>VWYH01007512.1:32450-55094 GCA_013399365.1 Pampusana beccarii
AAACCCCAAACCCAGACAGATTCTCTCCGTGTTATAAATAATGGTTTAAAGGCTTTAAAAAATAAAATAATAATAATAATAATAATAAAAAAATCTCTGCCAGAGCCCTTCTGTGAGGACTGGAAATAGGACTCCTCAGAAAGTTTTGCCTGCTGCATTCTTAGTCAAGGCAGGTTCATATACTTAAGAACGGCAAGATTCAAAGAACTCAGCAGTTCTCAGACCTGAACAATTGCTTGGTTCCCTGCCCAATACGCTGGCTCTGTGCATCCTTTTTGGAGGTGGCTGATTTCCCCAGACACAGTGTGCCTGCACACATTACACAAAGCTCTGGGCTCCCATGATGGAGGACTGCAATGCAGTAGTTAAGGATTGTGGTAATCATAAGATTAAGGCTTTCAGAATAGAAACATAACTTATCCCTCTAGCAGTCCTACAAGACTGAATCCAAAGCTACAGGCTCTTGGCCTTTATGAGTTCCACTGGGTTAAAAATTGTGTGCTGACACTATTCACTGCTTTCAGATTCTTTTTGAGCTTATTGATCAAGAGTACATGGTGAGGTTCAACTATTGCTTTCTGTTGGTTTGGTACAAGGCAGCCAATGACAAGAAGCAAACAACGAGCTTGTTCATGAAGTACAAGTAAAGAATTTTTTTTAAACATATTTTTTTCATAGGCTGTTTCATTAAAACACTCATTAGGGTGACAGAGGATCAGAGCTGATTCTGCCTTGGCCTTGAGAGTTTGTTTTCTTTCTGTTCCCAGGCAGTTCAGAAAACACAGTGGAACCTTATTATCATGGACCTCACCAACGTGAGTCTCAGGTAGCTGATACCTCATTTAACCAGCTGCAGTTTCTGCTGCTCCTGCTGCTGTTTGCTGATTGTATTAATCGTCATGTTTAGTATACATGCTTCGAAGTACTTTTTTAGATGTTTTGTTAAAATACTCATTTTGGTAAAAAAAAAAGAAAGTAATCACACGATATATTTGAGGAATACACACCTGTATGAAGAGTCACCAAGTAATAAGGAGGAAGGCAAGAGAAAATGGTCTCAAGTTGGGCCAGAGGAGGTTTAGATTGGATATTAGGAAAAAATGCTTCACTGGAAGGGTTGTCAAGCAATGGAACAGGCTGCCCAGGGAAGTAAATTTAATCAGTAAGTACTAAACAGTATGACTGTTCTCTAAATGATTTGAATTTTGTTGCTATTTCTTTTGTATTGTGTCTATGGTTCTTGACTATGTGTTTAGTTAATATCCTATAAATCAGGTGAAGCTGATTGATAGCAGGTAGTGTTCATCTGTACGAACACAGTCACAGTTGGTCACAGCTAATAATTATGGAAGTAATAAATATTAACATTTTATCTTTTTGAAATATATTTTTAAATTAGTTTTGGGTTTGCATGTTCTATTTTTCCGTATTTGCTGTTCACATCCCTCGCATGCTAAGAAGGGAGCACTCACATTCAATTATTTCCCATGTTTCTTTATTTGCAGAAACACTAGATGAAATCTCAACCACAGAAAAAACTGGAAACAGGGTCTCCAACTTGGCTAATTAGTAAGAATAAATCACCCAGAAATCCCTAGTACAGTTGTACCACTATTGATTTTTCAGTATAAGAGCAAAGAGTTTTAAGGTCCCCAACAGGTCTTTCCTAAATCACTAATATAATCTACCGTAATCACAATGTTGGAACATAAATCTCCTAGGTAAGCCCTGTGCATGTCAAGAATAAGACAGAAAAAGGCCACCTAGCATATTGCAATAATTTTGTCTGTGGAAAGTTTCGTTCAAAACCTAGCACAGTGATCCATTGAACTCCTTGGGATGATCCAGTATGCATGATTTGAAGAGGAGCTGAAAGACTGACCCAGGAACAAATGTCCCATCATAAAAAGCTGACTACATTTATCCTGCATCTTACAGGAACGGGAATCACACAGAAATCAACACTTATTTCCTTATTTCACCCATAGTCTATGATGTGGGTGCACCTGTGGATGCTGATAAAGCTTGGGTCTCACTCAAAAATTAAGTTTGTCATTAGAGAAAGACAGCAGAAGCTCCAGACGGTGCAAGTTAAACCTTTTCTTTTCTGTCTTCATTTCCTCTTTCCAATGTCTCTGCATTCAGTGAAGTTCCTCTTAAACTGGCTAATCAAGCATTTCTCCTGGAGTATTTTTCTACTGGTTTTAGAAGATGTGAGAAGCAAACTCTTGTTCTTATGATATTTATATCTTAAGAATGATAAAAATAGTCCCGGGGGAGAGCTCCTTTCAAGTTTATGTTCCTTTCTTACGGATATTACTGTATTACAAAATATTCCGTGTTCATTTTGTGATGAACTTTGAGCTCTTACAATCACTATAATACAGTGCTGAGGATTCTCTAATGCTTTAGTGTTTTTCCATATGTTTAATTCTTGATGAGTTTGCTGGTTTGCTTCATAAAAGGAATAAAAAAATACCAGATTCCTTCTTTCTGTTGACTTTCCTGCCCCTTTTTTTAGAGCAAACATTTCAGGAAGAGACCAGCAAGCTTCTCAAGATTGCAGTAACTACTCATTGGAGCTGTAATGTAAGTTGTAGAATTAATATGTTAGAAAAGCCCTAAGCTGTTCTGATCGTACATTTGTAATGGTAAACGATGAACTGAAAATGCACAATATGTCACGTTACTGTAAAAAAAAATAGTTGTCAAATTTATGAGCTACTAAATACCTTTCTGAATACCATCCAGAAATTTTGAAAGCATCTGTTTTTGCAAAAAGCAAGAGAATGTACAGAAGAAATGTGATTTTCTCAGAAATGCAGTACACATGCCTTTTCCCTTTCATATCAGGATACTGGGAAAGTTTTCACTTCCAATTAAGTTGTCTGAGAAAGAAAAAAGTATGTGTCCCCACTATACAGGACGAGTATAGGAAAACTCATCTATTTTTATATATAGGATAGCTTACAAATATGAAGGTTGTTCTTTTGCTTTGATTACCTGCTTGGTTACTTCCAGCCACTAGGGAAATAAGTTAAATCTGCTCATCTCATGCTTCTGGTTTATCTTCCTTCTCAAAAACAATACATTGTGTTTTCTAGGCATTTATTTTCTTTTCATTCAAATTAGTTTTTACGTTGCACACCTGACTTTTGAATAATTGTGTGGACAGAATAGCAAACACAACACAACAACAGCGACACAACAAAACACAAAACCTCTTCATATAAGTGGTACTCCAAAGAGGAACTGTAAGCTTGGAAATCAGAAAAGTTCTTCTTTCCTATGTGTTTAATTCAGAGAGATTGACACTTTATTCCACAAAGAATACCATTTTGTTATAACACATTGAACTATCAGTGCTCACACACAAAAAGACTGACACAATAAATCAGAGCTGAAGTGACATCTAGGGCATCAGCATTTCATACAACTGAGAACTAAAAAGCTGAGTCTTAGTACTGCATTCATCATTTTGCTACATGTAGCATTTAAGAAACTCAGAGCTGATTTTGTGTGTTTGTTTGCCCTTTTTGAAGCATAAATAAACAAAAATAGAAGACTGTGGAGGTTATTCTCTGCCATATGATTCATTATGTTCCACTTGGCTGTGAAATCCCTAGAAATAATTACAAGATATTTCAGAATATGAGTTTATGCTCATAAAATATCTGACATGGTTCAGGGATTTGTCAGACTTGCTTAAGGAATAAGACACTATTCCTTTGGAAAACAAGAAAATCAAGAGGTATGCCTGTGATACAAGGAAAATCCTTTACTTCCAGAAGTCTTGCTAAGTATTTTTGAATGTATCTGACTGACTTTGAAGACGAACATAGGTATCCTGAAATTTTGTTTCCTCTGTATAGTAGGAGACAAAATACTTCCCCAAAGCTATGGTTCCACTTACAGACTGCTTTAAAGGCTACAGATTCCCCATTTCATATGGTAGTTCTGACATTTCTTCCAAGAGCACAGACATTATGCATTCTTCCCAACTTACATCTGTTTTGCAATCTGTTCTGCACTTTCAGTTCCCTCTCTTCTCCAGCCTTTAATGTGTATCTCTTCTGGCACTTTTGTGCTGCCAATGTAACTGGTTTCATTAGCCTCTCAGAGCATCATTTCACTCATTCCAGGTTAGCAGTGCTCTATCCTGCTGCATATCCCAGTGAGGATTCTTATTAATTTCTCAAAATCTGAATTTTCTATGCTTACCTTGGCAATATAAGGTAACTTGAAACGAAAAGGAGAGAAAAATCCTACTTCCTCTATCTTCTTGCAGAGTAACCGCAGTTCTTTCTCTTGTGCAGATCAACCTACAGGGAAGAAAGCAACTTCTTTCCAGTTGAACTAATATCCAGGGTAGTACCAAACTGCTGGATCAAGTACTGCAAGACTCTTTGCTCCCCTAGTTCAGCAAGATGGACCTACATTATTCAGGTTTTCTTAAGCACTACATTGAATCCTTTCCATTTACTGAGATTTTTTTCTCCATTTTTAGTTTTAAATTTACTTAAAATTTCTAAGATATATACTGCTAGTAATGTGGATAATTGGTAACTTAGTTTCTTTAGGGTTGATATTTAACAGACATAAACTGCAAATTCATAACCTCAGTGGGGGAAGAACGCAGTAATTGCATTTAGAGCTCTTATTATATTAATTTTTTTACAAATTGATTCTCAGGGAAATATTGCCTTTTAGTGCTTTGATTCACTTAACTGAAACAAGGATTTTTAATGTAAATGAAGTTTTCCTGACTCGTTACATTATTTTTTTGCTACAATTTCTGCTTTCCACTAATTAATTCTCAGTTAATCACTTTCTCCCCAAACTTGCTCTAAAAGCTTACTATTTTTCCACGAGCTTTCCCTTCCCTGTTTTCAATCATACAATATACAATCAGAATGGGATTGAAGAATGCACCATTCCATTTATTTTCATCTCTTCAAGCAAAATAAATAAATAATTGATTGTAACTGTAGTTTGGGACTTAAGTTTTGGATAATTTGTCTCATATCCTTTAGTGGATTGCTTTCATTCAGCTTGATAAATAATTAGAACCAGATCAATAGTACAGGAAATTAATTTCTCTAACCTACTTCTCAAGATAAGGGAAAGAAAAAAATGATGTCTTTGACTCAGGTATGGAAGTAGAGAAGCTACAGCATAAACTTTTTTTCAAAATGGCTATAGTAATTTCCAGGGTCAAATAGGTTGAGGTGGTTTTTTTTGGTGATGTAATGCAAAAGTGCTAGAAATCAATGACAGAGGTTTGCTATTGGTCAAAAGGGAGATTAAAATAATCCTCAATGAGGAACAGATAATTGTCATTTATTATGTGGTTAGACAAAGTACAGAAGATGACACAATTATCCCTGACTAGAGGTTATGTGTCAAATAATAATAACTACAAGTCATCTAATTTTAGTCTGGCTGCTATCCATCAACTTTTTTTTTTTTTTTTCCAATTGGTAAACCAGAGTACTTTATCTATTCATACTGACCAGAATAGTTATTTAATTGTTTCTCATACATTTTTGAAGGGCATTAACAATCTTTAGCTTCACTCATCTTTAAACAGGCAAAGCTTTTTATAATTGGAACTTTTCTTCAAGCAATGTATCTTCAGAGTTTTCCTAAATATTTCTGGATTTCAAAGATATATAGCACTAACATTTCTAAGTGTAACTGACAAAATAATTATATATATAGAAAATCCTAATTATTAAAAAATGAAGGCTAGATGACTCGTCAGATGTTTCGAGAAACCTTTTTTACAGGAGTCTGCAGTACCTATGGCTCAGGCTACACACAATTTCCACTCTTTACCTGATTTAGGAACTTTGCCACTTCTTGTTTTGTGAGAGATATGGGATTAATGTTTCCCTGTTGCATGAGATAAATGAAGCTCTTCACTCTTCTTGAGAACCAGTGCTCTTGAGGATGCTTTGTATTAGTTCTTGTAATCCAGATTCACAACCGAAGCAGTAGACCTACCATTATGATTACCTTTCCCTAGTAAAAATGTTTTTTCAGACTCCACTATTCACAGTATAGTAAGTAAACCCACAGACCAAGACACTATAATTTTTAGGGTGATACATCTTATTGCACATAATGTGGGTGTATAAAACGTGACATGTGAGTATAGTAAGTCACACATACACACTTTCAAAAGTCACAGCATTCACCTGACTAAAACGTATTAAACCCCCCATGTTATGTGAATGTGTTGTTTGCTTTGTTTATTATAAGGAGTTACAACCTAATTATCTTGCTTTTCATACTTCAGAAATCGGAGAAATAGACAAAGCTAGTATTAAAATAATTATAAATGAAATTACATAAAACAGATATATAACAATGGAGGGGAACTTCGTGCAATGTCAAAATCAAATGAGATCAAAGTTAAGAGAATGTTGCATTTTTTTTTTTTTTGTATTTTACATTAATTTACTTCTAACTCGAAGTAAGCCAATCAACAGAATACTTCTATGAATAGAAACTCATTTTTGCATGCTAAAGCCTTCCCTACACAGTGTATCGGACACGTGACACTTCATCAAGACAAATGCTAAAGTCTAGTGAAGAGACTTTTGCATGATCATATAAAAATGACAAGACATTTAGAGTAGCATTATTGCATATGGAGGCTGTGACAGAACAGTTTCTGAGCCAAATGGTCACAGACGAATGCATGTATGTCTTTCCCTTCTCTATTACCAGGTCATGAGATGGGAGTGAGGCCAGTGTGGACATAAAGGAGCCTGCTGCATCCTGTGCTAATGAAATGGTTTGTCAGTGTCCTCAGCCCAGGCTGTGCATACAGCTGATTGATGACTGTGGCATCCAGTCTGTCTGTCCAATTCATCACTGTGCAGTCAACTGACCCAATATAGATTTGGGTGAGAAACTCCTGGCCTTCGAGTGTTGATTAAGGACAGTGCATAGCATATAGTTTTACCAGGGAAGACTGAGTGGCATAGGATCCTAGTGGGTAAGAACTGTTTGCCACACTTGTTACCACAGATCGTGAGAGGATGTCCCACCAGGCTGACTCCCAGGAAATGGAGAATCTCAGATACTGTAATCATTACAGCCAACCAACATGTCCCTTAAGAATTTGCGAAAGGAGAGTACAGGTGGTGGCTGACACAAGTGGAGCAGAGAATATCGAATGAGCACATGAATCCCGTCGTATGAACCTAGGAAGACTACCTTGAGCAGAAGCTCCTACAATGTAGTCAGTGTTGGTGATGTAGTTGAGACATGGACAGGCAGACTGGCAGGAAGCCTCACCAACCTCCAGCATGATCCTGTCAGCTGTAGACTTACTGATCCAAACTGTTTGCCTGCGAACTAGCATGACTGGAAGACAGATAGCAAGGTCCCAGATGGTAATAACAACCCACCAGGAACAGCTTGCAACAAGTCTGGGTAGTTTTGTGCTAACTCCTTTCAGACATTTACAAAGATGACCCTTTTAATGCTGAAGCACTCTCTTATCATCACATTTATGTGACACACTGTGGTACTACTAATAGCAGCACCTACACACCTCCTAAATCTCAAATCCTTTTCCTATGATGACAAGTGACTTCACAGACAAGGCTGAGGGTCTCTGTCTCACCCACCACTGTTGGCCTGGACTGTACATGAAAGTTTAGATCTTCAGTGTAGTTTCCTACATTTCCTGATTAAGGAACTAGGTCATCTGTCATGTAAGGAAAGGCTTAGAGAGCTGAGACTGTTTAGCCTAGTGTCAAGAGTCCAATACTCTCCAGACAGGCTGTTTTAGATATTCCACATGTGTAGTAATGCTTAATATAAAATTTGTTTTTCTGAAAATTTCCAATGTTACACAGGATTTCTGATTTAACAGAGTAATACTGTGAAAACACAATACACATGTAAGACACACTTAGAAAATTACATCAATTGCAATATACAATTCAATCCCAATACCAATGTGCTTCTCATTACCATTCTCTATGATATGCTCACCATGACAGTGCTGGGTGACTGCAATTGCCAGGAAGGAACATGTGGGCTGAACCCAGCTCATACCTGCTTTTCACTTTGAAATTTTTTGTAAGCATCTAGTTTTTACAATATTTGTCGGGCTGAAATACGTATAAGCTCCCCCTCATGCCGATCTAGCTAACTCAAGGAGACATTCACAGATTTTTTATGAACTCAGGGAGAAATATTTACACCACCAGTTAATCCACTCAACTGTCATAGCTTTTTATCTAAAAGAAAGACTACCTTCCACTCCCCTTTGTGTTGAAAAAAAGTCGACTGCTTTGCAACAGCTGTGTCAGTCACATCCTACATTATTTCCTGGGCTTTATGGGTCATCACCTTTGCCCATCTCCTGTGAGCTTTCTTTCATTTAGGGGTTTATTGGTCACACCTATAGAAAAGGACACAGTGGGATCTTATGAATTAGTATAAATACCTGGAGGGACAGTGCAAATAAGATGGAGCCAGGCCCTTTTCTTTTGTGTTCAGTGAGAGCACAAGAAGCAATGGTCTTGAACCAGAAACACAGGTGCCATCTGAACATCAGGAATACTTTTTCTCTGTGATGATGACTGAACACTGCACAGGTTGCCCAGACTGGTTGTGGAGTCTCCATCTTTAGATATATTCGAAAACTGGAAATGGTTCTGGACAACCTGCTCTAGCTGGCCTTGCTTGAGCAAGGGGTTTGACCAGGTGACCTCCAAAGATTCGTTGTGGTTTTATCTTTCTTTTCTTTTCTTTTCTTTTCTTTTCTNTCCTTTCCTTTCCTTTCCTTTCCTTTCCTTTCCTTTCCTTTCCTTTCCTTTCCTTTCCGTGGTTTAGTTTTTGTTTTCCAGATGCTTTAGATCTTCCTCCTGAGCAACAAGTGTTTCCCCTGCTAGCGACAGTGCTAAGACTGCTTTCCTAGAAACTTCACTTTCAGTCCATTCTTTTTTTTTTACTCCAAGCATTCCCCAAATATGAATCATTTTCTCAGTGTTGCTTAGGCAGATTTGTGAAGTATTTTGACTGTAGGTCATATTGGTAGTTTGTGGCCTTGTAGTGCATTCTGTGTATTCAGAAGTCACCTATTTGATTACCTAACTACTTAGTTTCAAGAATTTTAGACTACACATGGATTTATTTCCACCTACAGGAATGTGATTTGAGTAAACAATTTTTAGTCATCTAAGTACTTCTACGGGTGTTTTTTTGCACCTCTTGTAGAAAAGCTTTACTATGCCTTCTTTGAAGATGAAGAAAACTGAAGTATAAAGAGATGAAATTGCTTGAATGTTGTTAAACTGATGTTAGTTACAATACCAAGTGGCATTGTAATAAAATCTGTTGAGTCTGAAGTTCACAAGTTATTCTTGATTCTCAGGAGACATGAAAAATGGCAGATACTTCTTCATTTAAAAAGTATATAAAGGTTGGAATATATTTTAGAAATGTACACTTTTGCTCAGAAAGAATGTGAATACTTGCTTGAATGCTATGTAAGGACCACAGATAACCTGTCCCACAAACAATCATTACAATAAGGTAACGTTCTTGTTTATATTTTAAATAAATTACTCTATGTAATTAATCAGTATGCATAGTCGAATGCTACCTAGCAACTTTAATTCTGCACTATCACGATATAATTCAGAATATAATTAAAAAAAAAACCCAAACTTTAACCATCAGCTTCCTCAGATAACCTTGGGTCAAAACCACAAAAGCCTTACTGATAAATTTATAGTTAATGCACGACATGCTTAGAGAGCATATTTTTTTCATCCTTATTAAATACAAACCATTTCAACAAACTTTCTGTTATTTCCTTTGAGCAATGCATAATTTTAAATCAAAAAATACGATGTTTCAGCAAGTTATGAGCATGTAATAAAAAAGTTTTATAATGAAAACACTTTTGTGAACATATCACTATATAAACTTCTGTAAACCTAATGCTAAATAATGAAATAACTCTACAGTCCAATTTATTTCTGCAAGTAGTGATAATAAATTTCTGCAAAAAAACTACACCTCAAAAAAAAAAAATCTGAAAACCAAACCCAACCAAAACAACCCACCTTGTGACAAGACTTGCTGTATAAGGACGACAATAACAGAAATAAAACCCTAAAGTTTATTTTCCTTTTGGCTACTATCTACATCCAAAGTGGAAAATATAGCTAGTATCTCTGACCTCTGACAAAGGCAAATGTTGTAACCACAACCAAATGTGGAAAGCAAACCTCTCAAGATGACTAATTTTTACTTTTAGCAAATGAAGGTTTAGTGTCAGCAAGCAGTAACTGTTCATGCAACCAAGAATTAAAACAATAGCTTTAATACTATGATAATACAGGGGAGCTCCAGTGACATGACAGTGTATGATGGATGCAAACATGATTGTGTTATTTGTGATGATGTAACTTTGTCAAAGACAGTTTATAAATCTGTAATCCTTTGCAACATTAATATTACTGTCAGGAATATAGGCTTCAAATCCTGTATATAGAAATCCATCTCAAACTGTAGATACAGCATAAATCATCCTTTCACACTGCCACTATATCTTTGGATTGGTTCTATTATATCAATACAATAAGGTATGACATTGTTCCTAAGAGGGACTTTAATAGCTGAGAGGGCCTTACTATCAAGCTCACAAGATATCTCTTCTTCAGCTAAGTTTTTGACATCTACACAATGTATTTTTCATTCTCTTCCAAGTAAGTTAAAATGGTTTTTAAAGGCTAATTTCCCATTATTTTAAAATATTTTTTTCTTCATTCAAATTTACTTCTTATTTTCAAATGTCGCTTGTCTATCTCAGCTTCCAGAGGTCTTTTCTGTCTTGTCTCTATAGAAATACAAATTGTGCTTCTGGAAAGAAAAAGAAAGAAAGAAAGGAAGAGAAAGAAAGAGAAAGAAAGGAAGAAAAAGAGAGGAAGAGAGGAAGAGAGAAAGAAAGAAAGAAAGAGAAAGAAAGGAAGAAAAAGAGAGGAAGAGAGGAAGAAAGAAAGAAAGAAAAAGAAAAGGAAACACCCATCCTCCCACCCACCCCAGTCTCCCGAAACAAAAAGAAGAGCTATTTTAAAAGAAAGTATTTTTAACATAATCTTATTTGGTCTGTTTCTGCTTAGGGAAGATTTTGAAAACATTCATTCTCAGCTGTATTCAGGCAAAACTGTGGCTCACAGCTGCTATCTATCTATCCTTTTTTAAATCTAAAAGCTAATGACTGAATATGGAGGAATAGAAAAAATGTACCCATCAAAGCTCAACTTAAAGTATCATATCCTTGTGCTCCCACACCTATGCAATGAGTATAAAGTCACTGAACTCCAGTGTGAGGCTGAGGGGAAAGAAGACAAAAATTAGGAAAAGCTAGTAGCAGCAGGGTTTATACTTTCTTCCAAAAGTTAAAATTGAGCCACTTTCACAGCCTTCTTTTATATTTTAGTATAAAATGTGTTTCTCAATATGTGATGTAAAGTGTTGTCTGTTGAAATATAAGCTCCTTATTACTAGCCTTTCAGAAGTCCTCAGTGAAAAAACATCATTCTAATCAAAGTCTCTCTTGAGGATTTCTACTAGGTGCTACAAATCTCAGTTTCCAAAACTAGTTTGAGGCATTGTTCCTTAATTTAAGATAACTTTAAAGATCATTCAGTGGGTGGAAATAGTTGCATTTTTGCTACTAAAACCACAACACAGACTTACTTTGTCATTGGAGACTGGAATCATTCAGCATTCATAGCTCGAATGTTTATATGCTTCTCCAAAGATCCCATGTCTCTTGGGACTGTTCAAGACTCTTGGAAGTCACAATGGCAGGATGACACCTTTGCTTTACATCCAGAGACTCAGGTCAACATCCCTGAACTCTTTCTCTGCTTTCTTCCTTTCTTTTATTCTCATTTCCTCTCCTACGAGTAAACCTTATTTGTGAAATGATACGGTAGAGAATAAGCCAAATGGTTTGCAAAAGCTGTCATGATCAAAACAAATATCTTAAATACAGAAATAAGGAAAGCTATTCCCTAATTACTCTGAGAAAAAAGAGGGGGGAAAAAAAAAAGCACCACATTTTTTACTAAATTAGAAGGGAGTGTCTCAAATTATTCTTCAGACAGGTTCTTTGGAGGACTAGGAAAACATTTTGAGGTTCTGGCATGAACAGCATTGCTGTCCCACAAAGACATCTATATTTTAACTGTCAAAGTAGTTTAAAACCTCCGTCCACCTATCTGACCCACCTCTACTGCAGACATCTGAACAGTGGTATTTATCAGAAATCACCTTTCCATTTTCATTGAGTCTGGCATATCTCCACCCTGCCCTTCTCTTGCCTCCCAGTCTTGATCTTAGCTATTTACAGCTTTTAAGATGGATCACTGCAGTACACCCAGGAATAGGTCTGACTCCACAAAAAAAAAAAGCCGAGAAAACAAACAGCATCAGAATTAAGAGTTCAATGACAGTATGTCACTCTCCCTTTTCAAATTTATGCAGGCTCCACAGGTAATTGCAGAAATGCCGTTTCTCCTTCAAAGAAAGCTTTTGTACAGACCAATTAGTGCTAAACCCTTCAAAATCATGAAGGCATTATCATACTATTACTGTTGAAATATAACTCATTTAAATTGAGGAATTCTGTTTACAGGAATAAACATAATCACAGAAAGCTTGCACAGTGCTGAAAGGAATGATTTCGTAATAACCATACATCATTTTCAAGGCTGAACCAGGCCTAATGCTGAGCATGTAGATTATATATTGCAAGTCTCTATCCCATTTAAGATGATTCAGTGTTTTAACATAGTAATGAGCAGGTGAACATTTTCCTAGAGAAGAGAATCAAAAGGCTTAGAAAAAAAGGGTTTAGTTACTTCCATCTGTCCCTCACCCTCTTAGCTGCGTGTGTGAACCCATACACATACACAAGAAAGATCACTTTACTGTATGTGCTACCACTATATGATATAATCCAATACAGCTGATGATATATGTTAGGATAAAGCCCTCTACAATCTCTACTTTAGACTGAAAGTGATTAATATGATCCATTACTTTGTAAATAAAAATACTTACAAAACCAGTTATCTCTCTTTTACAGATGTAGTGAACAATTTATCATTCCCATCTCCCCAGCTGCAATAGCATCTGTATGCTATCATGGGATATTAATCTTCTTGTGTTAAGAAAGTCTACAGCTACAGGATACTGGAAGTGCAATACATCTTCTGTGTTTCGAAACATCTTTTTTCCTTTTTAAAATAAACAGTGAGTTTTCATTCTTACAAAAGATTCAGAATCAGAATATCAGAAAACCCTTTACTAGTAGAAATTCCTTTCTTCTTTGCACCAGAGAGATGGTGCCAGCACCATAGTTTAAACTTCTATAAACTGATCCACCAAGGTTGCTTGAGGATCTTCAGTAGATCAATGTAAGGAAGCTTACAGTGCTCATCTGAAGAGATTACTTGTAAAAAGAACGTAAAATTCCTCTTGAATTCTTTTTAGCCTGTTGTAGGACTCGGGAGACAAAGCTGTCTTATGTTCTTCCTGGTTTTATTGTGCATGAACAGTGACCACTAGAACAAACAGAATCCCAGGTGAGACTTTGCAGTGTATAACATGTGATACTCAAATATTTTATATTCTGAACGTATAGGAACATTTTCTCTATTTCAGGTACCAACAAAATTTTGTAGGTGACTGCCTATTAGGGCTTTCAGGAAAAGACCTTGGTGTCATCCTTTTCAGGATGTGGAACTGAAAAACTCATGGGCAGAGGAAAGGCTTTAAGCAGCATGCTACAACAATATAGACAAATGAAAGGTGCTAGCTGGCAGTCTATTAATCATTTAACAAGATCTGCTGAAGAAATGTGTCTGCTACTGATTGCCTAAAGCTTAGCGGCATGTCCCTTAGGACTGAGTTTGATTCTTTCTGTACTGAAAGCAGTGAGTATTTCAGCAGGCCTTAATTTACAAAGAACTTATACGTCTTTCTTTCATGGGCAGTGTTGCTGATCAACAAAATCTCTACCATGTTACTGCTGAGAGCTCTCTTTTCATTACTGTCTGGCCTTGATGACAGCAGCTGGCTGAGTTACAACCCACAATTACCTGCCTTGTCACTTTCCTGATGTTGACTGTATTTGCTGACTATGTTATACTTGTAGCATTATTGACTATGGAAAGTGTGAAAACAGAAGTCAGACGGGCTGTTTTAACACCAGTATCTCCTTGTGTCTTGTAAAGTCACCAGTAAAGTCAAATTAGGTTCTTCCACTGTACTCAGGCATGTGTAAAACATGTTGACAAGGTTTACCCAAAAATAAGACCATCTAAGTATGATGTTACCCAGGAGAACACACTTATAACCAAAGGACACAACTGCCAAACGTTAGGAAATTTGATAGTTCAGGGTAGGAGAATGAAATATTTGGTGGTTCTGATTGGAGGCACAACTAATTAATAAAAAATAGAAAGATAAAAGGTCAACAGCATCCTGGCTTGTATCAGAAATAGTGTGGTCAGTAGGACTAGCGAAGTGATCGGAGCCCCTGTACTTGGCACTGGTGAGGCTGCACCTTGAATCCTGTGTTCAGTTTTGGGCCTCTCACTATAGGAAAGACATTGAGGTGCTGGAAAGAGTTCAGAGAAGGGCAGCGAAGCTGGTGAGCAGTCTGGAGCACAAGTCTTATGAGGAGCAGTGAGGGAACTGGAGCTGTTCAGCCTGGAGAAAAGGAAGCTGAGGGGAGACCTTATTGCTGTCTACAGCTACCTGAAAGGAGGTTGTAGCATGGAGGGTGTTGGTCTCTTTCTCTCAAGCAACAAGTGACAGGACAAGAGGAAATGGCCTAAAGTTGTGCCAGGGAAGGTTTAGATCAGATATTAGGAAAAATTTCTTCATGGAATCTGTTGTCAGGCATTGGAACAGGCTGCGAAGGGGAATAGTTGAGTCACCATCCCTGGAGGTGTTTAGAAGTCACGTAGATGATGTTCCTAGGGACATGGTTTAGTGCCAGTGTTAGGTTAGTGGTTGGACTTGGTGGTCTTGAGGGTCTTTTTCAACCAAAATTATGCTATGATCTTCTGATTCTATAATTTCATATAGCCCGAACCAAAACTAAGTGTTGGCTGGCAATGTACACATATATGTCATACTCCTCTGCTGTTCTTGATGCAGTTGTCTGTCCCTGGATACACCTCCATGCACAAGTGATTTCCTTTCCACTGCCTTCTTGACTGACCAAGAAGACAAGTATGTTCCTCAAATCTATGAAAGAATTGTTTTCTTCTGAAAAAAAATATTACTAAGTGAGAAAATTCTTAGCTAATTTAAATGAATAGCTGAAAAGTTTTCTATTTAGCAAGCACACAGACACATGCACACACATATACATTTATTTACATAGATCTCTATACAGGGAGCATAATACTGTTAAGAAGACAAAGAGGCTTTTTGTCACATACAGTATTATCCACTTGATATCTAGCATTCGAGAACCAAAAAAAAAAAAAAAATATATATATATAAAACAATCATGTCTGATTTTAGCACATAAGTTTTTTAAATGAATTGCAAACTTCACTAATCAAAACTTACTTCTAAACACAATGGTCTCTTGCAACTACCAGTGGAGGCATGTCGTATAAAAATAATCTATCCTGTGCCATATTGTGCTTTTACAAAATCCAATAGTTATCAAAGAAAACATAATATATTAAATAATGTCTGCAGTTTTAAAGACTTAAATACTAAATTGTTTTCCCTGTTAATCTTCCCCAAGTGTCAGCTCTTATGATCTCTTGCTATTCTTTTATTTTCTATAAGAGACTCAATGTATGAGATAAACCATTGTTAGAAATTGGCATATTGTTTTTGGGTAGTAAAGAGTTGATCTAAACAGGATCCATTTGCACATATTTGTTCTTTGAGGATGGTGTGGAATCTCCTTTCAGCCCTACATCCCTGTTTAATTTTCTCAGGACACAACATTAACAGTCCTTTCATTTAGGAATAAATGCAAGCAGATGTTTAATTAAATTGTAATGTACTGTAAATAACATTGCAACTACCAGTAATCAGGTTCCTTTAGCTGTAATTGTTTCTGCTGGCCATTACCAATGGTTCTGTATCAACAACTTGAAACATTCAGCACGTAAGTTCACACTGACTTGGAATGAAGATGTAAGGAAACAAATGCAAAAAAGAGATGCCAAGATTTTGTCACTGTCAGAGCAACTCACGGAGGCAGATTTTTCTGCTTTCCTTGGCTGCCTTGCAGTCTATCAGAAGATCTGCACTCCTCTCCTCTCCTCTCCTCTCCTCTCCTCTCCTCTCCCCTCCAGTACTCCAGGTGGGGTCTCACCAGAGTGGAGCAGAGGGGCAGAGTCATCTCCCTCCACCTGCTGGCCACGCTCCTTTTGATGCAGCACAAGATACAATTGGCCTTCTGGGCTGCAAGCATGCATCGCCAGCTCATGCTCAGTCTTTCAGCCACCAGTACCTCCCCTTCTTCTCTGCAAGGCTGCTCTCCATCCCTTCATCCCCCAGCCTGTATTGACACTGGGGGTTGCCCCGACCCAGATATAAGATCTTGCACTTGGCTTTGTTGAACCTCATGAGGTTTGTACGAGCCCACTTCTCGAGCTTGTCCAAGTCCCTCTGGATGGAATCCCATCCCTCAGGTATATCAATGCACCACTCAACTTGGTGTAATCTGCAAACTTGCTGAGGGTGCACTTGATCCCATTGTCTATGTCATTGATGAAGGTACAAACCAGTACTGGTTCCTGTATGGATCTTTTAAGCTTCTGGAGAAAAAAACCTGAATTTTTAGAAAAAAAAGAGTATAAACAGAACTTCTGCAAAATGGAGTCATAGTATGTCAAAGACCTAAAACAATCTGACACCTCTTTCATGTTATTTCCTTCATTCACAGAAGGAAATCTCAGCAACTGTTTGGGCTGCATGGCTCGATTGGGAAAAATCTGGAGATCATATGTCTTTTGTTTTTAACAGTTTTTGCACAAAAGACCGTTTCCTGATCACAGAATCACAGAATGGTTGGGGTTGGAAGGGACCTCTGGAGATCATCTAGTCCAACCCACCTGCTAAAGCAGGTTCACCCAGAGCAGATCACACAGGAATGCATCCAGGTGGGTTTTGAAAGTCTCCAGAGAGGGAGACTCCACAGCCTCTCTGGGCAGACTGTTCCAGTGCTCTGACACCCTCAAAGTAAAGAAGTTTCTCCTCATATTCAGATGGAACCTCCAATGTTTTAGTCTATGCCCATTGCCCCTCATCCTATCCTTTGAAACCACTTTAAAGAGTTTGGTCCCATCCTCTTGACACGCATCCTTGAGATATTTATAAGCATAGATAAGGTCTCCTGATATGATGGGTTAGGGGGACCATCAGTCTCCATAGAAGTTGGAGCCTGGCACTTAAATCCATCTTTCAGGTTCTGTGTTTCATCCTTTGAACAAATCTCTTTCACAGTATTTTTAAGAAATAGTCTTCAACAGTGCCATTCATTCAGATATTATCCTCCACCTTCATTTTTTACTGTTGCTATGAGGAATGTTAGAGGCAGAAGTTATGAAAAGAGAAGAAAAACAAATGGAAGCCTGGAGAACACACATGGGGAAGAGAATCATTCTAGAAGTTTGCTTTTTGGAAGCACAATACAAACAAGGTTTGAAGAAATTAATGGCTTGTTTTTGTTTTAGTTTAAACTATGGTTTAGAAGACTAGTGTGGCTACTTAGCTTTACTTCTCCTAACAGAACTTTTGATCGTTGTAAAGTAAACTGAGATACGTGTAATGAAATGAGGAAAAAACCAGTGCACTGCAACTGCAGTTCAGGTACTGTAAGAGAAAATTGAATTAAATATTATGTTCTCTTCTTGGATTAATGTTATTTTTTGTATTTTTTGTTCTAATACAGTACAATTTTACACTTGATTTGCTTACATCAGCTAATGATTTGCATACATACACATTCATGAAATTACAATGCCCATACTGCAACATGAAGAAAATACACTTTGTCAGGTATATAGTCAACTAAACAAATATCCAAAAATAGAAATAAGACATTCGTATTTGGGTCTGTTCTCTTTGGTGTGTGCCTTGGAGGCTACCAAACCCTTTGTATCTGCATCTGTATCTGCATCTGTCCTCTAAAAAAAAATTCTTGCAGAATGAATACATATCTCCCACTTCTAGTCCTGTCTTCTACAGGTTTGGCTAAGGTTTTCTGTTTTAATTATCTGTTTTTCACAACTCTCACAACTTTCAGCCAGATTTCATTCCACTCCTACCTGTATTTAGGAGTAAACCAACTCTGCACAGTAAGTCTCTGCACAGTAAATCTCCCTCTCAAGAAGTTGGCAAGCCATGATGATTGCAAAAATAAACCCTAAAAGTTCTCAAAATAATCAGGAAGAAAGCTGTAAAGAAGCATAAAGATCCAGCACAGGAATTTTGGGTTTCCCTCTGGAATGTCTTTTTATTCCTTCTATGAGCAATTGACATAGGTTGCTGTAAAACATTTTGGGTCTTTCATAGAAAGGTATCTGTAATTACTTGTGGATGAATACAAAAGAATTCTGTACAAAATGTTTTCTGTTTTATCAATTTGCTGTGCACAATGGGCCAATGTGGTTGATATTGCTATATTTTCATTATCTTTTATACTTTAGCACAATATTCAGCTCTGCAAGTTTGCTTGAGTCAGTCTATGAGAATTTCTAACTCCTGAAGATGTGTTCCCAGGTGACCCTAGATAACTGGTATCTGATTATTTGAAATTTTAAGAGATGCTTTACTCAGATATGAATAAGAATGCAAAACACAGACTTAATTTTTGTATCTCCACATGATTTTTATATTTAATTTTCATTATCTCAAAGTGGTTTTGAGAAGAGTATGTAAACCCATAGAAGTTCAAGTACAAGTGAAAATAAAGAACTAAATAGTTTTTCAGAATCCATCTATAGATGCATTGTGGATAGAAAAATAAGAGGCAAATCATTTTATCAATATGTGAACATTTTAAAAATACATACATCTTCCAAGTGAGCATTTATATAAAAATATATGAAAGCTGTAACTTTTCTATATGTGATGAGACATTTTAAATGTTATTTTCTTACCTAAAAATGATACTTTCTCTTCTGAGCTATGGCTGCACTTACTCCAGATGAATGCTATATAAGTAACTCTATTTCCTGTCTTTTTAAAAGCTTTTTTCTTACAGCTGTTATTTTTGTATGACACATTGTAGATTCTGTCTTTTTCCTCACTCAGTGTGTAAAACTTCCTTTCTGGTAGTCAGTAAAGTTCAGCAAGAATAACTGCTATTTTTGTCCATTTTTCACTATTATATCTTTCCGGAGTATTCCCTACTGCCAGCAATTCATTTTCAATCCTCTCAGTCCAATCCTAGGACTGTTGTTGGCGTTTCTTTAATAATAATCAACCATTGATTTTTCCACTAGCATCAGCAAAAGTCACATGTTTAATTGTGTAAATGCCAGGTGAATGTACTCAGTTACATCAGGCATTAGTGATGCTGTAATATTCCATATATTTTTCACATTTGGGAACTGAATAACGTGATGATTCTGAAACTACTCATTGAGGAATAGAAAATTAACATGTTGTTTATCACTGAAAAAGGCTGTCTACCTTGAATTGCTGTATTCAAATTCTTCAGACAGGATTATGTTCTATAACAGAAACAAATATTGAACCATATCAATTCTGAAAATAAGCAAGATGATACTCCAAATATAAAAAGTATGATACAGTAGCTATGTGTTATTTCATGCTTCTAATTGCTGCTGAAAGTGTATCCCATTTTTCCCTAGATAGTATGTTCTCAAGTAAAGTTTTAAAAGAGATATCTAAAATATTTATTTTTCTCGATATATAAATTGTCCACACTTAGTGTAGCCCAGTTTAAATCAGAGATTAATACTTCCTTAGAACTAGTGCTTTCCTAGTGGCCTATGTGTATCAGAAATTGTCTTTCAACATCATAAAAAGGTAATATTATTTAAATTATTAATGTTTTAAATTCTAATTTCAGCATAAATTGATGCTCATTTTGCTGTGGTGATCCTGTAAATATTTTTAGGAATATTCTTTTAAACTAAATGTCTAGTGCCTGATATTCTGGTGCCTATTTCGGAAATGCGAGTTCCTGACTATTCTTTTTTTTTCCTATACTGGTGTTCTACTATCAGCAAGTGAGTTTCTTGAAACCGCTTCTCAGCATGAATTTGAGAATCCTGTAGCTTATGTCATGTGTCCACATTGTTTACAAAGGTCTTCAACTTGCAGCCAGGCTACCTAAACACTCCAAGTTGTCCAGGGTTGACCACTAGTCCCAATAAGGGAGGGGATGGCATGTACAGCTAGCTGTGTTACACTAACAGTGCAATGCCCCAGGGCACTGCAGAATTATGTGTGTATATGCTAAAAGGCAGAAAAAGACCAAATCCATCCCACATACAGAAAAATAAGGACCTGTCGTGGTTTAACCTGAGCTACCAATATAACCACGATAGTTGCTCACTCGCTCCCCTCCCAATCCCTGAATAAGGGAGAGAATCAAAAGGGAAGGGAGAAACTTGGATTGAGATAAACACAGTTTAATAAAACAACAAAATACTACTACACTACTAGTAAATATATATAAAAATAGAAATAGAATATAAAAGATTCTTAACGAAATTCCTTATGAACTCTGTCTGCACTGAGCAGCCAGTCCCAGGAAGCAGCACCTGGTAATGAACAGCCGATCCCGAAGAGAGAAGAGAGGAAAAAGCAGAGAGACCCAGAGGCCTCTGCAAAATGGCAAAAGGCAAAACCAAAGAAAGTCCCAAACAGAACTCCAACTGACAGTTCTCCATCTCAGCTCAGACTGAACTAGGAAAGTACTTAGCTGGAAGGTCCCGACTCCCCTTAAATACGAAGCATGATGCTAATGGCATGGAATATTCTTATTGATCAGTCTGGACGTCAGTCAAGGTCTGCTCCATCTATGGCTCCCTTCCCAGCTGCCTCACACCTAGGGCAAAGCACTCAGACAACAACAATGAAAAACTAATTAACTCTGTCTTGGAGTGTTATCTTCTTGTTCTCAAACTAAGTCCAAACAGTGACCATGTTAACTACAGAAAATAAATATGGTCCAGCACAGGACCATAATGTTGTAACAGAATAATATTCCATTTTCTCTGTTCCCTGAACCTTGGCACGTTTGTGGTACTCATGGTAACACCAAGAAACGGAGTGGACAAAAGGTTGGTAGGTGTCACAGATGTTCCAATTACAAAGGATACAAAACTGTTTCTGTAGTAGGACCTAGCTAGGGCTTGTTTTGCCCATCCTTTTCCTTTAGTAGGGATGGATGTTTTAGTTTAACTCAATGATGCCTTGAAGATCTGATTTCTGTAGCAGCAGTCATAAAGGTTTCAAGACATAAAAGTGGTGCTCCAGCATGGTCCATTGGCCAAATTGAAGCACACCCACCCTGAAAAGGTTTTATATGATGCTTTCAGTATTGCTTATTTCTGACCAAGAACACATTCAGTCATAGGGCAGGAAGAAGTCTTTCTGATTGAATGAGCTTGTGAAAATGAAAGCTAGCAAGGTCTGAACAAAAAAGCTGTATGAGATTCTGCACAATTTTTATCAGGATACAAAAATCCTAGTTTAGGATACAAATCCTGTATTAAGACACAAACATTCCTAGTGTGAACTGAATGATCGAAAACTGAGTTCATGAGAACAGCTAAGGCTGTAAATATACCTTTTTGCCTTGTTTTGTACAGACCGAAGTCACCTACCGTGTATGTCTCAGACTGATTAAAGATGTCTTGTGAGAGACAGTTTAGCTCTTTGGTTTCCTGTATTGTGAAAAACAGGCCAGACAAATACAGACTCATTACTTTTTCTCCAAGACCAAAGGCTCAAGAAAAGGCCTAAACAACATGCATCTCATGATTTTTTTATTTACCTGCAGTCTTTTGATTCACATGCAGCTCCCCTGATTTATGACAAAGGGGTCTGGTATCAAGTCCATTACTCTACTACTTCCTCTTTCCTATTTTAAAGTACTACAATAATAACTGTAATAATAATAATAATAATAATAGAAATATATTCAATTTATTTTGTTGAATAACTGTAGGTTAGTATCTTTGAAAGAAACAGCAATAGATTCATATACTGTTCTTGGACGGAACCTGGAAGATTATTTCTATCTAATAATCAGAAAATTACCACAAAAAATATTTCCTTGTTCCCATATATTCCTGACAAGAATGAGATTGAGACTACATGAAACTGCAAGGTAAATATTAACTTTTTCTTCCTCTGTCCTTTTATCATGCAGTGTGGCATGCCCCAATGAGCTTCAATTGCTTGAAAATTCATAGCTCTGGAGCAAATGAAAAAAAAAAAACACACCAGTAACAAAACTGAAAAACCTAACCAGAACAAAAAACTACCAAACCCTTTTTTTTACTTTTTCTTTCTTTTCTTTTTTTTTTTTTTTTTTTTTTTTTTTTTTTTTCTTTTTTTTTTATTTTTCAAAAT
>VWYH01007512.1:55603-119797 GCA_013399365.1 Pampusana beccarii
CTTTCTTTTCTTTTTTTTTTTTTAACCTCTTTGCTAACAGGCTAAAACACGACTTTGCCATTTCAACTTTATTGACCAATTATTTGCACAGCTTTGCTATTTTTAATTATCCAACCATGACCTTCCCAGAATATGTGATGATTACAGCAGTTAATTCTATAATCAGACTCCATTGATTTGGCAGAAGAAGAAGAAGGATAAACTCCTAGCACAGAAAAATTAAAGCTTCATCTACATCTGTTGTTAATATCACCTACAAAATCCTTTGTGTCACTAGAGATTTCACTGAATGCCACATACTCTGAGTGACTGCAGAATAGTTTTGTAGAGGAAACGGTCAATGCTCTCTGACCTTGTCTGCATCAAATATTGAAACAAATGTACGTTAGTAATAATAATTATATACTCATTTCACCTTGCCAAATGTCACTTGAATTATCACTCCGGTCCTCAAAGTAAAGAATTTTAACTTGATGTCTCCTAGGGGAAAAAAAAATAAAAAACCCCTCTATTCTTTTTCGGCCTCCACAAATAGAAGCACAGCATTTGTCTTTTCATTGGTAACATTAAGTCTGTCTGATCTGAGTGATAAAAAGCAGAGATTATCTATTCTTGTCTGTCATTTTTGTCAAACTTGTGAACTTTTCATAAAAACAGAAAGATAAATCACAGGAGCTATTATTGTCTTTATCTTAATCTTTCTAATGGATCAGTGTAATTTTTGGTATGCTCTAGTAGGTCAGGGAGGTCATNTTTGATTCACATGCAGCTCCCCTGATTTATGACAAAGGGGTCTGGTATCAAGTCCATTACTCTACTACTTCCTCTTTCCTATTTTAAAGTACTACAATAATAACTGTAATAATAATAATAATAATAATAGAAATATATTCAATTTATTTTGTTGAATAACTGTAGGTTAGTATCTTTGAAAGAAACAGCAATAGATTCATATACTGTTCTTGGACGGAACCTGGAAGATTATTTCTATCTAATAATCAGAAAATTACCACAAAAAATATTTCCTTGTTCCCATATATTCCTGACAAGAATGAGATTGAGACTACATGAAACTGCAAGGTAAATATTAACTTTTTCTTCCTCTGTCCTTTTATCATGCAGTGTGGCATGCCCCAATGAGCTTCAATTGCTTGAAAATTCATAGCTCTGGAGCAAATGAAAAAAAAAAAAAACACCAGTAACAAAACTAAAAAAACAAACCAGAGCAAAAAACGACCAAACCCATTTTAAAAAAAAAAAAAAAAAAAAAAAAGAAAAAAACAAAAAAAAGGCTGGAAAGGGAAACAGCCCCAGCTGGCAGCTCATTTCTTTAAAACGCCATTTACATATGTACATAGCACAACCCCCAAAAACGGGCTCAGCGCCCCAAACGGTCGCAGCCCCCGTCCCGCAGGCNTTCACTGAATGCCACATACTCTGAGTGACTGCAGAATAGTTTTGTAGAGGAAACGGTCAATGCTCTCTGACCTTGTCTGCATCAAATATTGAAACAAATGTACGTTAGTAATAATAATTATATACTCATTTCACCTTGCCAAATGTCACTTGAATTATCACTCCGGTCCTCAAAGTAAAGAATTTTAACTTGATGTCTCCTAGGGGAAAAAAAAATAAAAAACCCCTCTATTCTTTTTCGGCCTCCACAAATAGAAGCACAGCATTTGTCTTTTCATTGGTAACATTAAGTCTGTCTGATCTGAGTGATAAAAAGCAGAGATTATCTATTCTTGTCTGTCATTTTTGTCAAACTTGTGAACTTTTCATAAAAACAGAAAGATAAATCACAGGAGCTATTATTGTCTTTATCTTAATCTTTCTAATGGATCAGTGTAATTTTTGGTATGCTCTAGTAGGTCAGGGAGGTCATCACTGTAGGAGAATAGT
Organism: Pampusana beccarii; assembly: GCA_013399365.1. NCBI lineage: Eukaryota > Metazoa > Chordata > Aves > Columbiformes > Columbidae > Pampusana > Pampusana beccarii. Next base: position 57,509 of record VWYH01007512.1, read on the forward strand.
CTTGCCTGCTTTCTGAATGCTAAATACTGGTCTCCCACACAAATATAGATAAAGACTTTGCACAGGGGATTAAGCTATTGGCAAAGCAGGGGAGACTTGTAGATCTACTCAGCTATTGCTAATAGACTTCTCTGACATTTAGCAGTCCCTCCAAGGTAGGGGTTGAGGCCATACAGATTATGGAGAGCAGTCCTCATCTTCATTCTAGAAGTATTCAATATGAATTTACAAATGTTTAATTACAAAACTGACATGCAAATACAAACACTGAAACACCTCACCATCACACTGTCTGTAACTGCTGAACAATATAGACTAGAGAATGCATGATAGTGGTGGATAGAGTTAAAAATTTTAGTGCGAACAACAGCAGTTACGATGATGTAGCAAATATCCGTTGTTTAAAAATCATCAGTGTAATCTGTGTCAATGTTTCTTTTTCCTCTAGGAAAAGGTAATGATTGGTTTAAGGATAGCAATGAACCATTACATAAATAACTGACAAATGCAGATAAAACCATGGAAAAATACTAAAACTTACAAAAAAACCCCAAATATGGGGAAAATATACATTTCCTGTCCTTAATGGGTAAACTGCTATCCTTACTATCCTTAATGGGTCAGCTGCTAGGCTAATACTTATTAATAAATCAAAATATGTTTCCAATATTAGTGATCAGAAAAATCCCTCAAGAACTTAAATTTCTAGGAGTTGGCACATGGCTCAATGCTCTTTTCTCTCAAAATGATAAAGATTTAGACTTAGAGGCATAAAACATTCAGAAATAGAAGAAAGACAGAGGGAGAAATGGTAGAATATTTATGAAGACAGCTATAAAGTAAAACTTATTATTTTGGAGAAAAAAGAAAAGAACAAAACACCAAATTAAAATTCTGGCACATTGCAACTAAGTGGTCTGACCAGCTGTCTTTAATTCTGTCATTTCTATCCTTCTTTTATTTTTTTTTTTCCTTTCTTTCCCCTACCCCAGTATCTCAGCTATTTTTCTCTTGTGGTTTTGCTCTGCATATCTTGAAAAAGACCATCATACTTCAAAGTTTTTTATCCTGCTTCAAAGTCTTTTCTTTGCATTTCCTCATAACAAATCTACCACTCCCTTCATTCCATATGCATGTCATTCTGTCTAAGCAAAATCTCTCAGAGATGGTTTTAATGTAAAAGATTATATACATCAGATGGAGAAACAGGAAGTTATTTTAGCCTGACCTTTCAGACCAAATTTGATCACATTGCAGTCTCGTTGAATAGGTTTTAATCAGCTTCATCAGTGTTGAAATTTAAGTTCTTGTGTAGTTGAATACAATTTCAGCTGATTTAAAAACAAAAAAGCATATGATCATGTAAGCAACGAATGCTCTTTTTTTTTTTCTTTTTAATTTGTTATAAGTCCAAGGGAATTTGAGAGGAAGAAGCCAACATTGTAGTATTTTACACTATTTACAGTGTGTCATATTCATCTACACTAGTAAATTGAGAAATCACACCTAAGCAGGAAATGTCAAAATAATTTTCTGTTCACCTGAAAATATTTATTAGATATATACACTCTCATCTTAAGGAAAAGGTAAACAGGCAAACAGAGTACTTAGCTGTAAAGTTTTAAACGTACAACCACACATTTCCACAATTTTTTATATAGTACATGTTATTTATACGACTCCTACGTTTACACAGAAGCACAGTCTCTATAACTAAAGTCTGCATACTTATTGTTTGTTTGAGCATTGTTTGATGGATGAGTCTGACAGATAAGCTGCTCATTGAAATGAATTCTAAAAATATAAAAATATTTCTTCAGGCATAATTGTATACAAATAAACAAAAAGATCCACCCCTACCACTTTGCTCAAGTGTCCAATGCCATTAGGAAAAAAATTTCCTGAGGTCCTCATCATGATTTCCAGACTACATATCCTTCATTCTGTAATGCATACCTATTCAAAGACTTTAAGGGCATGACAATATTCTTGAATATTTCTACACAGGTGGGATTTTATGCTAGGAACAGAAATGGTGTCTTCTAGGTCTGAAGCCATGGAAATTATAATACTAGGAATATATTCAAGGACTGAAAGAAATTGTCATTCACTAGGACAGAATAGTAATGAAAACATGTTATATAATATACACACATGCATCCTTCCATGTAAGTCAAATATGTTGGTTTATCTGTCTTTTGATATTGTTTTATACACTATGTATTTCAAGAAAGTCAAAATTTGTCCGTTCTCTTGACTTTAATTGTAATGACATCTCCTATTTATTTTCATAAATTAAGTGGATTTTTTTTTTCTTTTTGAAACAATTAGATGCATGGTCGAATTATTGTGAAAAGTGCTGGGAAAATGAGCTAATATTTTCTTGTATTTTTTTAATTTTTTCTCCATATTTTCCTATTCTATAGTATACTTTTCAAGAAGACAGCTTCAGTTTTATTTCTAGAAAATGGCAAAAGAAAAAAACAATTCCGTTGTTTGGTTTCAAAATCTAGTCAATTTCCTCAAGGTTTTTAGTTGTAAAGACTGAAAATCAGAAACTGATTTGTTTTAAAAATCATCTACTGAAGAAAAATATTTCAAGATTATCATTGAATAGCTTAGTAGAAGGATGTAGAAACTTTTTTTTTCTCCAAATAAAGCAAGTTCATTCGGAACATTTCTATTTCTCCTTACACTTACTACCTCTATGGAAAACCATCCATGTAATATTTTAAATTGCCCCCTGGGACATAATTGTTAGATTCTCCTTTCAGAATACTACATTCAAAAGTCAACAATGAGGTACGCAGTGACAGAATGTTTACCTACCTCATTGCAGTATGGCTAATGCTTTACTCTTCTTTTTTTCTGACTGCTGCTTACTTGGCAGAGATTTGAAGGAGTTTTTTTCCCAATATGAAGAATAAAAAGTTATTTGATGCCATTGAGTGAAGTACACCAGGCAGAAAAAAGGACTGAAAGGGACATCCTACTTAGCAAGTCTCAGTTCCTGCAATTGCAGGCTAACCTCTTTGACAGAGTGATTCTAAGTCATAAACTACGCAATGCTCTCAGCTGTGTAGCTGGAGCAAATTTTCTCTCTTTCTCCTTATGGGATTTTATCTATAATTAAAGTGTAAGTTTTCCAAGTCAGGGATAGTGCTCCTAAGTCGTTTTGAGCAATGCAATCAATATATGGTAAAAACCAACATGTATTAATCATGCCAAGTTTCAAGCATCTTTAAAATATTAAATTTAGATGTGATCATCAGATTTCAAGCAGAACACGAAAAATCACGGGGGTTATTTTTAAAATGGATTCACAATTTTCAGCAATACTCTTGTTTTTGGTGGATTTGGATATTTCATATGGAGGCAGGACTGTGACTAAGGATGGATATTAAAACTGAAGTGAAGTAGAAGGATACCTTTGCATTTTTGCATCTAAAGTGATGAGCAAGTGCAGAGAAGCCTTGTAGTCTTAAGTGCAGTGAAAATCACTTTAAAATCTAGCGAGCCTGCTGAGTTTACAGGCTGAGGGTTAAATAATCCATTGATCTGCTCCTTTGCCTTGGTCAGCAGAGCAATTTTTCTTCTTTTTTACTGACATACATGCTACACCTCTAGAAAGAGCTGACATACCAGAATACATTTTCCAGGGATAAATTCCACCAAGAAAATCACATTCTCTATCCCCACTATGTGTTTTCTGCCTCTTGTGCAGACAGCAGGTCAAAAATCCTGTTGTAGTCCTTTGTGTTGTATGAAGATGAATCTCCTGATTAAGAAAATACAGTATTTACAAAAACAAAGTCTGAAGTTGATCTTTTTGTTTTCTAAGCTCTGTTTTCTAGCATAGACACAGGTGTTGGGCTGATACCATCTGTCAGTTTTCCCTTTTCCATTAGAAAAGATGAGGGGTCAGACTGCAAAGTAAAAGGAAAAGCTCTTCTGTCTTGCTAGTGGAGCGCTTCTATTGCATGTGACCAAGGTTAGCGTATGACTGACAGAAAGTTCATGTAGTCAAATAATGATCAAAGAGTACATTTATAATGTAGTCACAGAATGATTGGATTTTTTAAACATAAATTAATGATAATTGAAGACCTGCCAAAGTAGAAGAATGGTGGTTTTTGTAGTTTGCTTTGACATCCCTGTCATTTTTCGTCCGTCTAACATAAGTAGATTGGAAATGTTTTAATAATGTGAAATACCCAATGTATGTACTGCTGAAAAACAAACAAATCTTTGTTTTCATGCCCAGGAAAGCAAAATGAAATCAAACAGTGTCAAAGCAGATTTAGCTCACCTAATCCTTCCACAAGCAAGCAACTTACTTTTGGCCTTTCACTTTCTCAGTGGACTGAGTATATTTGTGTTGGCTAAGTTGAAGGAAGTTTGTGATATACACAAAAATTTGAAAGAACTACATTTTCCTTCTTCCTTTATATCTGAAATGCTTGTCTTTGCAACGTAACAGTAAATAGGCAGAGGAAAACCTGACAATGATTTCCACAACAAATTCATGTTTCAACACTTGCGTGAAAACTGCACTCATGCTCTAGTCACAAACTCAGAACTAAAATCAGAATTACAGTGGAGTGCTAAAATGTCATCATTTTAATTTACCAGCTGCTTGTTTCCTCTTTGACACAGACCACTTCACTTTCCATCTTTGACTCTACTCCAAAAGCATCATCTAGTCTTCAAGTTGTAAAAATATTTTATGTAAGGTGTTCCTTCAAAAGTATCTTCTGCTAAAAACAGTCTTTATACTGCAAATCAGATTTGAGTTCAGAATACTACTGCTATTCAGAATTACTGCCAGATAGTTTCATCTCTCTGTACTTCACTTATAAAACATAAAATGCAGACAATAGTACTTTTCCTCACTCAGACAACTGTTATGAGGTTCCATGCCTTTTTTTGCTTGGGAATTGTACTAAATTCACTTGGGTTAATTTTGAAATGTGAAATAGCTGACAGAATAGGATGCAAGTGAAATACAGAGGGAATGAAAATCTAATTTTCTTACATGTTTCTAAAGTGAAAGTGAAGACCAGAATGGCAGAGAACTGGGTTTATACCTAGGTAGTACTCTATAAAAATACGGGTTTTTTTTCTGGACAAGGAAAACTGCCATGTAACTGTGTAAAGCTATAATGGTCATACTTAAATTTTCAAAAAAGAAATAGATGTCAGTTATGCTTTCCTTTTGTTTCCAGGTGAGTAGCTGAACTGAACATGATACAATACCAAAAATACTAATGATAACAAAACAAGGATGCTTTAATTGAACAAATAGGCTGTTCTTTCCAATTTCTTTTCAAAAGAGCCTTATTTCAGTCTTTCTCTTGCTCCGTCACAAGGTTCAGATCAGGCTGAACTGTGCTGTCTTTTGTGATCTTGCTGGGCTCATCCATTCAACTAGGACTGCTCTTTTGGCTCTAGTTGTCTTGAGTCTTAATTTAAAAAAACAGCTGCCACCAGGAAGGTTGCAAAAAGGCTGGTTTAGCATGATGTTTACAGATTTCACTTCTACAAGAAATTTATTCTAAGTTTTTAGCCTTGCTGTCTCTGTATCTTTTTTATTTTATATAGGTTAAAACCACCACCACCACTGAAACAAAAGAGGTCAGGGTACTTAGTTCTCTTCATCCTCTCTGAGTCTCCCTTGCAAAGTAGTTCTACATTTGCAGCAGGCTTTCTCCTCTTTTTATTTCAAATCTGTTTCTGGAAAAAAACAAATTTACACCCATTCTAAGATTTAAAAAAAAAAAAGGAGAAAAAACATATCTTTTGAGCCTCTGCTATTAATTGGTAATTACTACTTGCAAACTAATGAAAAGTAGAGCAAAAGTGCAGTAAATTGGCAGACGGGTACTGTAAATGTGGGACTCTCAGTGTCATGTTTAAAGCTTTATCACAGCCATTCAACAGGAACTAAAGTAAGGATAATGCTAGTGAATTTAGTGATGATATCCCAAATTTTAATTAAAAGATCTTGTAACTGATAATGCTACTAAAATAACATTTTGTGTCTTAATCTACTCTGAGAATGATCTAATTTGTAAGATAACACAGGACTTTCTTTTTACTTCTGTATAACAAATGGATACTAATGTGCAGAATTATCTTTCCTAAAAATCAGCCATGTAACAGTACTTCTGAAAAATTATTTTTCGTTTATGCTCAAGATAGTTTGCGCTGAACAGAATAATATTGACTGACTCACCACTAGGATTTTTAATGACTGCCACACAGAATAATTAATATCAGATCTACCAATTTAATTGCGTGACCATCTAGAGATTATATTCCAGAATCTCCTCTCCTCTCCTCTCCTCTCCTCTCCTCTCCTCTCCTCTCCTCTCCTCTCCTCTCCTCTCCTCTCCTCCAGATGGTCTAGATCCCTCTGTATAGCCTTTCTACCCTGAAGCAGATCAACATTGATGCCCACCTTGGTGTCACCTGCAAACTTACTGAGGGTACACTCAATCCCCTCATCCAGATCATTGATAAAGACATTGAACAGAACTGGGCTAGGCATCTTAACACATGACTAGATCCTTCAAAGGCTAACAAAAAATTCTGTGAAGAAAGACAATCACATGCTACCACTTAACTTCTGTTTCAGCCACTACCTCATTCTAGCTCAGAGTGCTGATAAACTTATTTATATTTGGGATAGAGCCTCATGGATAATGTACATACAGTAAAGTATAAATTGATAGCAAAGGTCTCATTGGACCTCCTCCACGAAAGAAGATATATTATGTGATTATATTTGCAAGAAAGAAGAAAAAAGAAAACAAACAAAACCAAAATTTTCTCAAAGCTGTCTCCATACACCTTTTCATCTCAAATCTGGAAATATTGCACACGTGGAAATGACGTGTAGTAAGTTTAGTGTCAATAGTAATTATAGGGCACTGTGCAGGACAGATGGTCATTATCCCAAAGAAACTGTAGCAATGTAACTCTTTGTGCAGTATCTGGACTTCGTATTAGCTTGTCAGCAGCACAAGGTTAACTACTATGTACTCTGCTCTCAGTGCAAGGCTGACGGGGGGGGGGGGGGGGAAAAAAACAAACAAACAAACAAACAAAAACTCACACATAAACACCAAAACCAGGAATGCAGTCACCCTGGTCTCTTCCCTTTTTACAAGTTATTTTGACCTGTAGTACATCTTCCATAGTCAGTTAGATATTCTGAAAACCAGAAAGTAAATAAAGATCTGTATAGATTTGGTTGAGTCCAGATATATTGGATTTCCATCCTTCCTTGGAAATAAGTTGGTCTCACCAGGGTCAGCCAGAATTTCATACAGGCTATTTGGTTTATGATGACAGGTGATGAGTCTTACTTATTACATATACATACATAGAATATGCATGTTTACAATACATATATGAAAAGCAACTGATGTCATCAACCTGGTCTTGTGTAAAACATTCAACCCTGTCCCACACGACATCCTCATCTCTAATTTGAAGAGACATGGATTCAATGTATGGACCACTCTGTGGATAAGGACTTGGTTGGATGATCATGCTTGAAGTGTTGTAGCCAATGGCTCATTGTCCAAGTGGAGACCAATGATGAGTGGCATTCTTCAGGAGTCTTGATCACAGGACTTGGTGGAATACTTAGTAGAGTTCACTGATTACACAAAATTGGGAAGAGCTGTTGACACTGTGGAGGGCAGAGGGGCCTTGCAGAGGGATCTAGACAAATTGGAGTACGGGGCAGCCACCAACTGCATGACATTTAACAACGGCAAGTGCCAGATGGGAAATGGCAATCCTGGCTGTACATACAAATGGGGGACAAGAGGCTGGAAAGCACCTCCATGGAGAGATCTAGAGGTTCTGCTTGACAGCAAGCTGAACATGAGCCAAGAGTGTACCCTGGCAGTGAAGAGGGCCCACCATGTCCTGGAGTTCATCAAGCACAGCATTGCCAGCCAGACCGGGGAGGTGATTGTCCCGCTCTGCTCTGCACTGGTGTGGCCTCACCTGGAGCACTGTGTGCGGTTCTGGGCACCACAGATTGAAAAGGGTATAAAGCTGCTGGAGAGTGTCTAGAAGAGAGCCACAAGGTTGGTTTATACAATGTTTATACTTCTCCAATATTATGGCCAGCAAGGTCTCAAAGATACTGAAATTCAAACACAAAAGTAACTCCATTGATTTCAAAAGTGCTACTGGATTATAAAAAGCATGTGCTACACAGACACAACTATCTAATAGAAATATTTATTTTGTATTATTTTACTCTGAGGTCAATCAGTTCATATCAAACAGTATTCATCTGCACAGTATTTTTAAGTATGATGAAATTAATCTTCAAAGCCAAACCATTATTCAAGATTATTTTTCTTTTCCTCACCCCTCAGTGCTTTCAACAACATTACTGGTGGAGGAAGAAAAAAACACAACAGCAGAGCAACCACCCCAGTGTTCAGCTGAATAACAGTCTGAAAAAGCTAAATTGCCTGGATATTAATTTTCTTAAATGCAACTAGATTGTATGTTTCTTTTGCCTCTAAACTAACCAGCAAAAAACACTTAGAACTCAGCTGGAATGAAATAAGAATATTTGAAAGACTAAAAAAAAATCACAACAAAACAAAGCAAGAGATTCATTTCTAAACAGCTCACCTTCTTTGCTCACAGATGAAAACAAATTAAATCCATTTTGGTTTTTTTTGTCAAAGAGTCCTCTTTATTTTCCTACCTGATGTGATAAAACAAACATTTTCTATTGTCGCAGATGAGTGGAATGCATGTCACTCAAAAGAGAGAAGCAGCAATATGGTTTACTGATGTAAAATAATAATTTGACAGAGTTCAATAAATTTGATAGAATTTAACAAAGTTTAACAGTGGTTTGACAAGGTTCAATAACTTTGATGGAAAAGTTCGCCTTACTAATTATTGCATAGAAGAAATATACAGAGGAAAACTGAGTTAAAATGGAGTTAAAATGATTCACACAGAGACCAGAGATGCAAAGAATAAGGAAGACCCTTTAGTAGAGTCACAAGATTCAGAGTAGACTTCCTTGCTTTTTAAATTCCTTATGGAGCCTAGCTGCAGCTAGGTCCAACCTTAGTCTCAGAATTGGACAATAGTTTATGCCTAATGGAATCACCTATACAACATTTATAATAATATTGAGTATCTATATGGAATAATAATTTTTCATTAGTATTAATTCAGCATTAAATCAATCATTTACCAAGAATCTTTTGTGGTTAAGGGATCTCTTCACCTTGGGAAAGTGAGTGTCTCCTAGTCTCAGATAAGGAATCTCAAACCTTGGGAGGTGTCCCTGCTCAAGGGGAGAGTCACCTGGACTGCAGTTCAGCTGCAATTCAGGGAGAGCTCCAACTGGGCTCATCCTGATGGTAATATTTATAGAGTGAAGTAGCTGGCTACTAGTCAACACTATAGACAAGAGAGTTGTCTTCATTTTAGCTGTGGTTCTATACTTTGGTTGTCTTGCATTTTGGGGCTTCAATAGCACCTTTTGAAATATTTTTCTGAAGCACCTTCATTCACTTGTACATGAGGCAGGAGCTTTCCAGCTGGTAGGTGCACAACAGGGCATAAGGTCTGTTGCTCCTCAGTCAGCCCAAACCAAAGTACAGCTAGAGGTCAAGTGTATCAGTTACACCCATAAGCTGCATACTCCTTTTTAGATTGCGCATTTGTCCCTCGTTCCATGGTTCAGTTATATAACTATACAATAAAGGCATTGTAGCAATTTATAGAATACGTAAACGCTTTGCAATATTAACACCACTGAAGTAGTTCCTATAATAATGAAATAAAGTCTCCTACTTTATTTCAAAACAGTTGTGGATACTTGACCACATTATACCATGTTTTTCTTAGGAAAATAAAATAAAGATAAAGCCATTAAAAACAAAATCTTACATTTTTGCTGCCTAAATTGCATTTGAAAGTCTTGTATTTGCATAGAGAGTACTACAATAACAATAATTGAAAAAATAATGGGGTACTAAAAAGGGCATTAATTTGTGTGATTACACATTCAGTAACTACAAATATCTGTGCTTCTGTATATGAACAGATGTAACTTATTTATTAGTGTGTTTTAATCTCCCACCTCCTCCACTGGATGTTAGGACTACTGCCAATTTGAGCATTTTCTTCTTTAGCCCAAGCTACTAATGCGGTAGGCTAAGCAAGGAGTCTTCACACAAATCTGAATACTAAGACCAATCTGTATTCTTGTCAGTCTTGCAAGTACAAATTAGAAGGTTTTGAAAATGTAATTTTATATGTGAAGCTACAAAGCACTATAAATCTCCCAGCCTTCTTGTAGGTATCTCAGCATCTCTCATTTCAGTGTTTCCCCCCAGCTTGTCCCCTAGTTTCTCTCTATGTCCCCCTCAGCCCACATTTGAGCAATGCTTCATAGTAAATTTTTCTGAAGATATGAATTGTCATATATTGGGTATGTTTCTGGATTGTTAAAGTAATTTTCACTTTTTCCACCTCTATATTTTCTCAACAGTAATTATTTTTTTGTTAAAAAGTGTAAAACCTTTCTGGTCAATATGTAGAACTGTTTTGTGTTAGAGATCTTTTGTTAAGTACTTCATCATATTTCTTTCTTCTCCCTTTATATACAGTGATTTGTATGTTATTATATTGTTGTTAGCTACCTACTTTGATAGCTCTATAAGAAGTCTTTTAAATATTGATTGTCTAAATACCTAAATACCTAAATCTGAATACCTTGGCTTACAAACTTATCATACTTGTTTTTTCTGGTTTTGTCATTTCAGTTATAATTGGAACTTTTCCTCAAGAAGTTTTAAACCCTTTGTACTCTCAGACCGCTTGTTTATTCTGACCATTAACTCCAACTTACATTACCTCTCTCAGTAAGCTCACATACGTTGATAGATACACCACAGAATTCGTTCGGTATTTTAGCTTATACTTGCTTAATTGGGGTAACTGAAAACACTATGATTATTCAAAACTTCTTGGAGTCAGGATGGTTTTGTATTAAAACAGACTTTCTCCCAATTTTTTAGCAGAATTTCCTTGTAACTAAAAGCAAGGCTTTTTCTTTCACTGAAATAAGATTTACTAAGTCTGCCTTAGTATGCTGGAACTGCTCTTTCTGAAGTCCTAATATTCCCATTGATGCTGTTCTCTCAGCCCTGAAGGCCAAGTAGGTTTTGAAGCAGACACTGAGAAACATGCATTCAGGGATTTGACAAACCTACAGGTAAACCACTTACAGCTGTCATCAGCTATTTGTACTGCAGTTTTATCCCATCCCTTCTTGGCATTCAGTGAGATATCATTGTTTTGGGACATATTGCTCAGAAAACAAGAATACAAATGAAAAAAGTATTTGTGTCAGCTGTCAATACATTCCTTATTGGTTGCTTCTGAATTCACATTTGCATGCTTTTAACATCTAGCTACATCGATTCTATTTAATTACTTTACTTGAAAATGCTTATTTTCACATATGTGTACACATATCTGATTTATTTTCTGCTTAATGAAGGAATATCTTGCTTGAGAGAACAAAAAAATAAATATATTAGGAGGAACAGTATGGTTGTATGTAGAATATATTAAAGTTTTCATGGACCATTGGTTTCTAACTGTCCTATGTGGTTCATTAACCTTTAAGTTGCAGTCTGTGTAATTCACATAGGTAGATAAAATAGCAAACTATAATTTTAAGCTGACTTTTGTCCTTAAATATGCAAATAACTGTAACAAATGCATTTTTTAAACTGTAAAACTATTTTTGCCAACAACAGAGAGTAAGATATCATAACTACTAAGTTCCTCTCAAGACTACCAGATAACTTTGCAAGTATTTAGTGGGTTATTAATAATCAGACCTTGAAAATATTTTGTAATTTTTATAATATACGTGTCATTTAATTTTAAAATTTATTTTTCTTTTAAAAGTAGTATAAAACTCAGTAATATATAACAAATATAACTTGCTCTTTTGTTCACTTTTAATGCATTATCACAGCAGAAGACAGAAATGTGACATGTCTTGAAGATGCCTGCAGAGAGAATTGAGAACAGTAGTAAAATGGGAAAACAGATGCTCAGAATGACCTGTGGACTAACTTACAAATGTCTTTTGTTATGAGAAAAATAGAGGAAACAAAGTAACATAAGCAGAATTCATGTTAAGAATACCCAAGAAGACTAATACTTCATAGTATGGAAAAATGTATAAGAGAATAAAATATATATATTTTTTTCCAATAGACCTGTGGTTTTTCTTCCATATTTCTTTCAATCTATCAAATTTGCATAATATCAGATCATAGTCAGTGAATTCATGAACAATTCAAGCCTTATTCCAGAGTGGGAGGTTATCAGCCCATCAGAAAAGGTTCCAATAATGTTATTTCAAATATTCGCTTTTCCTTGGCTTTGTGAAGTATGTATCTAAAAAACAGATCAGAGTACACTAAGTTCTGCATGGCTACATTAATTGACTTCAGACTAATTTTTTAACATCTGTTTTGTAAAAGATACCAGAATACAACTTTTGTAGGTAAGCAGGGCATTTTCACCTTATTCTTTAAGGCTTTAATGAATTTTCATTAGCAATACTATTAGACTGAGGAGTAAAAGTAACTCTTCACCTACTATGACTCCAATGCAAAGGCTGAGCATCCCCTGGAGGACAACAGTATCCTTTGAACTCAGAGCCTGTGGACAAGACAGAAGCATAGATGACCAGTGTTTCTGACTGCTGCTTTAATGAGGAATCCCTTAAGATAATTTTCAAGGCCTTCGCTGTATATATCCTTGGATTTAGTCTGTAGTAAAATTTAGCTGTGCATATAAGAACTGCCTGGAGAATTAGCCTCTGTTAATGTAAAAAGATAATGACAAAAAAAGTTTGTTAAAATTTAGCCAGGGTTACCGGAAGACACCAGACACCTTGACATAGAACTTCTTTTTGTACTCTTAGAAAACAAGCTAAAAAATGCTTCTTTTACATTACAGTGAGTTTGCAAGACTGAAGCTGTTACTACTTATTTTTCTTACTGTTACTGCACTAGAAAATGGCCTTCAGTCACCTATTTCACCTAGACAGAGAGAACAGAGAGTGAAAGCAAGTTGCAGCAATAACTTGTTTTATTTCTGGAAATTTCATGTTATGATATTTTCTTCTTACTAACTAGGCTTCCAGGACCACATCCAGACTACGGCGGCTGACTGAAGAAGATGGAAAGTGAAGCAATCGTTAAGTCGTCTGAAACCATCAGCTGGAGAGGTGATACATGAAGGCCTCTATATTTGGATTTACACTCAACAAACAAGGTGTTTGCTGCTTTGCTCCTGAAGAAAGCTGCCGTGCTGCCAAGGATAGCTGTCTTCAGTTTTTATTTCAGAAAGAAACATAATCTTGGCCTCCATGTTTGTAAAGCCATGAAATCACAGTCAGAATGTTGAGAAACATTTGTTATATTATATAGAGAGAACTCCTCTTTGAACCTCAGAAAATAGCTCTTATTTTATATCACTGTGCATACTGCTAAGAACAGCTTAAAAGAATGAATGTGCCTCAAACATCTACAACCCTCTAAAATTACTTATCACCTGAAAAAGGAGATATTTAGCTACTTAACGGAAGTTTTCATGCCTGAATACAAACTCTGAATATAACCTGGTACTGATACACATTGAATAACACTTCTATTCATGAGACCAACTCAATTTTGACATGATCCAAGCAGAAGAAACTATCAGCTTCAGTAGCTTTGAATCAGTAACAAGTGAGAGTATTTATGAAAAAATACAGGGGCAAAACAAAGTTTGTATTTTTTTCAGCAGTTGCAAACCACAGGAAGATTGACCACTTCTAATCCCTCAGGTTGGCAAGGGGTATGAATAATTATAGGCCTGTAATAATGGGGTCACAGGGAGATGGAGCAACATTAATTATCCTTGGACCAGCCTCCGGTATAAAAGAGAGAACAAGGAGGCTGTGAAGAAGCCAACTACTCTAATGTGTAAATTTCTGATGAGACATTAAGAAAAAGCTTTCATAAAAAGGGTGTTCAGACACTGTGGAAGGTTGCCCAGTGATATTATGGAATCTCCATCCTTGGAGACATTCAGAACTCAACATGGTCCTCAAAAAGCTGATCTAAACTGACCACACTTGGTGTTGGAGCAGACTATATGAACCATTTCCTCCCAACCTAAAATACTCTGTAACATCTGTGAACCATGTGAAACTTTAACTTTCTTTTTTTTTTTTTTTTCAAGATATCTCAAATAATAGTTTATTTTTCAGAAAAATGTTATCATTGTAATTCAATCTGGTGAGAGTTCCTGCATGGTGTGTTTTGGAGAACAAACAAACAAACAAACAAAAACTGTACTCTAGAGAATATAGAGAGCATGCCGCATGAGTATCTCAGCTGCTGGAGCTGCTTTTTTTTTCCCTTAAATTTTCTGCCTTTGTTGACTGAGACAAATGACATAAAATCTGACCACTGGACACAAGTAAGGAACTTCAAGAGACATTTTCACAGCTTTTACAATCAACATGCACCTTGAGGATCATATAGTCAGCTTAATTGCCTATTACATGCTGTAGCACCTTATCTAGCAGTTTCTGCATGAAGTTCATAATTGTTTTAATTAGCTCATGAAATAGTATTTTAAAAAGCTACAGTATGTTCTAGGGCAATTGTTCCAGTTATTAATTGTCCTGTCTGCCAAAAATCTCCACTTTATGTCTATTTATATGACATCTTACTTCCATTTCCAACCTGTCAATGTCATTGAGCCTTGTCTCTAGATTAAAAAGTCATCCACCGTCAGAAACTTTTTCCCAGTATATCTCTGGAGACAGCGATCAAACTAGCTATGACAGTGATATTATTGGGTGGGAAAAAAAGAAAAAAAAAATAAAAAAGGCTCCTTTATTTTCTAATTTTCACAAATGTTTCCCTGACTTTGAATTATTACTGAAGCATTCAGCCTCTTGTCTGCAGAATGGATTCTGATATCAACATTCCAGTAACAATCTTACTCATGGTTATATACAGGTAGTACAATTCTACTGCTTTGATTTGATATTCCTCCACTGATTCAACTAGCTTGGAACTCATATTTGTATTTCATGACATCAAAACAGGTAACTTTATGTCTACAATTATGGCATTGTATTTAGATCTTAAGTGTTAAAACTCTTGTTGGCATATGCCTATCCAATTAACTATCTTTAGCTACCTCAGAAACTGATCTCAGTTACAGTTCCACCATTTTCAGATCTCCCAATATCCTGTTTTCTTCTAGATCGCTGAGGAAGACATCAAATACAGACAACCCATTTTCAAGTGAAATTCCACTAAAATACTAAATTAAACGTGAGCTGTCAGCTAAAGTGCTTTGTAGTACTCTCTCCAATAGAGGCTATACTGATAAGCCAAATAGTTTACAGAAATATGAGAATATTTCATCAGTATGATTGCCTTCACCCAGACTTTCCACTTCAATGCATAATATGAAATTTAAACAATAAAACTTGCATTCCATTATGTCTGATTTTGGTTCTGTTACCATCTTTCAATTCGTTACCAATCCCAAATGATCTTAGGAATTTAGTGCACAAGTTAGGATCTAAATCTTGCATTATAGCTTGTTTGGTATCATTTCCATGCCCAAACACTTGAGGGTCCTGAAGTTCGTGGACACTTCAGATTTTTCAAGCAACTTCCTGAGACACAATTCTCCTGCTGGGCGTACTCAGAAAAATACCAGGCTTGACAGTGATGACCCACTCTGTCGCTATCATATGTCTAAGCTTCCTGGGTATTCACACACTGCATTCCTTCTTTACCACAGGGATTTGATGCCATCAGCATGTGCTAAGAATGGGTACCAGTTTTGCCATTAGGAGTATTCAGCAGCATCTACTCCTGAAAACAAAAAGAGAGGTGGGAAGAGACCCAGTTACATCATTCAAGCCTTATCTATTAATTGAATTGTTAGCAAGTACAACTTTATAACTACAATATACGTATCTATATTGCTAAAAAAAAAAAAAAAACAACAACAAAAAAAACCAATACAAGTCCATGAAGTGAATTCTAGGGCTGAATTTTTTGATTGTCCACACTGAAACAATATATCGTATCTTGACTTTGTCTAAGGGTTCTCCATTAGTTTTCTCTAAGACAAGTTTCATGAATAATTTGAAGGAATTCTGCTCAGGGAAACATTCACTGTAGACAGTATGGATAACTGGACATCTTTTTTTGTGACTGACGTCTTCTAGTTCTACTGTAGCACACCCTATAGCTCCTTCCTCCCCCACCTTATACCATATCCATGGCAAACGGAAAAAGGATTAAATATGTGTCATATCTTAGAAGCATATATACAAAGCGCTGCTTTCCCTGGAAAAATGAATTGGTACTGGGTCACCAGGCCTCTCCACAACCAAAAGCTTTCCAACACACCAAAGAAGCAGCAAAAATAATTTACTTTTGAATAGTACCCTAGTAAATAATGCAACAAGTCACTACTCATTCAGAATATACTGCAACGACAATTAACATAGCAGCTTGCACAGACTTCCCTCCAATCAGGAATGTTCCTGCATTACATAGCCACAAAGAGTTGTGTAATCCTCTGTGGATCCATCTGAGGGTATTTAAGATGCTGCACAGCGGAGAAACACTTTTTTCCATACACTGTTAGAACAAAAGATGTGCTCTTGGGAGTGGAATTTCATTGTCTTGCATGGCAAATGTCCATAACATATCCTTCCTACAAACACCCCAATGCCCTTAATGTCCTGAACCTTCAGTATCAGCTCTACTCCCATGGCTACCCATGAAGTAACAGCCTCCCCAACCCTTTCAGCTCTTAGTTGCTTGGCTCCTTGTGAACAAATGGAGTTCAGGTCATAGGTGGTTGGCCTCAAGATTTTTCTTCAGTTTTGAATTTGTAGTAAGACACTGGCTTTTACGACCATCTGGTGAACACCCTCTCAGTACTGGGCATCCCATGTGTAACAACAGGGCTACGCTTCAGCAGAAGCAGCATGTAACCATCTCTAATACTGGGAATACACATTGCTACATCTCTGTGTATCTGAGCAGCAACATGGCACAGCACAGCATTGCCTAATATAGAGCTAGACAGGACGTACAGCCCCTACACAGCAGGCTGAAGAAGACATGGCAAAGAAGTATGGTAACCACAGTGACCTTCTTACAGTATATAGTGTCTACATTGACCCTCTTTCAGACCCAAATGCATGGTGATGCCAAGCTAAGCCTGTCTTTAGACCTGGACCTGCCCGTAGAGCACTGTCAGCCCTTCACATGCTGGAGACATCCACCAAAATGTGCTCAGAGCACAACTCCAGGCAGCCTGTCCAGGTCATTGTCTGCAAAGGAAATCTCTCAAATCCCTGTAACCTTATAGGCAATCTTGTCTTTGGGCTGTAGATAGTTTAAGATCCTAAATGGATGTGTCTCCAGACCATTCCATGGACTGTTATCTCTCTGTTGCATTACTTTTCTTCATTGAAAATATTACAGCCAGTGTACATCACTGCAGAAGCAGAGCTGACAGCTGAGGCTGTGCTGAGCAGTGCAAGGCTAGATGCAGACAAGTCCATGTTGATGTGCTTACATGACCGTACATGACCGTTTTCTGGTCCACAAAAAATGTCTGCACTTTTTGTTTCTAGGATGAACAAAGTAGAGTTTAACAAGTGAATAGAAACGGAGGAGGCAAGAAAGTCAGTTCCCTTTTGTTCCTGGAACACCTTTGGTATCATACCACATCTTTAGGTACTACCAGCTCCTCTGTGACTCTGTGACTGGTTCTGCCTTCAGCACTGCCCTGACATGACAAGGAAAAGAGTCGCTCATTTGTGTGCCACATAACAGCTCCCTTTTGCCCCTTCCCCCACAAACCGGGTGTGCTAATTTACATATTTTCTCTTTCTGTTTCCCCATAATCAACAGGGAATTGGCTGGATACCAGCTAGCCAATGCTCATGATGCTGATGTCTGGGCTGATCCTCAGACATCTAGATGCAAACTGCAGGAGTTCATGGCCCATGTGAAATGTGAGTTTTCTCAAAATGGTCACATGATTTTCAGCCAGAGCAGTAAGATACTTCTATTACAGCTGACAGTGCCACTAGCAGTGCACGGTGATACACTCACAATGCAAGGTGATATTCATCCTTAGGAGGAGTTAAGTTGCTTCAGTAGTGCAGAAAAGAGGTTCAAAGATTCTGCTTTCAGATGTGGTGCCTATGATGACATCCATAGATGAGGCTCTTTGGGACATGGTTTAGTGCTAGATTTAGGTTATGGTTGGAGTCTACGATCTTAAAGGTCCCTTCTAATCAAATTGATTCTATGATTCTATTAATCCCTCCTGGTTATCTACTAGGACTTCCTGAATGATCTGGCATGAGTCTTTATAGAGAAAGCCATCGTGTGGGATCCAGTAAGAGGATGTGGATATCATCAAAGACATCAGAGTGGTTGGAGAGTCTACACTGTAGAGCAGACCTCATTGACTTGGAAAACATTACTGATCTATCTCACTCATGAATGGACAGTGATCTCACTAGTTTTTGCCACAATCATGAAAGTGCTGACCTCAAACTGATTCCGCACTGACCAGCTGAAGTCAGGTCTAATGAAGTTCCACAGCACAATGGAACCCTCTCTTTCTGAAGACTGAACTGCATGGAGGGTGCCAGTCCTTTGCACAGGACATCAAAGTTGATCATCTGCACCTAAAAGCCACTGTTCTTTGTCTCTGATTCATGATACTCTCTGCTCTATAGAGCTGTGAAGTCCTGTGCCTCAAACCTCCTTTCTGTTATTAAAAGCCCAAAATGGATATCAAATAAGACAACATTTCAGGCAACGCCATTGTCCTTAACCCATGCTCTGGCAATAAACTTGCCAACATCCTGCAGTTCCTGGGAGAAGTCCACCCTCCATCTCCTTTGCTGTCCACGGTAGGTACTGGTCTGCTGGGCTCCACTCTAAAGGAGTCATATCAGTAGGCCAGAGGCAGCATCAAAAGCTGTCTCTGTCATTAATATTAGCATCAAAGGTAAAGCTGGCAAAAATGAGAGAAGTACCCACACCAATATGCTACACGAGGAGCTAAGTGGAGAATAAAAAGGCAGTATCTTCTTTGTGGATCCTGACTATTGTCCACATGAAGCACAAAAGCTGAACATGATTCAACCTTGTGCACACAGATGCAAAGTCTGTGCAATATCCACTGAGGCTTAAGGGCAGTCAGTCTGCTTTGGAGGAAAGTAAGTTGAGAGAGATCTTGCAGATATGAGTTCAAGCCACTCACTGGGCCTTGTGAGCCAGGCATCCTTTTTTGAGCCTATTTTATTAGGCAGTATGGGCCTAATCAAAGCTTTTTTCATTGGAAACAGTAAACAAAGGTATCCTTCCATAAGAAATAAACCTTTATCATTACTGCAGAAATTACTCTAAGGTCAAGTTGTTCGCCTCATCTTTGCATAAAATAATGACAGGACAACTGGTCAAATAGAAGGGAGAAAATGACATAAAATGATATGTTAAAACCGTTAGGATGTTCACCAAAAAGAAGGGAACCCTTTTTGTAAGCTTCATTACATGTATTTGTAACTTTGACACAAAACTGTCAGTACATGAAACAATCGCTCAGTTTGGGAAGTAGTCATATGTCACCACTTAACTCTTATGGTAGTCACTTCTCCAAGCATGATTTAAGAATGAAACTCCACTTTCCCAGGCCTTGAAAACTAAGTCGAAAAGTACACCAAACTCCACAGGCCCTATTTTAGTGAAATCTGAGGCATTTTCAAATGGTGTTGGACAGAACCTTGATGTGTCAGAGGATTTAAGACATTGCTGAGATAAACAGTTCCTATTGCCTAATTTTAGACAGCTAATCATTTAGACTTAAAGCTTTTCTGATTTCTATTCTGAGGTGATTGACCTGTGCCTTTGCTCTTAATAGAGAGCTTAGTTGCCTTAATCAGAGTTACCAGAGTCACAGAATCATAGAATCATAAACTAATATAGGTCAGAAAAGACCCTTAAGTTCATTGAGTCCAACCACTTCTCCCAGTCTTCCTGTTTTTCTTCCTCCTGTTCCTTCTCCTACTTATTTTACCCTTTTCCTGCTCCTCTTCCTCTTTTTCTTCCATCTTTTATTGCTTCTGGTCATTTGTTAATCACTTCCTCCTTTGTTCTTTTTCTTATCTTCCACCTTCACATGTTCTTCTCTCTGTTCCTCTTTTCCTGTCTCCTTCTCGTACAGTTCCTTCTCCTTTTCTTCAAACTCACCCTTCTACTTTTCCTCATATTCTTGCCTCCCAGGTGCCTACATACTTAATGGTAGAGGCCTATGTTCCATGTTGTTTGTTATCGACTTTATCAGCTTGTACATATTACACCTTTTTCAACAATGACATGGTAGCTTTTCGTTTTCTGTATGTTTTTTTAAATATTAAAATAGTATATTTATGTAATGTTCATAGGGTTTTTGTATTTTGCTTAGTCATGTTAGTATTTTTATCTAGTATCAAATTTTGTTATTGCAGATTTTACATTTCATTTATTCTGAGTAAATTTATAAAATCCCTTCTTAATGTTGTTAACTCTAAATAACACAGGCTGTGGTGCTACTACAATGTACCTGAGCAGCCTGTTTCTGGATTTTTTGTTCTCTTCTGTCTGCTTCTCTATTTTCTGTGTATTGTACGTTGGAGTTTCAAAAAAATATTTTTATTGCCATTTTCAGATCTCTTCTTAACGGTGGTGATTATAGTACTGAAGTAGTCTTTCAGAAACATAGAATTGTGGGAAGTTTTGACATTTCATAAAGTATTCTCAAAAACTCCCAATCATCATTCATGCTTTCGTGTTTCAGTATTTTCTCCCACTTTCCTTCCTGCCCATAACTGTTTTCAATTGTGTGAAATTGCCCTTTTCAAAAAATCAGGTCTATGTTTTAACTGATCAGGATATTGTTTTGCTACTATTCATTTTCACACTGAACTTAATCTATTGTCTCAAAAGTTTGCCATTTAGCAGAGATTGAAGCTGTAGAAAGTGAGCAAGTGCTCTTTAGAATGATGTAATGTGTAATATTTCATATGCTGTGATCATAGTGCAAGTCAGTTCTTGAGGGCATGTTCTTTCAGTCACCACAAAATAATATTGCACAGAATCATCAATTAACAATTTGTTTGGAACAACTATATTGGCAAAATG
Source organism: Pampusana beccarii (assembly GCA_013399365.1). Lineage (NCBI taxonomy): Eukaryota > Metazoa > Chordata > Aves > Columbiformes > Columbidae > Pampusana > Pampusana beccarii. Next base: position 78,835 of record VWYH01007512.1, read on the forward strand.
CATAGATTTTGAATATACAGGCATAAAGTGTACAGCTTAGAGGTGCTTGTATTTAGCTGATGCCTAACTCACACAGTTGATTAATAGACTTTAACTAGGAAATCCTGAACACCTTGCATTGACCCTATGAAACTTGATAGCTTTTTTTTTTTTTTAATTCACTGTTTCCTGAGGTTTTAGAGAGAGTTAGGAAGTGGGAAATCTGTGTGAATAAGACAAAATTTAAATAACTCATTCATGCAAATATTTAAATTTCTTTCACCTGATGTACTATCAACTTTAAAATCGCTACATTATAGCTCTGTCTCTATAGTTTAAATAAGAAATAATTTTAGTATCTTACCTCTTTATCTCCATTCACTTCACGCATTTTCACTTACTGAAAAATGTTAATGCAATTCTGAATCCTTCTGTTTCAGACAAAAATAAAACGGAAATTCTGCTCCAGCTCAGTTCCTGGGAACTTATGGTGGTAGACTCTGCACCCTGCTGGACCCTGCACCTCAGGATAAACCATTATCACATAGCCAATTAACAGAAGGCTAAAAGATACTGTGGTACTTTTCTGGTCCTTTTGTGAGGTGGGCAACCAGCTGGCTGCTGGTAATTATAAAGGATAGCGAAGAAGGGACACTCCAGGCCTAGAGCTGAAGGTGTTGGTGTACCTGAAGATCAGGGAAAGAAATAAGATATCGGGGTCTGTCTGTTTATCTTGTCTTTATGTGCAGACTGATTAATCCATTGTATGTGAAGATTCAGCTAACAGTCTGGTTTGAAACCTCAAACTTAGCAGGGAAAGAGGTTGCTAAGAGGAGGGCTAAGAGGCTGTTCATTTGTCCAGAGTAATTTTTGCTACACGTCTGTTGAGAAATCATTCCAGATCGCTTCTCCATGTGCCTTAGCTAGCATCTCCATCTCCAGACACAGATCATGACACTAGGCTTAATCCTTAAGCATCCCCTCAGCCTGCCATAAGCAAGGTACACCAGTGGCACAATCCTGCTGTGGTGACTTTCAGGCCACAAGAAGGCTTCTGGGGTCCTATGAAACAGTGTAAGGCTCGTTCTGGTAGGGAAGATGAGGAAGAGGCAGACTGTAGAAGAAAAGTATCAGACAAGGCTGATTAAGTGGGTGGATGATGCAGGGTGATTTCTGCCATGCTTCACATCAACATGCCTGTCATCATTCTGAACACAGTCTGCTGAACTCCTGGTTGCAGCAGGGAAGCAGGCAAATTTCTGCATCAGTAGGTACTCCTGGAAGGTTGTATTCTGGGGAGAAGGGGAGGGAAAGTGATGGAGGCAACAAAGTCCCAGTTTGTGGGATGGTTTGGTTGTGCAGCAGCCATAGCCACAGTAGATTCATAGCAAACAGAAATGAAACTTGCCTGCTGTACTGAAAGGCTTTTTCCTTACTCTGGAGTAACTTGAAACAGGAGATGTTTGATCTTTCTCATTAAAGAGTTGGCTAAAAACAAGCCTATGAAAGGACAGACATTATGACAGGGTTGTTCTTTCTGCTCGCACAGGTTGGTCCCCTTCTATTTCTCTACTTCTTTCCTGTTTCAGTCTTCTCACGTTTCTGTTTCAAGAAAAAGTCCTCTATAGCAACAGGGCATGAGGAGCACTTACCAGAAACTGGTGAACCATCGTAGTGCAACCTCCTAGCAGATGATCAGCAAAGGAATGGGTCTACCCTACTACACTATTGTCAATGCAGAGGTTTATGACACCTACAGTTTATAAGTGAAATAATTAAGTTACAAATAATATTAGCTGGCCTTGAACCCTGTAAGCGTACTAGAATAGTGTGACCAACAATGTGTAAATAGTGATGGCATAGGCAAACACAATGTGTAAGAATTCTTCACAAGTCTGTGAGGAATATGATCAGCAATGGGAAAAATAAAGATTTCTGTAGCTGCATGCAGAGGGCATTGGAAAGCACATTAACAGTGATATAAGTAATGTAATAGGCAAGGTAAGAAGCAAAGAAGAGGAGAGGCATAAGGGACTGCACATACACAACATCCTGTCGAATATGCATTAAGGTTGACTCTCAAAATCAAAACAAAAATAAGCAGCAATGAAAGTACATGAGATTCTTTTTTAAGGAGAAGGGAAAGCAACATAACATAAGGCATGAATGACTAAAACTGGGAAAGAACAAAGACAAACCTGCTTCTGTTCTGACTTTCCTCATCAAAGACCAGTCCAGCCTGATCACCTTTGTCTCAAGAAGGAAGATCATCAGGGACCACATCTGTTAGTGCTAACTACACAGTATCAGATATCTGGTGTTGTGCATTCAGATCTAATGCAAGATATAACTATCAAAGACTAATGGGTTTGTACATGCAGTTATAAGTAGCGATAAAACTGAGAAATAACCACTAGTATGAGGATGCTGTTCATGGATGTCAGCCCTGGTAAAGTTTTGTTTTAAAGTTTGAAGATTGCCTGATTTACCAGGCTTCTAAACACTCAGATCTCAGTGACATCTAATTTCTTAGGTGAGATACACACACATTTGTATACATATATTACATTGCAACGGCTCATACTTCTCTGAATTATAATGGGCCCTGGTGAATCAGGCAGTGTGAAGGGTTTGGCTAACAACAACGCATACTGCAAGAAAACATCCAGAAGCCATCAAGGATGGATTAAAATATATACTTGCTTTTTTTTTTTTTTTTTTTAGAAATTAGTCTGATAGTGACAGAACCTCCATATTTACCAGTTCCATGCTCAGTTCCTCTTCACTGTGGCAAAAGAAAGGAAAAGAGTGGTGCCAGGGTACCCATTCTTGAGGGTATCTTTCCTTGAGGGCATGCTGCAGCAGATAAAGAAGGCACCTTAGGAAAAATAGGACAACAAAATACCCGACAAACCATGTACTTCTGCAGAGTAAGTGCTGAAGGTTACTAAGTGTGGAAAGTAGCAGCATGTACCTTGGACAACCATGCAGTAGTGGAGCTGCCACAGTGGCAATAGTGCTACAGGTGGCACAAAAGCACAAGACAGACACTCCAAGCTGTCCCACTGTCACTGAATATGGATTATCAAGCACAATTTTGGTGTCAAAGGACCTGAGACCATCAGTTTTTTGCCCTTTTATTATCCGTTTCAACGACTGGACAAGTCTAACATTCCTCCACCAACCACCATCCACAAGGGACAAATGGTTTGGGAGGCTGAAACTTGGCAGCCGTTTAAACAAAGCCTTGAAGGAAGTAAAAAAAATCTATTGTTTATTTTTAAGGGTAGCATGAGGGAGAGAATATGAGAATTGAAAGAAATCAAATTTTTGTTGTTGTACAGAGTGTCTTAATTGATTTTTATTTGACTTTATTACAACACAGTTGTATCACTGTGTAAAGAGCTTGAAGTATACCTTGTTCATAGGATTCCTCCAACAGAGAGGGGATGGCATCTGGACACAGGCAACTTCCCAGGTGTCCTGACAGCTGGAAGATGATGGGTGGATGTATGGGGAGGGAACAAGACACACAGTCACAGCGAGTTTACTGCCAGTATTGTTCTTTTGAAGCTAATCCACAGTAGCTATTACCCGATGCAAAGACAGTTATACTGGGGGCGGGGGGGGAAGCTTTGCAATTAAACCCCTTTTTTTCCTTCTCTAAACCAGAAGAGCTGTATAGGCACAGATAAATGTACCTGATTGAACCTTCACAGTGCATCACAAGTATTGCTCGTGCTGACATAGGTTGGTTTGTAAATTCAGTTATATCATCTACCCTCAACTTTATAAAATTATTTAAATTAGGCATGTGGTCTAACTGGAAACAGACCTCAAGTGCTATGAACTGTAAACTGTCGGTTTGTCATCTATTAATTATATTTACTTACAGCTAGCTGTCTTGGTTTCAGCTAGGATAGAGTTAATTTTCTTCCTAGTAGCTGGTGTAGTGTCATGGTTTGGATTTAGAATGAGAATAATGTAACACACTGATGATTTAGTTGTTGATAAGCAGTCAAGGACTTTTCAGCTTCTCAAACCATGCCAGATGCACAAGAAGTTGGGAAGGGGCACAGTCAGGACATCTGACCCAAACTGGCCAAAACGATATTCCATAGCATATGACATTATGGTCTGTACATACTCTGGAGGAAGCTGGCCAGGGGAACTGCTGCTCAGGAACTGGCTTAGTATCAGTTGGCGGGTAGTAAGCAATTGCATTGTGCATTATTTGTTCTATATATTCAATTATTATAATAACCATTGCCATCATCTCTTTCTCTTATTAAGCTCTTTTTATCTTAACCTTTAAGGTTTGTCTCCCATCCCGCTGGGGGTGGGTGAACAAATGGCTGTGTGAGGTCTTTAGCTGCCAGCCAGATTAAACAACAACATTCACAAATAAAATTAGGCTATTCCAAGACTTGCTATCACAATTCATTTTCACATTGTAAATATAATTTTACAAAATCTGAACATTTCTAATAATTCAGAAACTGCAAACTACAAGGTTTATCCTAATTAAATATGTCAGTGGAAATGAATTAACTTAAAACTTGAATTTTTGTATTGGATTATAAAACGTATTTAACAAAAAAGTTTTCAAATTGAGTTAGATTTGTGTCTGAACATGCAAACATTTGGGCATGACAATTCCAAACAGAAACTTTATTTTTAATGTGCAAGTGGAAAAGTTACAGTTTATAGTTCCCAGTATATACAAAAAGAAAAAGGCTGGTGAATATCGTCTTGTATTGATGTTGTCTGGAAAGACATCTAGATCAAGATAGGATGCCTTTGAAGTATTTGCCAATATGAGGTTTACAGAGTTGGGAGAAAAGTGTATTAGTTTTATGTATTTTGATATCACTGATTCTTGTATGCTCCCCACTAAACCTTAAAAGTGTCCTTGTGGGTTTATACATATGTAAGGAATAAGAAAATTACTTTTCCAAAACTTTACCACACATATGTACATAAAAGATTGCTTTTATTTTTTATGTTGTTTACCTTATGTATTTATGAGAGTTCCATGTTAAATGAAACCTAATTCTGGCATTTGTTTTGAAAAAGCAGCTGAACAACTAAACTATTAAATCAGAACTTAATAATGACTTTTTTCCTCTAAAAATCACAAGACTTTTTGAAAGATGAACAGAATTGCACAGATACATGAGTAGGAAGCTAGGCTCTACAAATACAGCCTATCATAGACTCGTGGCAGCCCAGCCAAAAAAGCTGATTCCTCAAGTTCTAACCTATCTACGGGGGAGACAGATGGCTCACTTAAAGTGGAGACCACTTAGACTGAGAAGACAGTTGAAGTAAAAGAGATCTTAATGTTTTCTTGACCATAAACCAAGGATGTATGTCAAACTCTTAAACTGATTACCAGGGACCAGAATGCACCCACAAACTTGATAGTTATCAAAGACAAACCAAGTTGATCTTTTCTGTGGGGAAGTTGTTCCAAGTGTGGGCAAATGCCACTTTTTGTGCAGGGACTATAGCCCGACTAGCACCAGATGGGTGCTGTTTCAGATTACTGATTCAGTTAATATGAGTACAGTTGCTAATAACGAGCTTGCTAGAGACTCTTCAGTGGGTCTGGTGGATTTTATATATATATATTGGCTGACAGCTTGTATTTTTTAGAGGTATATGTACGTAAGGTATGTAGATACACACATAAACGTATACAGGCACAGTGTTCTGTTTTCTCCTTTATTTTTCTAGTAGAGGTTTGGGGGAAAAAAAAAAACCAAACGAACAACAACAACAACAACAACAACAACAACAACAAAACAGCAAGGAAAAGTGACCAGTAAGTGTACAGGAATGGTCTCACAACTGTTGCAGATGGTTCCACTATCTTTGGATTGTGGTTTTACTGCTACCACTAGTGCAGTGCAGAAGAATTCCAGTTTTATTACAGTAAAAAACCCTGTAATTTTAAATTAGGGACCAACATACTGAAAGGACCACAACCTGGACTCTCAGAGAGGATGTGCACTGTGTTTGTATTTTATCAATTTGCAAACAGAAAGCAGTCACTGGTGTAAGAAAATGGCCACTGCTGACTATAAAAGCCATAATTAGTCTATAATCTCCTTGAAGCTAAGAGAGAAATATAGCTTATAATTTTATGTACAAATCATAGAAGAAAGGTTAGACTAATTCAAGGCACATGAAAACATCGTGTTTTGAAAACTAATCTGTAATAAGAACAAATCAATCTGTTTCCAGTAGTTCTAAAAGTATGCAGATTACGTATTATGTTTTTAAGGAGAAAGTGAGCTCTGCACAGAATACTGAAAGAAAGCTGGGGAAAAAAAAACCAACAACAACAACAACAGAAAAAGAAAAAAAAACACCAAAAAAACAAAACAAAACAAAAAAAAAACCCACAACCAAACAACAACAAAGACAGAAGAGCTTCAGAAATTAATAATTTTTGCGATTAATGTTTTAAGAGAGGAATGTTAAAAGCCATTCCATAGATCAAATGTATGCCTAATGACACTTGGAAAAGTTATTTTGAAGACCTCTTCTTCTGATTGCTCTTAACAACACTGTCATGTTAAAGTCTATAGTTCTTCTCTAATTTCTACCTGTGCTTCCATCACACACAGTGGTGATGTCTCTTTCAATTTAAACTAGTTTTTTTTTGGTTGTTCTTTTTTTGTGCCTTAATGTTTATATTGCACAATATTTTCCTGACGCACTCCACAGCCAGAGCTCAAACAATAACTTTTAAAACACAGAAAGCAGGAGTTTCTGAATATTTTATGCAAAAGAAGGAAAATAAATTCTTTTTCCTTTTATATTTATAGTCACTATTTTTTTTTCTAATCCTAACATGCTGTCATTGACATCCATGGAGATGTCTGAAAAATTCTTGACATGAATATCCATACTAACAGTGACAAATGAAAAATTCATGTAGCTTTCTATAAGATGTTGCATGACTTAAAATTTGCTTCTTTGTGGCTGAACTTAATATAAATATGTTTTCTCACTTCTCCAGCCTTCTTTTCCCTTGTGCCATAGTGCACAGATGATCAGCAAGCAGAACCTTTCCTTTTGCATAGTGCTGATTGCATTATCACTTTGTATTAGGACATTATCTTCCAGTAACAAAGTTATAGCACTCTACAAGCTTACATAATGATTTTGCCAAATATTCGTGCAATTAAGAAACTTCGGAGACTTAATGTTTACAGAAACACTTGACAATGACTCCAACAGTGTTACCATTGCCTAGTTAGCAATGCAACGGAACAGGGAAAAGACAGTAACTTGATGGCAAAAGCTAGTCATCCATACTAGATAGTGACTAGCAAAAATGTAATAATCATATTAACTTTAACTGTTATGCTTGAGGGGTTCAACTTCACGTTCTATGGTAGGAGTGTAAAATTATTCTTAATGTAGACAATGATAAATGCATAAAAACTGATGAAGGGTACCAATTGTATGTCTTTAATCGCAGGTTGCAAGAATAGATATAATTTTTCGTTGCTCTTACATCTTCTGAATTCTTTGCAGTTTTCTGGTGAACAAATATTTGTGACATGGAACTTTGGACACCAATTTAGGCAAGAAAATCAGACACCGAGTGCAACTCGTGAGGTGTTCTGTGGAGTCAGTGGAAGGAGAATGAGTCTTCCAGAAAACAGCTCAGAGCAGACACCTGACTGTGGTGCTCATTTGTCCTCTGGAGGAAAATCTGTGCCTCTCTCTCTCTCTTTCGCCTTTTCTGATAATATCAGCATGGCATACTGACAAAAGTATGTTAAGCCAGGCAATATGAATCTCTCTCATAAAAGTCTTATTTTAAGATTTTTTTTTTTTTTTCTTTTACTCACCACTATTCAGAATAATGGCTCTTTTAACCCTTATTGTGGGGAAAAACAAACAAACAAACAAACAAGCCACAAAACAAAAACCAAAAACCAACCAACCAAACAAAAACACGCTGCAGCTGTGTGTAGATATTAAGCATCTTCATGTCACTTTCTTGTACTGTTACCCAATTATTTGTATATTGTTCTTACTCAAATCCCTATAAGTAATTTCTAGTAATTTCTTCCATTAATAAATAAAAGCATGTTATGCATGTCCCTAAGGAAAAAGAATGAGAAAGAGAGGAGGAAGGAGAGGCAGGGAGGGAGAGGAAGGTGGAGAGGGAGGCAGGAGAGAGACAGAGAGAGGGAGACAGCTGGTGATGTGATGCAGCTGGGATACTAGATGTTGGAGTCTATTTGACAAAAAACAGAGCACCAGACATATCTCCTGGAAGCTTTCCAGTTGCCCAAAGGCCACAGATCCTGATTTCTACATTCAGACATCAGCATGTTCATTTCATTTCTGTCATGGTCTGATTACTTAGCTGGAAAACATTATCGTGTTAACAACTTTTCTTCAGTTGGTACACAGTAAAATTTACATACTGCATTTGTAGTGTCTGGCAAGGATAACTTTATACCATGTTATATGACATTCCTCTTTGTTATTCTCATCCACAATTGTTTCTGACCTGTCAGGTAAACAGCAGCTTTTCTGTAGGATAGAAATGTAATAGGTGAGGGAGAAAGCTTTCAAAATTGATGGGGTTTGAATTTTCACGTGTAGCTTTTATGTTTGAATGACCTGGTTCTTTTGCATGTAGGGTGACTTTGTGTAAGCAGACCTGGTTTTTTAAGGGATAGATACACAGAATCTTTTTTGTAGGTTTTTTTTTTCTTGATATAAAAGAATACAGATATGTCTGAAGTAAGGTATTTCAAAACTAAGACTCAAAACAATCATTTTAAAAAATGCAGTCCAGGTTGTATAAGGTATACTAATTTGAAAGGAGAATTACTGGTTTTGGGCTTGGTTTTCTTTTTTTCGTAGTTATCATAACTAAAGCATACAAACCCATTTAAAAAAAAAAATAGGGGGTAGAGAATAAGACTATGTATTAAAAACAATCTGAAGCTAAACAGAAAGGCCGAGTCCAAAGAATTTTTCCAGAGCTGATTTGTTATGCAGAATGAGAACACCTACAGAAGGAAAATATTTTTAAGGTTCAGGGAATGTAAACCACTATTATACTCTAACTACTAATTTTGATCAAACTTGGTACAAGCTGCAAAAATCCTCTGAGAAGGTACGATGTCTCCCCACATTTCCTATATTAATTCAGATAACCTCCAATGAAGGTCTAGGCTATCTTTTATCTTGAATAAAATAATCTTAACACATAAAATGGTATGTAGAAAAAGTAGTATTGTGTATCATATATAAAAAATATGTAATCCCAATTCTAAGTCAGCAGGGCATGACACAATTCATGAACATGCATGCATGTATTTTTATTAGCATCCCTGAGTGGAAATGGAACCTTCTCCCTTTGAAGATATCATTATCGCATTCGAGCAAAATTACAGTTTTAAATGAGACCTTCCTACAGGAACTTCTTAGTCATTTGCAACCTCAGAGAAGCATAGAGGGTTGAGTGATTTGAAGCTAACTCATCAAATATAGGTAATTAATTTAACATTTATTTTTCTGCATCCCACATTTCATGCTCAGGAACAGATACCTTTCTCTACTCTTAATGCTAAACTTGCAACTAACATCAATAATGGCATTTCATGCCACTCTTATTTCTCTTATAAAACTTTTGATAAGAAAAGGGCAAGAAGAGATTTATTGTCTCACACAGCTCCTAAAATATATGTAAACCAACAATTTAGATTCTCTAATGACACAAAACTATTAATGAATGAGATCCATTTCTCTATGGGAAACTATAAAGGTCAATGTAAAATATATAATGACTTTCTTCAGGTAAGTGAGGGAAGTCAAACTTAAGTTTTCAGGTGATTACAGACAATCATAGATTCCCACTCCAATTTCTTGAAGAGCAATGAAGATAAACGGTTCTGTAAAACTTGCCATCAGAACTTTCATGTTAGAAGGATGATAATGAGGCTCTTATTTTTTAACCAAAAAAAAAAAAAAATTGGAGAAACAGGAGACTTTGTCCCAGGTTTCTGTAGCTCTTGCTACACACAAGCTCTCCAACCCACATTCAGAGACCACAAGGTTAATGAGTATATATATGATAATAAGTCATACTCTGTGCAACTTTTAGTGCATTTTGAGGATGGTGATAATGGTAATAATCTGTATAGTTTGTGTTTGGACCTTAGAAAAATCACAGTTTGAGGCAATTAATTTTTATTCAGGAGCCCAAAGTAAAACAACAAAAAAAAGTCCATCACTGTTAAGTTTCTTCTAATGTGGTACAGCCCCCAATGTAATGACTTGGAGGGACTATTTAATGAGCTAACTGCAAGTTATTTTTGATGGGATTTTTATTTATATTCTAGCAAATATAGATCAATTACAGTTTTCTTGTCCAAGCTATTTCTTCATTTCAGTCCTGGAATGTCATCATCCAATAAAGCCATCACAGGGCAAATTCTTCTCACCTGCTAGAAGCTTCTCTGGTATCTCTCCCTCCCGGCAATAGCTTGTAAAAACCACTTGACTTTTTGGGGCTGATCCTGTGCTACTGTGCTTTCCATGAATTCCTGCATATGAGTGTCATACATGCTGCTTGCCCTCCCTTGTTCTTCCACTCACCAGCCACGGCCCATCTGAGAGGACAGCTGCAAACTTCTAGACAGCTGTGACACCTTCAGTTGATAGTACAATTCCAGTTTTCTCAGACCTCCCACAGAATTTGCACCAAGCGGCACATACGGTAATGAAATGCCACAGCCCACAAGACTCACATCTGCTCCCTCTGCTTCTCAAGAGGTATTTCTTTATCTTGACATTAAGCTCAGAGGTCCTGGAGCCTTGATGGCGTCCTTCTCTATCCTTTACCTCCCTGTACCTTTCAGGACATAAAGACTCATCTGGGTCTTTGATTCCTTGCTACAAATGTCATGTAAAAAATAATGACTCAAGTGTTATCTGATCTGCCTCCTATCTCCTGCTATCCAAAGCAGAAGGGGACTACTGGTGATACAGTAACAGATAACTTCTGACAGGCTTTCTTCTGCCCTTCTACCTTAACTAGAGAAGGCAATATATTAACCTTTGTCCATAGTGTTTAAGTACATCATTTGACCATCATTCTGTTGAATAAGTTCTTTAAATGTATTAAGGAGATCATTTTAACAAATTGAAATTGTTCTATGACATTGTCTTTATTTCTGCCTCTGAAACTGATAGGACAGTTCTCTTGACATAAGAATCCTGTTGGAAACAGTTACATTCCATGTCAAAAAAATGCAAGAAAATTTGGATCTAAGTTATCAGGTTTTATGTTTATTATTCATCTGGGAATAATAAAATTTAAAATTAAAAAAAAATGGGTGATTAAAAGAAAGAAGGTAAAAAAGCTTTACAAAACAACAGACTTCAAAGCTCTCATGTTTACTGAAAAGCCTGTTACTCTACTGCTTAGTCGATGAAGATAATTGGTTGGAAAATCTGCGCTCCCAGACAACATCCAACCTTTCTCTTCAAGCTGTTATTGATTAAACTCTTAGAGAATGGCAATTTTGTGTTCATTCACTTTCCAAAACTTTGTGACCAATATGAAGCCTTGCTTGAGATCAGCATCTCCTGCTTCAATTCGTATGAAAAGGCTGAAAGATAAGCTTCATTGACAGGCAGCCAACTTCAAATTTTAACTGGATTCAGGCACTTGGAATGGAACTCCTTGATGGTAAATTACTTTAGGAATCATATTGGCTCAAGATTAAATGAAATTATTACAAAAGCGCTTTTAATTCTGATAGAAAAGGCTTACTTCATGTAACATTTATGTTAACAAAAAAAAAAAAAGTGCAATTGAAATCACTCTCAGGAACAGCTAATAAAGAGAAGTTCTGTTTTTCTTTGCATATTGTGCCCATTCTTCCTGTGCCATGATTTTTAACTAAGAAAACGGTTAGTGCAGCATAACCTAAGAGAACATGGAGCTCATGATATGATTTCCTCCTACAATGTCTGTAGCAGTGCTTGGGTTTTGACATACAATATTTTAAAGTTGATTAGGTTATTTTCTTCTGTAAACTCAAGGGGATTTATCTAATTTGGACATATTTCATTGGGCGAACTTTATGAATTTATAACACATTTTTAAGCTAGTCCATAATTATTTATAAAGGATCAGAACTTCAAAAGAAGTGGAGACTTGCACAAAAGGCTCAGTATTACTCATCAAAAGAGCTGACAACCACTAGCTACTGACTGTTTCAAAACCATAATTTCATACCAACAGTAGTAATACTCCAAGTGCAAATGCAGTCAATTAGATGAAAATACGTTCATTTATATTGAAAAAAAAAATGAAACAGCATTTAATACTTAAATAGGTTGCCATGGGTCTGCTTGCTATCTATTGTAGTGGGAAATGTCTACATTTCTCCTCAACTTTGATATTAATATTTACATTAAAAATATTTTAAATTAAATGAACAGTTTCTAAATACTATTAATTGACAGTTAATAACAAAAATGCATAACTTTCATACCTGTTCAACTAATTTTTCCACCTCCCCCCTTATTTTGAGATATTTATGGTTTAATTATATTCAAAATTCCAAAGACACTTAAAAGAAGAAATGAACTACAGCATTTTAGACCAAAAACTGTCAGCTAAAAGCAAACTTTTTTATTTTCAATAAGACATCACTGAGATTTTTTGGCACAGAAGTGCTCATTTTGAATTTAGAAAGCAATACAACAAACCTGCTTGTGTTTCTAGGCATTGTTGTGTTCTCTTCTTTGTCATGTACAGTCAAATTGCTTCAGACTTTCCATGAATCTCACTGTTCACCTTCTCATAACTCAGCAGAGCTCTTTTGCTTCTGATAAAGCTACACACAGCTTTTTCTTGCCCCATAAATACTGGGCCTGAAGGTGCTCCGTCAGTCGCTTGCACAGGTGTCATTTCCCTGACTCAAAAATCTGCAAGAATTGGTAAACAAGAGGGCAGGCAGCATACAGAAAGTGTGCTTCAGGACCTTATATGAAGTCTGCTTTTTTTATTATTTTTATTTTTATTTTATTATTATTTTTATTTACGTATATCAAGGGCTCAAGGTTTCCATCAGGGACATAGACATAGCAAAGACAACTCTTTGATAATGGTGCAAGGAAACACTTCCTTCAAGCTGTGAACTGTGATATACGTTAGTGGAAGCACTTTCATTGGATTGTGCGATTGTTTCACAAAGACTCATTAAGTGAAATTTGAGCCTCATTTAAGTTTTCTTTTAAATCTCAGTGACTACTGAAGACAAAGAATTTGACCTGTTACATTTGGTTTTGACTTTAAGATGTAATGTGTACAGCACAGTAGAGAAGAAAGAACAATGTAGAGTTTTGAGATAATCTCCATACAGACCTATTCAGATCAATTTTCAGAAGCAGGATACTGAAATAAAATGAAAATATATTTTTATTAATAAAAAGCACCAAGTACAGGGTGTGTTTTTGACAAATATTTTATTAAAGTTGAGGCTGTAAGACTTACTATGACTTAATATGGCTTGGATCTAGTAGTGCCAAATGTTCTCGAGCTTACTATCGATAAGCTTGTGTATCTTACATGATATTTATGTGCCTATTAAAAAAAAGAGGAAGAGATAAACAAACATTACATTCCACTGTTATATAATACTTCAACAGCATCAAAGGAAATTTGGCTTTTTTTAACTTGCCTACAGTCATTTTCAACTTGGCACAGGCAAAGTATGTATTTGTACTACTTCACATTCCTATCTTTACTGAAAACAGACTTAGCCAATCTTTCCACTTCAGCAACTAATAATTTTAAATATCATTTAGGAATAGTACCACTATAAAATTTTGAAAAGCGACTCTGCTCTAAATCCATCTAATTGGCTATTTGAGAGGAAACGTTTACTGAGTTATGGTATAGGCCCTTCAACTTTTTCAGTACAGTTACGTAAATTCCTTTGTAGATGTAAAATTTGACATGGCACTCAAAGATGCTCTCAAAAATATCTTTGAAATATAAACACTATTTTTCTGTTCAAGATTATGAACAAAGCTGAATATATCTAAGCCTGAGAAATTAATTGAATGATATGGAGTGTACCCTGTATTAGACACAAAAAGCTCTTGTGCTGGCTCGGTAGGTAGCAATGAGTTGAACTGTACAGGTAAATGGATGTGTGTGCACCTGGTGTGGATAACTATCATTTGCTATCTTCTTTATTGAATCTTAGTGGAGCTGTATTCCTTAGTAACATTCCAAAAATCACTAGATTTAAGAAGCTAGGAGAAACAACAGCAACCTCCCGAAAGAAAGCTTCACATGGATGAAATTACAAGACTTGCAAAAAATTGGCCTGTTTATGAGGCAATGTGTATCAGCAAGGTTCATCTAAGGTCAAAGAAGAGATAGTCACATCTGCTAAAGGAAGAACAGATGTTACAGCTAATGAGAAATACCATCACTACCATGCTGCTGGAAAAAAAAAAACAAAACAACATTATTATATGATTTTCAATTCTTTTCAATTCAGGAATTATTCCTTTTTCTGATTGTACAATATCTATCACATTTCTGGGAGCCACTGAAATATGAATAAGAAAAAGACCTCCTGTCTATGTTAAGAAGCTGGATTCATATTGAAAACAGCAATTGCTTCCCTGGGTCAGATAAGAGAGCAAATCATGCAGCTGAGTAGAGAATATCCTTAAGAACAATTTCATACACGACAGTCTTGGTTTATTTAAAATAAAACAAATAGTCAACCTTCTCTAACCCTAGAGTTAAAGAAAATTTTGCAAATATGAATCAATTTATACTAAAGATTGAAAAGCAAGAAAGCAAATATAACCAAGCTGCAAAAAGAAAATTACTCTCATTTTGTTAACTCAATCCTCTGTTCTTTAGGGCATCTGTTTCACAAATCTTGAGTACCTGGGGCTTGATAGGTTGTACAGCAACCAAACTTTTCATATAGATATAGAAAATAATGTTTCCTGGCCTGTGAAAGAATTTCAATCATTTCTGCGCCAAAACAGGATCAGTTCTGTCAAGAGTAAAAATCCTAATTTCCCTTCTCTAAAATAAACTAGGATGGTATTAAAAATAATAATAAGAAGAAAAAAGTCAGTTGAATCAATAGCATTTACTTATCTTCACACAAACCTCAGGTTTTGGTGCAGGCCCTGAAACATGCTGGAGAGTTATAGTTATTAATCAGTGTCTATATCTTGCCTAACCAGCACAAAGAAGCCTGTATCAGGGAACAATCTGCCTCAGTTTTTTTCACACACCCACTTAAGCCATGGATGCGCCTTGCAGAGTGGCTGCAGAAGGGGATCCTGCTGCTGTGGCACTTTGGGGCCACTGGGACACCCAAGGCTCCACTGTCATCTATGGCCAGAGCCAACATGCTCCTCTGTCATTTTGTTTTTTGATGTGGGCTGATGAACTTTTCTTCCTGAAGAGTCAGGCAGTGGTGTCTCCTCTGCCTCCGTTACTTAGGGGTACAGCTGCTGACATCCGCAGCTGAGACTCACCCGGGGATTTTTCAATAGCTACTTACTCTTCCTATGAAAAGTAACTTAAAAGGACTCATACAAAAAAGAAAAAGCCATTGACTTCTAGGTCAATCCTCACTATCAACATTACAACACGGTGTGACACCCATTTGGGTACTTTTTATGGAGCAAAGACAAACAGTAAAGATGAATCAAACACAGACAACCTCCACAGGTTTTCAAGAACAAACTCAAGTGTGGTCTAAAAGGCTTCAATGCTAACTATGAACACAAAGCTACCCAAAATATAACAGAAGATATTATCAGGGCCCTGAGGGCACTGCAAGCCCCATTGTCTTTTCCCCTAAGGCTGTCTTACCCTGCCTCGTTGTGTTTTGTTTGTTTGTTTTGTTGTAGTTTTAGGTGCTGGTTTGTTTGTTTGTTTGTTTGTTTGTTTGTTTTATCTGTCCACATCGGCTTAAGAAGATACTACTACTGGATACTTTAAATCACTCAATAAGATTATATTTTTCCTTATCTTTTCATCAAAAACATGAAAATTTAAGTGACAGGGAAGGAAGAAAAAGAGATAGAAAGAAAGGAAGAGGAAGGGAGGAAGACAAAAAGTGTACTAATTCCAGCGAAAGTTAAATAAAAGGAGACTTAGCAGTCAAACATGATGCAATACACTCCATCTTTTTGGCACATAACGTTTGGGTTGCTTGAAAAATTTTTATCCGTTTATTTCTATCTTGTCAAAACAAAGCAAGAACAGTAATTTTCATTTGCAGAGAACTGAGTGCAACTCAACCTGAATTCCAAGTGTTTGTGTAAAATGACTCATTATAGAAAAGGATGGTTGAGGTACAGAGGTAGACTTTGTAAATTTCATATTAAGTTTACTGTAATATAAGCTATGAAGAAATTGTTATTTATGCATCTATCAAGAGGGACAGAAAAGACAACTAGAAACCATCTAGTATATTTTTATCAGTGCTCTTGAGTAGACTTATAAACTTGCAAATATTTAAAAGGCTGAGTATTTGATCAAAATTACCACGATGTAATCGTAGAATTCAGTGGTATTTTTAAAAGAAACTGTTACTTTAAGAACTGAAAAGGCAAAACAGTATTTGTCACAAACAATAGTAACCAAAGGAAAATATAGCAAAAGAACAGAAGATTTGAACATGGCTAATATCCATGCAGCATATGTCTTACTATGTCTACTAAGTATAAAATACTCCATGACAGGTATTATACATTCTGTAGGAATTCCAATAGATGATTAAAACATGCTATATTATTTATGGCTTGTTTGTAAACCAGAACCAAGACAATATTTTAAAGTGTAAAGCAACCATTTGACAATGGCTTATCATTCATACTAAGTTATGGATACATATAAGTGTTTTACTTGTAAAAGTGTAACAAATGCATTTTATCATGTAAGACAAAAAAAAAGAAGTAATACAGAGCTGCTATTAATAAACACAGAAATCCATGTCATTCCAGATTTAAAAAAAAAACAACATGTAATTCTAGTATGCTGGGTCTAAAAGTATTTTTTTGGAATAAAAATCTCTCATCTTTCAGATCCTAGAGTAGTGCTCTGACAGTAAAAGGATAGTTTAAATGTTTTAGGGAAAAATCTAATAGATATCCCACTGGGCTCAGTGTTTCTGCTAAATTTAATAGTCAGATGTGCATTTTGTGTGAAGAGGTTTCATGGCTAATTGTATAAATGTGATTTTCCTATGTTATGGGTTCTTTTCTCTGCTTTCTAAACTTCTACTGAGATCTGTGGATAACTTTCAACATTTAAAAACACTCCTAATCATTGATCTCCACTTAAGTCACAGCATTTAGCAATTAGCAATGTGAAGTTGTAAGAAAGGGTAAAATTCAACACAGGTATTTGACAACTGACTTGATATGGTGAATGCTGTCAGTTCCTCAGTAAGAGCCCATATGACGACTTAGTGGGTAAACATTTTCCTGGTAATTCTTTCTGGTTCTGAAATCTGAAGAGAATGGTGAACATACGTACAAAATTCCTTGGCTGCTAAGGAAGACCTGCACTTTTACCAAAGGTTCCTATGTGGAAGGGGTGCTACCTCTGGGTCCTTCCTGGCTTGTGCAGTGCATTTCTCATACATGCTGTTCTAATAAGAAAACAAAACTCCAGCCCCTCTTTTACCAGGGCCTACTACATGCTCTGACTGGATTAGGATGTTGTACATTCAGCATGAAACAAATATCAACCTTGTCAACAACTTCAATGTGTTTATGTTTGTCGTAGACTTGTTATGCCAGTAAAAAGTGAATGTCCATTTGTCACTATCCTGCATACAAAGTTTACATACCTTTTTCTGTATGGATACCTATTTCTGCTTTACGATTTCTTTTTCTTCCATTATAATAATAATAATTGTAATGGCTTAAATTATTTAGATTTCCTCCTTTCTCTTCCTCTCCCTATACGTGTCTAGTTCTGTGCCCAGCTTAATTTCCAGGTGAGCTGGTCAACATTAAGAACTCTTCTCTTCTCTTCTGCCAACAGGGCTTGGAATCTTCTAGCTGGTGCACAAATATTGGCTCAAGTTGCTCCTCCTTGGTTGTTCCCACTCTGCCAGAAAATACCAAGTCCCAGAGGCAAGTTTTCTGCAGCAGTGTATTATTGCCCATTCCAGCACCGGGCTACTCTGATTAAATGCTGTTATACAGGCAATTGAGCAGCTCTTAGGCCTGGGTCTTATTGAAGAAGCACCCTTAAAACTTAGACAGCTTGTTAATAATCACAGAGTCAACAGGCTAAACCTCAATCTGTTGCTGCATTTTGTGATCTGTGCTCATGGACCAGAGGTCTGAGACATCAACACAGCTGAATGAAAGAAAAATCTTGTAGAACACAGCTGTGAGTCAATTTGTAATTTACTGAAGCTCTGTTTGGGCAGGACAGGTGGATAAGCATCCTGAATCCTCTGTGCTTTTTTTCAGGACACAGTTCAAACTAGGAGATTCACAGCACCCCATTTAGTAACTCCCCGAGTGGACCAGTGACCATTCAAGTTGCTCATTATTTTTTGATGTGTTATTTCTTACAGACTTTATGCTGATTTTTGTTTCTACACAGCAAACTGAGGTTTTTAATGTTTTGTGAGTAAACTGAAGATATGTTAAAAATACTTACTAATAAACATATTGCATCCTGTGTCCTCTAGAAGACTTTCACTTGGTTCCCCATGTCAAACTGACTAGGGAAGTGGCTATAGCTCAGCTGACATCTGTCTTGAGGGTAGTCATTTTTCCTTGCCCTCTTCTTCCTGAGTGGTTCTACCTGCCCTTTATTCTCACCATCATTTGAAGATAAACATCCATTCCTCTGCATCTGGCATAGCAGGACAGAAAAGTACAGAAGGCTCTGAAGACACATTCTTTTATTAGAATTGCAGTGTGTGTATACATATATATATAGTATACATATTATATGTTTATACATATATGAAGGGAAAGAGCTCTTCTCCCCAGACTGTTATTTTGTGAAGTAGTTCCTAATCTTCACTGTAGTTTTTAATCTATGTCTATAATTGTGTAGCACTAGTCCCTAGCACAAGCCATCCCGTATCCAAATTTTTAATTTTCTTTAGTTGCATACTAGTCCTGTTCCTGCAAAACATATTGTGGCCCTGTTCTGAAGTTATGTTTCACAACCACTTGCATTTTCTTGTCACTGCTGCATGGAAGCTGAAAGAAGTCAGCAAATTGTGGAGAGAACCAGCTCACTACATTACTCCATTTCAGGAAAAAAATCTCCTTAACAGTGACTGCACAGGGATTTTTTCCCACAGCAGTGAAAATATTTCTACATTTTCCCTGCTCCAAATCTTGCCCTTGCATGATGTTATGTGGTGACACTGAAGCTAGTGTCTGCCTTAATTAATGCCTCCCAGTCTGTGAAACTTCAGGGCACAGGACTGAGGAAGAAGTCCGTGTCTGACAGGACACAGTGTCTGTGAGCCACAAGCTGCTCATAAATCTCTAGATTTCCATTAAATAGCTATTGCTTCCACATCATCAGGTGCTGTGAATCTTCAGTTTCTTCTTAACCCCCATCTGTGACCCTACAGGTATAAATGGCACCCTGCAACTCCAAGGGAGAAAGAAAAATCTGTCAAGGAAAAATAACAAATACAATCACATTGACCCAGATGCTTTAAACCAGAAGTGCTGAGCCATGTTTGCAGTGAGCGCTAACACACTGCATCTACATTACTGCAATGACCTTAACAGTAAATAAAACTTATTTGTTTGTGAAATAAAATAGTTGAAGAGTTAAAATTTTTTGTTGTTGTCTTGTTTTGTTTGTTTATTTTGGGGGTTTTTGTTTGTTTGTTTTTCCTGCTTCTATTTGTTGTTTTCTTTTCTTCACCTTCTACCGCATCTCTGTGGTTTAACGGCACCTACATGACCACCCTGGCAAACTGTGCTCTCACCTTAATGCATAAAACATCCAATCACTTGTAGCTACTGCCAGCCAAAGAAGAAATGTCCATAACAGTAGATTATGAACAAATGGGGATAGGGAAAAAAACAACAACAGAAGAAGAACAACAAACCAAAACAACAACCAACCAAAAGGCACCAGAAGTGCAAAGATCTGGGAAGTCTAACCTAAGTTGCAAAAGCTGATTGCAGAAGCTCAGGCAATATTGTTAGAATATATTTTAAAACCTCCAACACTAAAATCATTAAAGTTTTCAGGCTTACGCCTTAAGATTGTCAGGTTTATGGATGTATGATTATATATTGTATCTTCAAGTCCCACAACTTATTGTAAAAGTTGATTTTTTTTCTCATATTTTGACACTTTCCCTCCATAAGGCAGAGCTAACACAGTTATCTCTTAATGAGAGTTTCAATCTCCAAACAGTCCCAAATTGTACAGCATACCTTGAATGAGCCTTCATTCCAGCAAGAAGTTTAAGCATCAATTAGGCCAATAAATTCACAATTCCTCAGCAGGCTCAGGATTTTCATCTTGAATTAATAAAACAGACAGACAGACAGACACACACACACACACGAAAATAGAAAAGCAATACATTTAAATATAATAAATTGTGACAGCAAAAGGAAGAAGTTATCAAAGGACATTTAAAAATTGTTATAAAACTTAAGCTATTTATTTATTTAATGAAAAGCAGAAAGATAAAAACCACTTCTTTCTCTTTTGGAAAGTAATACTAAATTGCTAGTTTTATTTCTGAGTAACTTGATACAGAAATCCAAAGTCAACTGCTTTTCTTAATTCATAGACAAATACCTGTTAATGCAATGTACCTTCATTTTAAAAGGTTAAAATGTTTGAGTACAAAATGTAAAATAATGATGATGTGTATCAACATAACAAGTGAGATCTTTCTTGTTGCTTCTACTATGGTACTTATTCTGCCGTTGAGAAAGGACTTGTAGAGAGAGAGAAAAAAAACCACATACATTTCCCTTTCTCTCTTTTTTCCTTATTATTTCCTGAAATTCAAAATAAACAATCATTGAACAAAGTGGGACCTTTTTTCCTTTTAGCTATTAATATATTCTCATAGTGAAGTGTTTCATTTCCGCTCTCCAGGTATACCCCAAAAGCACAAATCCACATTATATATTCAAAATAATTAAAGTCCTGAAGATAAAATTTTTAACCTCCTGACATAACCATAACTGAAAAGAGAACAGGAGAGTCTTAGGCTAAGAAACCTGTGGAAATGTCATGGGAGAAAGGTTTCAAATATTATTATGTTCAACGCACCGAGGTTATCAAGATTTTTCTGCATCCTGTATTAAACTTCTGAGAATATTGCAACAAACATTGCAAATGAAGGAAAATAAAACTTACAGCTTTTGATGTATGCTTCCATACCAAAGTAACTTGCTGTAACTGGTAGAATGAATTGGGCTGTTTTGAACACATTTTAAATGGTTTGCATTTGCTTTCTCCTAATGTTTTAACATTCCCTCTACTGAACTTCAGGAGGAATCATTTTGAGCACTAGTTAATTGTAATTCTTTGGCCGCAGAATAATCCCCCTTTAAAATGACATTTCTCTTACAAATAAAACTCCTATTAAAATCCCTTTCTCCTCAAAGAGGTGCACCAGCCTAAACTTCTTAAATGATTATTAATTTAAATATAGTTTTCACAGAGAGTGAGTGATCGCTGCATGAATAATATCTGAGGCCTAAGAATATGTGACAATAATGGCATCTTCCATAAACCACTAACGGCAACTCCAGGACCACAAGTCAGGTAGGATAGTGAGTCCCAAATAAAGCAGAGCCTTTCTCATATACTAAACAGTAGTGTATCTAAATGGAACCTGAAAAAATTAGTATGATCAATGTGCAATTTAATATCAGAAATATGATTGTTTTCTTACATTAAATACTTGGTATAATTTCTCAATTTGACTGTACAGAAGGGTTCAATAAGCACTGTATAATACACAAACATTTCAAAATGGAAAAATGAAAGTTTAAGTGGACACAGGAGCTGTTCAGGAAACCCCATGTCAGAAAAAAAAACAAACTTCCAATGCCATACATGAAAGTAAATACATAGAACTGATGCTCTAGCAAGATGCAGTTCCAGTTATAACATACTGTTTTAGTATCTACAGCAACCCCCAAAATAACCATTGCACATTTCTTCAAAAGCCTGGAAACACAAAACATCTGAGTATGGTTTGACAGATCGTGCAACTAGTGTCTACATGAAGGGTAAGAACTGCCACTACAACATTTTGTGATAATAATGATTTTGAAACTGTGCACACCAATACTCATGCCATCAAAAGTTGCTAAGTTTTCTTCAGCTTTGGTGATGATGATGAAGCACAGAGAGTAACCTATGGCAACTTCTCACAGAGATCTGCCACATAGATCTGCCGTTCAGGGCTGTCCCTCAGAAAAGTTGCAGATTTATCTTTTCCTCATTTGCAGGGCTGTTTCACTGCTTGAACATGAAGAAAATAAGAAGATACCAGTGACAAATGATGCAGGCATTTCTGGAGGACTTTGACTCATGGTTATTGTCCACCCTTTACGCAATATATAGCAATTAATACAGCCAGTTGAGACGTGTTAACAAAGATCTTTTAATAAGGTTCCCCGTGTCTGCACAGCTCTAGAGTATATTAGTCATAAAACCAGAATGAGGCCTATCTATCTTACAGCTGCTGCAATTCAAGGCTACTGACTTTGAGCTGAGAACAGTTTTTCTCTTAAAAGTTATTTTCTTATGCACTGCTTGGCCCATGAAACCTATTGTCATTCTTAACTCAGCACAAAGATGCTTGTTTGGGAGGGTGTCAATAACTAGTGAGAAAACTTTCTGCAATATGTATAAGTGCCAGTGTTCAAGAGGACATCTTTTGTTCTCAAATCATTTCTTCCCATGAAGAAATTAAGTTTTCTTGAGGGTGTAGTGTTTTGAGCTTAGTTATTCATTCAGTAAAATCAAGTAAATCTGCTTTGCTGCAGCTGAGTTGAAAATAGTTGCAATGGCTTTTTTATATAATGGTTATCTAAAGATATCACTTTCATGAAAAATATAATTGTGATATTCATCATTAGAGAAAGCACACTTACTGTCCTTAGCTGCACCATGCATAACTAGATAAGAACTATTCATTTATTTCATAAGGGCCGCTCTGTGGGAGCCACCTTTTAGGTCTGTTAGGTCTGTTAAAGACCTACATAACATGTTCAGGACTGAGAACCCCAGAGACAAAAAATTAGCACCTCCTTGAGAGAAAGTAATAATTTTGAGAAATACGTGAGACATAATTTGTCTATTACTTTCTCACTTCTGGAAAGAGTTTACCAGTTGCCAGTATTTGTGCTGGTGTGCAATGCAATCAAGGATTCCCATGAGGTAAGGCTCAAGTCTGTGAGTTTTAAGTCAGACCCAAGATCTTGCAGCTTACTTGAAGGCAAGTGCATTGAGTTCACCTGCCAAATGACAAGACAGAGAGGCAAGTGAAATGCTCACTTGTGGGGAATATCTTTTGTCCACTTGAGTCCTAATCTGTTCTGTTCCTTTTGCATAGGTAAGGGTCCTACGCAGCCTGTACTGGCTGCAGAGTGCTGCTGTAACATCCCAGTTGCACAGGGGAGATGTAATCATGGAGAGGGAAAGCTGGGGTAAGGCAGGACAGCACTGGGCACTGGGATGGAGTGGAGCAGAAGAGACTGGTTACTAAAGCTCGCAGTTCCCCATCAGGATGCTCCTCTGCAAAAGGAGTCTCCTAGAAGTATTTATCTGAACACGTGTCACCGGATTTTTGCTCTTTCAGTCACCTGAGATTGAAAACACAACAAACGAGCTTGGAAATCAAGCATTATATATTCAGAGGAACATTTTATATTTATGTATTTTATCTATATCTAATATATGTTATAATTCTTGGAACTGTAAGTAGAAGAGGAAAGAGAAAAGTCATGCATAGGCACAAGACTTCCACTTGCAGTTTGTTACTATATAATGAGCCATGCAAAGTTTTTTAGGAGTTTCTAGAGCTCAAAAGAACAGCACCCATCATACAATATTATATATAGCATACTACATTGCAAAATTTAGTGGAACATTTCTACTTCCCAGAAAATTACCTGATTTTGTCTTTTTTTACAAATAAACAAAAATGTGCTATGTTGAATTCCAATGGAAAAAGTAATGTAACGTAAAAATGTAATGGGGAAAAACACCAATGGCTGCAGTTTCCCATTTCTGTGCTCTTTGGAATTCAACATGTCATAATAGCTGGAGTTTAGCTGAAACGTATGAACTTCAGGGGTACAAAGTTTTCCCAGAGATTGACATCAGTAATTTTTGTTACCTGATTGAATTGCAAGCAGAACAACAATGCCAAAAAGAAAGCAAGTTTGAATTCCGCTTTTTGTGCCAACAGCATTACATAATGAGATAAGCATTGGTAATTGTGTTTAGTTCAGTAACACTTTTAATTATAGTTGAGATCTCCTTTAAAGTGTATGGATTTTACTGATGCAGAGTAAACAGCTGAAAGCCAAATGAAGGCAGTCTCATAGATTTCTACTGTCTAATTAAAGTACAGAAACATTGCTTAACCAATTCAGGCATTTAGAGGGAAATAAAGAAAAAAAAAACCAACTGTTTGCACATTTGATATACATTTTAATTATTGCAAGATCTCAGGTAATAAAGTCTGTTTTACATCAAAACAAAATATCTGTAGCCTGGGATTTTAACCTCTTTTTCTTGTCAAGCAGGGAAAACAAGTTAAGAACTGTCTACAATATTCGTATATATAAGGACAGACGAACAAGGAAGTCTCACTGCATCCCTTGTGGCCCTGGTTCAGCAATATACTAATGCACATTCCTAAACTTTGATCATGTCAGCAGTCCTACTAATCTGTAAAAAAATCTACCTACACATATTTTTTGTTGAATTAAGGTTTAATTTCTGGTAATCAAATTGCTGCAGGGAGGCAGAATTGTCACAATCGTATTCTGGGTGTGAAATTTCATATGGCTTCATTGGCACTGTGGAGATATTCTGCAGCAATCTATATGCGAAAATATCATGTCTGACACCATACAAAATTTATGTACCAAACAGAGCTTCAAAATGACAAATTGCCTATAAAAACATTATGAGCCTTTTGCAAAAAGGAGAAAAGTAATATCCAAGGTATTCATTAGCAACATGAATATTCACAAAACCACATTTTAAATTTAAACCAACAAGTAGTTCTTGTTTTTAGCAGGTGAGAAGACATTTAATCCATGATACCATATGATTTGTCTCACCATTCACTGTCTTGTATCAGTAACAAAGAATATTAAGTATTCAGAGAGAATTACACATGATCAATCTCCTCTGGCTCTTCCTAAACTAGTAAAGTAACCAGTATCCAATTCCTGACTATTAGAAAGATAGTTGTCTATGAATTCAAATGATTAGAACAATCCCTATCCCTAGTTTGATGCAACTGAGTGTTCCAAAACAATTCCCAGTCACATGCCAAAGGATATTTCCATTTAGCAATTTAGCTCATGCTGTACATTTTTGCATGCCTCCTCTGGCCCAGTACCCCAGCGCTAAGCCAGCAGTCTCATGCACATATTCTCCCTTACCAGTTTAGAGGCTATGACTTGCAGTATCTGGTGCCGTGGTAATAAAAGGGGCATTACTGGGGGCTGCAGAGGCTTCTTGATTTGACAGTAGGGTGGGGTATAGCACATTTGCAGCAAGAAGCAACCAAGAGTTCTTCCTTATAACCTAAAAGAGACTTGTCCAGGAGCTAGGGAGGTTTGGGGGATCATAAATTTCGCCTAACTAAAATGGCAGAACATATAGAGATTATAAAATAGGAAAACTTATAAAAAGGCAAAGCCTTCTAAAAATGCTTTTGCTCTGATTCTGTTCTAAACAGCTGCACAAGTCAGTTTTCACCTTCTCCCAATCTTCAAGGCTATAGCTGAGCCATTAACTTTGCGTGTTTTGGTCAGTGTCTGCTCCCTATATGTTCTTATATATTCTCCACCTAATGGTCTGTTATGGCTGCCTTCAGGTCAGTTGCTTTCAGTTAACAGTCTTTCTGAAAGGGTTTTGTGTAGTGAATTGCTCTTTGTCTATTACATCTTTGCCCTTCCCAGGATGCCTTTGGTCAACGTAGCCTGAATCTGTCTGCTTGAATCAATATTTGTCCTAGCTCTGTCTAAATTTCATCACTGTACTCTTTTCAGTGGAGCTTCACTGTGGTTGAATGGAAACCCTTCCTATTAGTAATGATGGCCATAATGCTGCTGGAGCTAAAATCACGGTCTTTTTTTCCTTTTACTGCTTTGTACATAACTGCACGTAGACTGTTTTTCTATTTCATAGGTATAGCCAAGGATAGACAGGAATAATCACAGGATCAAACTGCATTGCAGCTTCTGTGGCATTATAAACATGCAAACTACGGAAGAATGAATTCCACGTTTTCATTATTGTTGGTTAGAATGTCAAATACAGACAGTCAGATTTAAGAATAATCTCAGGATTGTTGAAAGAGGGAGTTATAAAGAGAGACTGGTTCCACACTGGATTCATAGCGGAGCTCTTAATCAGCAGTGTCACACTTAGAAATGTGAAGACAACTTGGGGATGGAAAATGAAGGAATAGCAAGAGAGGAACAAATCTCAGGGAAACCGAAGCTGCATTTGAAGAAACTGGGATTCCAAAGGAAACAGAAGACATTTATGATTTAGTGTTCAAACTGTCAAAGGGCTAATCCAAACACAGGACTGGCACTGAGAATGTTCAGTGTGCATCTAGGAACAGAAGAAAGTTCTTCATCTCAGGAAAGAGAAATAGCCAAAAGACAAATTATCATGACCAGATGCTTCTGGCCATTCAGACACCCAAGTACTATCAATTTCAGAAGTAACCAGGGACCTAAGATCTAGATCAATCATGCTGTCAGTAGTTATTGCAGTAATGACCTGGCCAGCTCCTCAAGCTGCCTTTATACTTTTCAGGATTCCTCCAATCAGCCTGCTGTCAGAACAGCAGAATCAAAGGTGGAGTCAATATTCAACAGTTAAACACTTTAAAAATTGTAATTCTGAAGACATCAGCAGAATCAGCGATAAGCAGTGATCACTAGTTAGTAATCCTAAAGTAATTAGTAAATTTATATCTGATTTTTGTACTCAGTAAAACTAGATTTCAGAACAAAATATGAACCAAATATCTGAGAATGAGGAATTTTAATTTTGTATTTTTTCATAAGAAAGAATCTGTTGGTGTTGTTTGTTTGTGGGTATTTCTTTGGGATTTTTTTTTTAATTGTAAGGGGTGCTTTGGCATTGTATCTCAAATTTGAAGAAACCTCACTGAACACTATTATCAATTGAAAAACCTACAAAAAATATTTCTAGAACTGCATGTTCGGTTTAGCTGTTTTCAGGAAACACAAGTAGTTTGGAACAACCAATCTGACACATGAAAGGCTTACAGTCATGTCCACTTCTCCTCAGGATTATACATCTTCATCTAAAACAGAAGAAAATTTGATCTCTGGACTCTCACTTTACCTCATTCTATGTGAAACAAAAATACTAAAGGTATGCCTACAGTAGGCTTTCTAAACTAGACCAAATAAAAAGAAATTCCACTTCTTAAAAAAAATGAAGTTGGATGTTTTCATTACTCTTGTAATCCAAACCGGTAAATTCCACTATCTTTTCAAGGACTACATTTTTCTTTGTCAGCTTTTTGTGCTCTGTCCAGGAAAGTGCAACGAAAACTTCAGAAAAGGGCTTTGTAATTGCAAAACAATGGCTTTGAATGTATAAGCTAGAAATTAGAAAAATGAAGTACCATGAGTGCCAGTGTGAGGAAAAGAAAGCCCACACAGGCCGCTTCCCATGTTTGCTAAACCTTTTTGGTGCATGATTCCACCGTTGATGTAAAAAAAAAAAAAAAAATAGTGTTTCGATCTCCAAGCTTAAATCCGAGGACTACTAAGTAACTGGTGGAGTGTCTTGGAAGGAAAACCCACCTATTTTTTAAAGGAGGCCAAAAAAAGGTGTGGGCATTTCAGAGAAACCTCTTTTGTCCATCTCACCCTCCATGGAAGGACAATTAGAAGAATTATGGAACATATATAGAGAGACTCTTAGGGAGATTCTGTATTCAGTATGCATTTCAGGTATGTGTCCTCATCCTTGACAGAAGGAAAAAATATAATATTATGTTCTAGCAATAAACAGGAAACCTTAAAATACTGTGAAAGCTATTTAGCTGCAGGAGGGAGAATCCTAGAAGAATCCTGCTGTGTTGAGATAATTAGGACATTAATCAAGTCCCTGGATAGGATGAAGCTAACATTCATAAATCCCTGATGCTGGTTCTCATGTCTTTTTGCTTTAATGCTAATAAAGCCGTGTTATGGTCATGCTCACACCTCGTCCCCCCACTCGGCTGACACCTCCAGCATCAATGTAACTGAAGTACAAAGACTGATGGGCATCAAAGGTTAAGCAATTACAAATCGTTGGACAGACACATTGAGGTTTGGAGTCTGAAGAATGGCTGAGTACACAGCTCAGCTCCAGCAGACTATGCCAGTGCTCATGATTTATTGTTGGTTGCTTCTCTGTTAGTGCTCTATGTCTAACCTAACAGCTTCATTTGGAACTTGCTCGATTCAAATCCTTCTGTTGTCCCCAGATGCCCCTAGGGTCTTGACTGTTTCAGGTCTCGGTTTTGGCAGAGGAGAAATGACCTCGTTCCAGACAGCAGTGAAGCAGGTGTCCTGCTCTCACTGTGCTCACTCTCTAATAGGGACATGCTGTGCTCAATCCACAGGTGGCTCCTTTCAAGAAGAGTAATTACAGACCATCTCACTCCACCTCGTCCTATTAGTCCCAACAGATAATCTATCTTATGGACCATACTGCCTCCTACACCTTTATTCTTTGTGTAGTCTGTGCTGGTTTCACCTTGTGCCTCATCTTGAATATTGTGAGCTGCGGTCCTAAAATTCAAGTTTTTCTGTCTTATGAACATATCCTCATCCACAACTGGATGGCAAAAGATGTGTCTCTGGTACTGTTTCCTGGTATCTGCTTAGAGTTACAGGCTAACATGCCAGGTGAATTCAATGAATTCAGGAATCAATCTCTAGACAGAAGAAAGCACAGCTGGTCACCTCTAGCCTGGAAATTTCCTAGGAAAGAGGTGCGGTGCACTGCTTTTCTCACCAGAGATGTCAATGTACTTAGTGACAGAGTCACAGGTGATTAAAGAATAAGATGTGTCACTGAGCTCACTGCCTAGTGTGAAAGAAGAAGGGTTCTGACACTAATACAGTCCTGTTGAGCAGTGCCCTGTGAGGCATAGAGGGTGGTCTATTGGTAGTGCACTGAAACAAAGGCACTTGTGCAAGGAAAGTGTGCCTTGAAATCTGGGAAGAAGAAAGTCAAAGGGGCAAAAGCCCCAAGCCACAGTGAGGCATAATGGATGATGTGGTGTGGGAGGTGGCTGTTGAAGGCTGTGAAGTCAGTAAGCAAAGTGGTAACAAGAGCAACTCTGTGAGGAAAAGAGCTCTTGACATTCTTGTGTGGGAAAAGAAACAGAAGGGAAAGAGTCAGGATTCCTGAATGTAAGAGAACAATTTTTAAAATTGATTTTTTCCTGTAGTTCAGGAATTCTAATCTGACATCATTAATTTGAGCATGACTGCTTTACCTTAGTAAAGGAAGTGCAGATGCACAATCTACTTATATCAGGCTTCCATATAGTTACCACAGCCACTGCCTAATGGTGTGACAAACTGGGCATGTAATCACTGCAGATTTCTTTCCACACTATTCCAGTGTGGTTAGTAAGGCTCATCCTGTAAGAAAGAGCAGGCTTCAATTATCCTGCATGGGTTGGGTACACTTACATTCAAGTATTTCGTATGTCTCTTTTCTTCCACTAAGATTACAAAGTATATATTCCAACTCCGACCTACAAAGAGAAAAGGCACAGTTAAACAGTCCATGGGTTGTAAACCCTGATGCAGGAGGTAAACAGCATCTTGTGTTTGCAGACTTGCACTCCAAAAATTACCCTGTGTTTTACAAAAAGAGGATGCCTATCTGACCTACAATAGAGAACCCTGAGCTCTACAAACTGTTTCAAGACTGCACAGAGAGTCCCATACCAGTCCGCGAGGACATCAGACTATCAGTCCTGGGAGGTTAAAGAGTAGTAGCAGCCATGGAAAG
This sequence comes from Pampusana beccarii, assembly GCA_013399365.1. NCBI lineage: Eukaryota > Metazoa > Chordata > Aves > Columbiformes > Columbidae > Pampusana > Pampusana beccarii. Next base: position 109,157 of record VWYH01007512.1, read on the forward strand.
GTGCCAGATAGGGGTGAAACAGCATCCTCTGCACTTCACCTACAACGCCTTCATACAAAGAATAACATCAGGTGCCAGAAGAGGGCTTGGAGGTGATCCTCCTCAGCTGAAAGCTTTTCACCCACTGCTGGTCACTGTGCCACAGGTGCAGTGCAGTGTCCAGCAGCCACTGCTCATCTTACACGTTTGGTGTCACTCAGCTGCAGGAGAAGCCGTAGTGGTAGCTACTTTTGCTGACAGCTATTCTGGGTCTGGTTCAAGAGTACAAGGTTATACCCATTCTCACTCAGGCAGTGGAGACAAAGTCTTTAGTGTTCTTTCTTCTTGTAGCTCCTTATGCTCTAAATTCAGCAGATGGGTGAAGGAAGCAGCATTACATCATCTTAGTGATATGACCAACAGTGTGCTGGTATAAAGCAGCAAGGCACAGCACTTGCTTCAGGCAGAAGGTAGGTGGTCTCAACATAGTGTCCAGGGTGTTTTTGATTCCTATTAAGAAAGCAGTTCCTTTACTATCTAGTAACTTTTTGTAGTTTTCTTACTTCCCTCTATCTGTCTGAGACAAAATGCTTGTCAGGAGCCCCACAACTGTGAAATAGTCACAACAAATGTCATGACACCCTTCCCAACCCTTAGCTTCCTTCTCTGGAAGGGTCACGGGTCAGAGAAGAACTTGTCACTGCCCGTTGTGCTCTGGTGTGCCAGTGTTGACCTGACCGTGCCCCAAGTGATTCAGGTCCCCAGACCCACTTAAAGCCAAGGTTATAGCAGGACTTTGTCTCCCTGACATCTCAGGAAGTGCCGCACACTCATGGAGAAAAGCGAAGTCATCTGACATGTACTCAGACTGTCGTGGAGGTACCCCAAAGTCAGCTTTAGGCAGACAACAAGTTCCAAAACAGACTTTATTCTAGATGGAAAAGTGTAGCAAATAAACTGACTAGAAACAGGGTTTATACTATTATTTAGCACTACGACAACATAAAATACAGGTTCGGATATAGCTGAAGAGATTATTGGGGTACAACAACATAAGAATAATGAGGATCCACAACATGCACACATACACTCACAAGAAACAAAATCAGAGGCCTCTGACTCCAAGGTACCCACAAGAAATAATCAGCCACCTGGGTTAGGCGAGGACTTATTCAAAGGTATATCCAGTAAATAACCACTCACTACAGGAGCAGATGAGGCACTCTCAATCCTGGAAAGTCTCCTAAGATGGTGTCCCAGTCAAAGGGGAGGGCTCCAGTTCACAGACCCACTGCTCTGAGAAGACCACTCAAAATGGGTCTTTGGCATGGACCCTGACCCCTGGTCAGATCTGGCTGTGGGCACTACAACATAGTCCAGAAACTTCACAGCTACTCTGGGCACCTTCTTTGTTAATGACCCTGTCAATTGACCAAGGGTCCTACCCATCCTGCCCCACCAGCTGGTGGAGGTGAAGTCACCCTGCCCTGGGGTAGGGGAGGATGTGACTGACAGCACCTTGGTACCACCCTAAGTGTGTACAGGGACAGGCACAGTGGGACACAAAAGGTGTTAAAAGAGCCATCAACTGCCCCATTGAAGACTCTGGATCTCAGGAGGATGTGCAACTGCCACAGAGACATCTAAGTCAGAGGTGTCAAACTCATTTTCACTAGGAGCCACATCAACCCCTTGGCAACTGCGAGGCTGATGTGGCCCCCAGTGAAAATGGGTTTGACACCTCTGATCTAAGTGGTCCTAGTGAGAAAGGTATGCAAAAAAAAAGAGGGTTGCACTCTTTCCAACAGAAATCTAAAGGCCTGAGTATTTCCCAAACATTTTGACAGAGCAGTCCACTCTAAATAGAATATGTCAAGTCTACAGTTTGCTCAACTGTTTCAGTGTAATCACACAAGTTCATAATAGAGCAGTTTTTCTAGGGCGACAGAGTGAAAGCCCACTATTATGTACTGTCTATCCGAAGGAAATAAGACACTGCCAGCATCTAAAGGTAGCTAGCAGTTCCCTGGATAGAATTAATATCTACAGTCAATATTTAATATTTTTATTTTTCTCCACTCCTGGGAAAAAAATAACTACTGCAGACTTAGGGAACTGAACTGCTGCTGACTGTTACTGTCTAACAGTTGGCAATCCCCTTTAAGTTCTTTTACAGCCCACAGTTTGAGAAACGTTGATCTATACAACCTAACTAGAGGCTGCCATAGAGCAGCTAATAACAGGGGAAGAGGGAACCTTTAAGTGCACTTCATTTAACTCAGCTGAAGACTCAACTGCAATGAATAATCACATAATACCTAGGTTGAATAGCAGCACTTATTGCAAACTCTAGTCAAAATAGGATTTCCAAAGACTTTGTTTCTAGTGATGGATGAAAGATTTGAATAATACAGAAAGAAATGGTGACTATTAAACGGTCTTAGAGTTTCCCATTTTCTTTGCATAAGACATAGAAACTAAATTGGTACCTTCTCAGCTCTTATTTTAGTGACTAATGCTACACTATTTCCCACCTGTCAGATCACAGTCAAAAGGAGTGCAAACAATGAAATAAAAACAAAAAAACATTCTACATATCTTTCCCTCTCCAGAACACTGAAAACCTAATACATTACCATCAGAGTGATGCAGAAGCATCATGACTATCTAAATAAGAGACTCTGATTCCCTGTGTATTTGTGGTGGATATCTATTTCCCCAAAACTGCTGGGAACTTTTCTCATTGTTAAAAGGTCTTTCAATTTTAAAAGCTCTGCCAACCTCAAAATAGTTTATCTTATTTCCATAACTACATCCCTTTTCTTGGGAAAATGGGCTTAGTGATATAAGCTCTATCAGTTGTTGAATTACAATATGCAGTAGAATACATTATGAGAATGTGTGAAGCTTACCCATCATCAATTTCTCTAAGGCATTAATGAGCCTTTAAAATAAGATTGCAAAGGAGCTGTCTCACTGGTGTAATACATACTTGCATAAAGGCCACATCAGACTGGGGACATGGGTGTGTCTTGTAGCTGATATCAAACTGCCTAACTTACAAACATTCTATATAATTTTAGGATTCATTTACTTTACATTAAATAAGTCTTAAGATTTAAGATAAGCACTGCTTAAACACTTTGTTTAAACTAACTTACAAGTTGGTAAATTCCAAGGCCAAGCTCCTGTTGGATGCTAATTGTACTTTTTTTTTCACTCTGTTGTTAATTAGATCTTCATTCTGAAACCCACTGACGTTGCAGATTTAGAAACTTTTCTAATTACAGAACTAAAGTTAGTCATGAGTAATTTATACCTACATTTGCTAGTAGACAAAACACTTCATTTACCTATTCTTACTCCAGAGCAAAAATATCTCTTTGGCATTTTCTAATTTGTGGTTACACAGGATAAGCTCTATTAATTTTTCATCATAAGTTTGAGGCTGTACTTCTCCACTACTTTCAGCTCTTCTTGAATAGATCTGTTTCAGGTTGATTTGCTCACGCTTGAAGGTGTAATGAATATATCGTAATCAGTAAAACATCAGTGTTTCCTACAAGTCCACGTAAGTACATGCCTTTTTCTGAAAACTCCGCTTTTGCCTTTTTTTTTCACATCTCACATCTCATAATCATCCCTTAAACAGATAACACACAGACATTTTTCCGAGTTCCTCCAACAACAACAATTTGTAGTTTACAGTCCCTGCCTGTGCTTTTCTTATTTACTTAGAAAAGCACTGACAAATATGAAAATGAGATTGAAGGATAGTTGCAACTGTATCTACCACTGCACATCCAGGTCCTCTCTTTTTTTGCAATGACTTAAAACTTTCAATCTATTAAAGTATTTACTGGTTTTGCAAAAGCTTTTAGCAATAACAGGGAGGTGGACACATGGAAGACAATTAGAATCTTGCAGGGTCTTGTTAATGTTTGTTTGTTTGATTTTTTTTTAATAATAAACAAGAGTATAACAGAAAAAGCATTTAAGAATTTTCCTTAAAAACGAGAGAGATGGTTTATGCTGATGAAGTAACAAAAGCCAGTGATTGCTTTGGTTTTGATTTCAGTTTTGAAAGTTGTCTGACCACAATTTTCTGCATAATATATTGCTATTACCTTGATCATACCTTAATAAACTCCCACAGGCTGGACCAATTCTTTCTTATTTTCCTGAATGCTTCATAAACAGAGGAGTTTAACAATAGCCAGTTCTACTATGAAAGCTCTTCCTTTCTGTTGCTTTTACTTTACCAAGATCATGCCTTCCACTGTCATTCCACAGTCCACGTTTGGATTGTACTGAAGGAAAATCATAGGAGGGAAAGTACTGCAGGGAAAGCTAGAAGGAAACAAGCTTAATTGTTAAAGTATGCTTTGAGGCTGTGTCCATTCTAGTAAATTAATCATGACCAGGAACATTTCTTAGCAATAGAGCATGAATATTCTAGCAAGCTCTTTCACTGGCAAAATTTGTTCCAGTCAAGCTAGTAATATTCCCTCCTAATATTAATTTTCCCTCCTAATACTAATAGTAATAGTAATACTAATAGTATATAGTAATACTAATAGTAATAGTATTCCCTCCTAATTACTAATAGTAATATTCCCTCCTAATATTCCCAGGTCCATGTTACATTTCAAGGGATATTTCTATTCACTAGTAGAGATAATACTATGCCACTTTTGGACTGCAGGATTGTCACTTTTCCAGATGGCCTTCAACCTTTGTGTCAGTCATGCCACACTTGAGGCCTCACCAGATGGAGGCATCATGCTATATATGGTTGGTTTGTTGGTTGGTTTGTTTATGGGTGTTTTGCTTGTTTGTTTTTTATCAGCAGATAGCAGATCTGCCCTTTCACATTTTTATCATGCAGGATGGTAAACCCAGTGCACTGTGAGTTAAGAAGGTTATCTAAGGAAGAGTCTAGGGCTTTGACCACATGAGTTCCATACTTTTCATTTTACTAACTATGATAGTAGAGTTCAGCACATGGAAGGTGTACATCTTGACCTCTCAGTGCAGAGTTTAGGTGGCAAAGTTAACATTGTTGAACTCAAGGCTGACAACTTTTTATTTGATATAGTTCTAAAGGAACGGCTACACTACACTGAGGTGCAATGGGTCCTTCTGATTTTGCTCTGTGTGTTGATATTGATAAGACTGACCAGTCACAGGTGAAGAATCTGAGAGATGGTATGCAAACCTCCACCTTGTGTCTTGTGGATTTGCTTGCATATCGTTGTCTAGTTTGAGTTAGAAGTAGCAGCGACTGTAGTCCTTTTTACCAGGATGAGCTCCTTGATGGCTGAAATGTGGTGACTGTCAGCATCAGCGAGCTAGTTACTAGCTGGTAATTGTGTCCCAACCACCAAACCTCTTTTTGGTCATTTCAAAGTATTGCCATCGATATGTGGCTTCTGGTGATGTGGCCCATCCATGGACATGTGGCACCACTGGTTGAGTTGAAAACCTTTGAACTAGAGCTTCCCCAACACTTTCTTCTGAAAGAAATTCAGCTTGTGTCCATTGAAACCAGAGAGGTAGGTCAACTCAACGGAGGCGGTGGATTTTTAAGGACAGATAATTCCTTGAGAAAACTGGCTTAGGTCTCATTCAAATGGCTACTGCAATTTTAGTTTCCCTCTAGGAAAACGGAAGCCTCACCTGAAGAATGGAAGCAACACAAGGCATATACTTGCTAGTTTCAGTACAAATTGCTGATGTAGAATTAAAATGTCTGTTAGAGTATTCATTCAGATGACCAATGCCGATGTGTGGCTATACTAACAAATCAACAGAACAAGAAACAGGAGAAATGATAAACACTGTATATATAGGAAAAGAGGGGTACTCAATGAAATTGCTGAGCAATGAAGGAAATAGTGGGGCAACCATACACTAAAAATCAAATAATATCAGCAAAATGGGGGTAACTGAGGAAGATTAAAAGGCTGTAGGATGTTAATTTGGAAGAAGATAGGATTGGATGTGACTGAGGTTGATTAGGGATATGTTTTGATTAACCCTGCACCCAATGAAGACAATGAAACAAGATAAAAACTTGTTTCTCTATCTACACGCGTATGCCCTTTATAATCAAAGGAGAGGAACATGTTTCCTCTAATGCTAATGAAAGAATGCCCAGATGAGAAAGACTGGACTTCCTAATAGTCCCTTTCATAGCAAAGTGGTATGAGCACCAGTTTCCTTCCTCAGACAAACAGAGGAATTAGGAATAGAGATCAATATCAACTTTTTTTGTGTGTGTTTGTATATTGATTTAACTCTGTTATGTGGTAAAAAATGTCCATTGATTTATTTATTTTTTCTTAAATAAGATATTCAGCCACTTACTTCAGTCAGCATTGCCTAAAGGGATGGAGGGTGAAGCAAGGCAGCTGTGTGGTGGGATCCCTTGCTTTTTGAAGAATAAAGAGATCCTCTACTCATTACATGATGATACCGCCTAATGAAGTAAATGGTCCTTATTTTAGCTTTCCGCTCTGAAAACATCTGTGCACTTTTGAGTCAGACAACAGGATCATGAACTTCCTGGTTCCTGTCATAGTCCTGATGAAAAAAGACTCAAATATCACTGAGTAAGGATGCTATCTGTAGTGTCTGTGGGGTGGTATTTAAATTTTGAGCTTCATGATACTTTCTTGTACTGAAATTAGACACTGGACCATCACTTGTTCTTTGCTATATGTTGGCTATGATAGCTTTCAAAGTGGCTACAAGGTTACTGTCACATTTGACTTAGTAGAACAGATGACAATATTCTGTGTTCTATGTGCGCTACGACTTCCTGGTTTTATAGCTTGTTTTGTTTTTTCCCTGACAAAAGTGATATGGCAAGAAGTATACATAATTTACAATTCCAGAGGAAATAGCTGCTTTTAATCAAGCTGAAAATAAAATCCAAAGCTGCTTTTAGGTAAGCTGGGAAAATTCATTCAAATATTTTGCATGTGTTAATACAATGATGAAAAAGAGATATTTAGAGATTCATGGTAATTATCTGCAGCATTCTGCAGAAATTATTTTTCTTGCTGCTAGTGCTTTTCATCAATGAAATTCAGCCTGAATGAGCATGCCATGTTAAAAGTGAATGCTTCACTTTAAGATATTTATGTACAGACCAGCAATTAAAGTAATGATTCTTATCTGTTGTTGGGTTGACTTGATGGTGTAGGGGTTAGTCTGCGTGATAAACATGGCCACTTCGTTTTACTGTACGTTTCTTTAAAAAGAACAATTAAAGTGACTTTTCTCCCTTTCTTTTAGTTATGGGGGTGAGATAAGTGCTTATTTCCTATTGAAGTGGAGGACATTTTTACTTCAAACTTAAAGCCCAGATAAGTAGTTTCTAGAAAGAGATCTTTTTCTTTAAAAATTTAAACACCCTGCTTTGGACTCTCTGTTTCAAAACATATTCAGAGCATGATTTTTAAACAGCTGTTTTCTCTTTATTCTTTATATAGCTTGTATTATTTTTTTCCCCTTTAATCTCTGTCCTTTTCTGTGCTGCTCTTACAGTCATACTTAGCCAATATCTGGAACTCCTGTTAATTTTGGTGGGGCTTCCTTGCACCAAGGCTTCATGATGATCAAGGATGTCAGTGTAATCTGTAATATCTGTTTTTCTGTTATAATGTATGCTGGAATTGAAGGATACCAAATAAACGATTTCTGCTGTCATGCATGTGGCACCATAAACCAAATATATTTTCTGTTGCCAAACATGCACAATTAGTTTTGATTTGTGGTGTTTTTGGTTTTTTTTTTTTTTGTATTGGTGTAAGTGCAGTATTGCCACATCAAAGTATTAAAAAAAGCTTGTTTGTTTGTTTGTTTGTTTTTACATATGCTTTACATATATTTTGTTTATTTTGTTGTAATGGATGTATGGAAAGACTCATTGAACAGATTATGCAAAATGATTGTTGAATAAACCAAGTAGCACTTGTTCTACATCAAAGGCAAACAATGTCACAAACTTTATTTTGAAAGGCTTTTCTTACATTATTCTGATAGAAGAAAACTTGGATGGATAGCCACATTTTTGTTGCATCTGATGGTATGAATTTGAAGAAAAATGTTATTAAAGTCAGAAGAGTAATGTGACAGACCTAACCTCAAAATTATTTTATCTCAAAGTTTTTTGAAAAGAGGTTTGATTGTGATGATATACATATCTGTCTCTAAAGCTTATCTATTATGGCATATAGTGCTACCATATAGTGGCATTTCTAGACCAGGGTAGGTCATCTTAGTTTCTACATGGCAGAGTAATCACAGAGTGGTTGCTGAGAACCATTATAAAATGGAAGTATCTCAAAAGCTAGATTCCTTGATTTACTTGTTGACATAAACAATGTGCTTATATTCCACATTTTCACTATTTTTGTTACTTTTTTGTTACTAAGATAAATTGCAAGTGGCAGTATTTTCAAGTATCTTGATACAACAGAAATACAGTTTATGTGTGAAACGAGTGAAAGGAGAAACTTATTTTCCAGTGCAGATACACTTTCAGTGCTCCCTGGGCTGTTTTTTGTCTGCATTAACACACCCCTGCCAAGGCAGAATATTTGACAAACACTTTTAAAATACAACTCTACTACCTACACCCTCATGTGTCTTTCTGTCTTGCTCTAACACTGCTTTGATCACTGCCCACCTCAATTCCCTCTAGGTCTCTAGGGCCTCCTGTCGGCTTGCTGCCAGTGCTGTGGCTAAGTCTAAAGAGCTTATGTGGTGGCATACTTTGAAATATGCCATAGTCATGGTACCATACGTAACCAGCTAAATTCCCTGGTAGGGGTTGGTGAGCCAGAGATTTTATTCCTATTGGGACCTTCAGCTAAGCAAAAGATATGACCAGTCAGGAGAACCAGGTGTCAGTTCCCTTTTCCAGAAATGCTGGGTTCTATTGCACCAGAAATTGTTCAGCTTCTTCATTTGCCAGTATTGAGGTCCTTTCAGGAGGTTTCGCTGGCCACCATTTTTTTTCCAGGTGGGATCATTTCAAATATAAGGTACTTTTATGCAAGACGAGTACACTTTGTTTAGGAAACAAGACTTTGTGATCCATTACTCAGGTTTATCTGTTATTTTTCTCTCATGCACTCTGCTATCTGTCATTTATACTGAGCCGTGTGATCATGCAGAGTCTGAGTATGCATCCTGACAGTCCATTAGCAATTGTATGGGTAAGCTCTTCCTAAGGACTTGACTCAGATGAGCTTTCTTCCTGTTCTATGAAGTACTTGTCTCGTCCATAAATTAGTTTCTCTTGCTCTTTGGTTCTTCACATATAATTTGACTCCTTGTGCTCTGCTTTGATTGGTCAACATCAGGAAGGAAATGTAAACTGACGCATGCAGGAAATAGAGTTTTTACATGCAATTTGGTTTGACTAAATGGCAAGGAAATGAGTTGCAGGTGGGCAGCAGGGAGACATCACCCTTCTAGAGGGATATTCACATAACTTTTAGGCTTTTAGATCTTTTAGATCTTCACATAACTTTTAGAAAATCGTCATATGGGTATCAGCCTTGATATCCAGGGCAGAATAACAGTACGGAAAGTGTCCTCATCTGAACTGACTCACTTAGGGTTCTGAACGACTTCTACAAGGATGGGTGGATTTTTGTTCTCATCTCTTACATAATACTAATCTTACTCGAGAGCTAATAAGAAGTGTAATAAGCAAAAAAGCAACCCTTCTCTAGGTTTCTCTGAGCTTTAGAATTAGCTAACTCCACTGTTTTATCAGAAGATAATATACAGAGTCTTTTAGCTATAGCTTTTAAGACCTGTCTTTGAGAATTGGCCAGACACAAGACAGCAGCAATGGTCAACTATGCTTGCTCACGGTTAGCAAATATTGTTTGCTACATCTGTAGGCTTTATTTTTTGTAAGAAATTTGTAAGAAATATTTGAAAACACTTGGAATTTGTTATCTCATTAGGGACTAAATGATCTTAGTTCTGCAATCATTTGCACTGGAAGTCTTGCACGAAAAGCAAGGTGTGACTGCCTTGCAGAAAACGCGTTGTTTGCCACCTGTTTAAAGACCATAAATCACTATTTAGCTCACCTTTTGCAAATAGTGAGACTAGTTAAACTGTTCATCTTAGAATTTGTGTACAGTTGACCAACCTGATAGCCTTCTATGCTGGTACGACAGGATGGGTAAATGAGGAAAGAGCAGTGGGTGTTGTCTACCTTGAATTCAGCAAGGCATTTGACACTGTCTCTCACAGCATCTTCATAGGCAAGCTCAGGAGGTGTGGGCTGGATGAATGCATGGTGAGAAGGATCATGAACTGGCTAGATGGCAGAGCTCAGAGGGTTGTGATCAACAGTGTGAAGTCTGGCTGGAGGCCTGTAGTTAGTGGGGTTCCCCAGGGGTCAGTGTTAGGTCCAGTCCTGTTCAACCTGTTCATCAGTGACCTGGATGAAGAGACTGAGTGCACCCTCAGCAAGTTTGCTGATGATGCAAGACTGGGAAGAAGGGCCGACACACCAGAAGGCTGTGCTGCCATTCAGCGAGAACTGGACAGGCTGGAGGACTGGGCAAGAGAAGAACCTGATGAAATTCAACAAGGGCAAATGTAGGGTCCTGCACCTGGGGAGGA
>VWYH01007513.1:12728-23130 GCA_013399365.1 Pampusana beccarii
GGGGTGCAACCCCCATCTCCATCCTCCCTCGGGTGCCCCCACCCATGGGTGCCCCCCGATCCCCATCCCCCATGGGCGACGCCCCAGGGTGGCCCCATGCTCACTGGGGCGCCCCCCTCATCCCCATTCCCCTGTGGGTGCCCCCCCACCTAGAAGTGACCCCCCATGGGTGCCCCCCGCCCATGGGTGCCCCCTCCTCGGGTCCCCGCTCACCGGGCCGCCGTGGCCGATACACCTGCTGGTCGGGGCGGCGGGGCCGGGGGGGCGTTGGGATGAGCCGCCCCCTCGCCCGCCCCCGCGCCTGCCGCACCGCCCGCTCGTACGCGTCCCTGCGCACCGGGGAGGGGGAGTTACCGGGGGAGTTACCGGTTTACCCGGTGAAAGCCCCGCCCGTGCCGGTACCTGGCGATCTGGTTGCGGCGGATGTGCCGCACGAAGCCGTGACTCATATCGAGCCGCCCACCCGGCCGGCAGCGCCAACCCGCGCTCGCCTCCATCAGCCGCCGCCACCGGAACGACCCCACCGTTAACGGGACGCGGCCCCTTTAAAAGCCCCGCCGGCCGCCGCGGCCCCGCGCGCACGCGCTGCTGTGGGAGCGCCGCACTGCGCAGGCGCGGGAGGGGCGCGGTCCGGCACGGCGGTTGTGCGCATGCGCGTTAGCGAGGGGGCGGGGGCGCTGCTGCCAGTTGGACGACAGCGCATGCGCACTCGTCTCTCTGAGCAGTCTGACCCCGCCCCCCAGGTTGACCCCGCCCCCCGGTGTGGCCCCGCCCCCGGCGCGCGCCGCGCGGGATGTCGAGCCGCGGGAAGCGGGACCGGGAGGCCCGGGCGGCCCCGCGGGGCGGCGGCTCCTCCTCCTCCTCATCATCATCATCAGCGCGGGGATCGTCGCGGAGCCGCCGGGACGGGGACACGGAGCGTTCCCGGGGGCGGCGGGAGGCGGAGCGGGAGCGCGGGCGGCGGGAGGCGGCGGAGCAGGGCCAGGCCCTCCCGCTGCCGGTGGATCCCGCGCGGATCAAGCGGGAGCCGGGGACCGGGTCCGGCTCCTCGGGGGGTTCCGCCGCCACCACCGGCCCCGTGCGGGTGAAGCGGGAGCGGGAGCCTGATGGCGACTCCGACCCGGAGCCCGAGCCCACCGGTGGGGACCGGGAGTGCGGGGGGACCGGGGCTGAGCCGGGGATCCCGGTCTGGGGAGGCGGCGCCACCGGGGGCACTTACCGGGGGGACATTTGCCCTGTCTCTGATGTGAGGCGTCACCCTCGTGCTAACGGGTCCCTTGTGCGCCCCCCGCTTCATTAACGATCACCCTTCATTAATGGCAACCCTCCTCATTTACAATCCCCCGTTTGTTAACGAACCCCTCTGTTAATGACTCCCCCTGTTCGTTAGTGATCCTCTCTTCGCTAACGAGACCCCCTTCATTAATGGCCCCCCTTCATTAACAACCTCCCTCTTCGCTAATGACCCTCCTCCTTATTAATGACCCCCCTTCATTAATACCCTCCCATTTATTAATGACACCCCCTTGCTAACGAGCCCCCCACTTGTTAACAACCCTCTCTTCATTAACAGTCCGCCCGTTCATCAACAGTCCCCTTCTTTGCTAATGCTCCCCCTCTTAATTAAAGACGCCCCCTTTTCATTAACGATCCCCCCGCTAATTACCGCCCCCAGTGCGCTATGGGCGATTCGACCCTGAGGACCAGCGCAGCCGCCACTGCCCCTACCTGGACACCATCAACAAGTGAGTGCGGGGGCAGGTTGGGGTCCCTGGGGGCTCCCTGTGTCCCCGAGGGTCCCCCCCAAGCTCTGTGTCCCCCCCAGGAGTGTCCTGGACTTCGACTTTGAGAAGCTCTGCTCCATCTCGCTGTCCCACATCAACGTCTACGCCTGCCTGGTCTGCGGGAAGTACTTCCAGGGTGAGCGCTGGGGACACGGGGGACATCTGGGGACAGGAGTGTTGTGGGGGGACATGGGGACAGCCAGGGGCTGGGGTGGTGTGGGGGGGACATACACCAAGGGACAGGGATGCCACCGGGGGGGAATTGGGTACAGCCAGAGGCTCCAGTGCTGCTGGGGATGACACTGGGGACACCCAGGGACAGGGGTGAGCTGAAGGGGACGTGGGGGACAGCCAAGGGCAGGGGTGGTACTGGGGACATGGGGACAGCCATGGACAGGGATGGTGCTGGGGGACACGGGGGACACCCAGGGACAGGGATGCTGCCTGAGGGGGGACACAGGGGACACCCAGGGACAGGGATGCTGCCGGAGGGGGGACAGCCAGGGACTGGGTTGCTGCTGGGGAGGTGACAGGGGACACCCAGGGACAGGAGTGGAGTGGGGGGGACACCTGAGGACACAGGTGCTGCTGGAGGGGACACAGGGACCCTCGTGGGGGCATAAGCCACCCCCAGTTTTGGGTGGGGGGGACTCACTTTTGTCCCACCTCCACCTTCTCACACCTTCCCTGTCCCCCTTCCTTCCTTCTGGGGTCTCCCCCTGAGCCCCAAACGTCCCCTCCATGTGTCCCCTGTCCCCGCAGGCCGCGGGCTGAAGTCCCACGCCTACATCCACAGCGTTCAGCTCAGCCACCACGTCTTCCTCAACCTCCACACCCTCAAGTTCTACTGCCTGCCCGACAACTACGAGATCATCGACTCCTCGCTGGAGGACATCACGGTGTGGGGGGTGACGCAGCCGCCCCGGGGGGGTTCGGGTGTCCCCCCCGTTGTCCTGACACCGGGTCTCTCCGCAGTACGTGCTGAAGCCGACGTTCACGGCGCAGCAGATCGCCAACCTGGACCGGCAGGCCAAGCTGTCCCGCGCCTACGATGGCACCACGTACCTGCCCGGCATCGTGGGGCTCAACAACATCAAAGCCAACGACTACGCCAATGCCGTCCTGCAGGTATCGTGGGGATAATGGGGCTGGAAAAGCCCCTCAAGAACATCGAATCCAACCGTAACCCGCTGCCCCATGTCCTGAGAACCTCATCTCCGTCTGTCCAACCCCTCCAGGGATGGTGACTCCAGCACTGCCCTGGGCAGCCTGTTCCAATGCCCCACAGCCCTTTGGGAAAGAAATTGTTCCCAATTCCAACCTCAACCTCCCCTGGCGCAACTTGAGGCCGCTTCCTCTGCTCCTGGCGCTTGTTCCTGGGGAGCAGAGCCCGACCCCCCTGGCTCCAAGCTCCTTTCAGGCAGTTCAGAGATCAGAAGGTCTCCCCTCAGCTCCTGTTCTCCAGCTGAACCCCCCAGCTCCCTCAACCTCTCCTCATAAGATTTGTGCTCCAGGTGCCACAATGTTGAGCCCTGAGGTGATTTTGGTGCCCCTTGTGGCGCCATTTTGTGCACTGAGGTGTTCCCGCCACCCCTGGGGCCGCCATTTTGTGCACTGAGCTGAGGGGCCCAAAACTGCCCCCAGGATTCGCGGTTTTTCCTCCCCAGGTCCCAGCACAGGTTCGGTCACTGCCCTGGCCCTGCTGGCCACCCCAGTGCTGGTCCCAGCCAGGATGCTGTGGCCTCTTGGCCCCTGGGCACACTCTGCTCGTGTTCAGCCGCTGTCACCAACACCCCCAGGGCCTTTTCCAGCCGCTCTTCCCCAGCCTGCAGTGTTCATGGGGTTGTTGTGGCCCAAGTGCAGGACCCGGCACTTGGCCTTGTTGAACCTCAGACAATTGGCCTCATTCCATCGATCCAGCCGGGCCAGATCCCTCTGTAGAGCCTCCTGCCCTCAGCAGATCAACACCCCACCCAACTCGGTGTCACCTGCAACACCACCGAGGGTGCACTCAATCCCCTCATCCAGATCATTGATAAAGAGATTAAACAGAACCGGCCCCACCTGTGGGATTCATTTTTGGGGTGAAAACCACCCAAAAACCTCACCCCAGGGTGCTCCCGGCTCCTCTCCCACAGGCCCTGTCCAACGTCCCGCCGCTGCGGAATTATTTTTTGGAGGAGGAGAATTACGGGCGGATCCAGCGCCCGCCGGGGGACGTGATGTTCCTGCTGGTGCAGCGGTTCGGGGAGCTCATGCAGAAGCTCTGGAACCCCCGGAATTTCAAAGCCCACGTCTCGCCCCACGAGATGCTGCAGGCCGTGGTGCTCTGCAGCAAGAAGAACTTCCAGATCACCAAGCAAGGTGAGGAACGGGGTGGGATTCGTGCAGGGGGGGACACGCTGGGTCTGTCCCCGCCTGGTTCTGACGGACCTTTCGGTTTCAGGGGACGGGGTGGAATTCCTGTCCTGGTTCCTCAACGCGCTGCACTCGGCCCTGGGCGGCACCAAGAGGAAGAAGAAGAGTGAGCGGAGGGCGATGAAGGCCCCTAATTCTCTTGGGGCACCCCCTGGGGTGACGCTTGTCACACCTGGTGTCCCCCCCCCCACAACGTCATTCTGTCCCCACAGCCATCGTCACCGACGTCTTCCAGGGCTCCATGCGCATCTTCACCAAGAAGCTGCCTCACCCAGATCTGGTGAGTCCATGGAAGGGTCATGGGGGGGTTCTGACCCCAAGGGGGTGTCCCCAACGTCCCCCCTGAGCCCCGTGTCCTGCAGCCGGCCGAGGAGAAGGCGCAGCTCCTGCAGAACGCCGAGTACCAGGAGATGATGGTGGAATCCACCTTCATGTACCTGACGCTGGACCTGCCCACCGCCCCGCTCTACAAGGACGAGAAGGAGCAGCTCATCATCCCCCAGGTCCCGCTCTTCAGCATCTTGGCCAAGTTCAACGGCGTCACCGAGAAGGAGTACAAGACCTACAAGGAGAACTTCCTCAAGCGCTTCCAGCTCACCAAGCTGCCGCCCTACCTCATCTTCTGCATCAAGCGCTTCACCAAGAACAACTTCTTTGTGGAGAAGAACCCCACCATCGTCAACTTCCCCATCACGTGAGCGCCGAAGGACATCGGGGGGGTGCTTGAGGCCCCCGTGTCCCCTTTTCCTGCACCCTGTTGGGGGTCTGGAAGGATCTAGGAGGGGTTTGGAAGGACGTGGTGGGGGGTGGAAGCATCTAGAAGGGGTTTGTAGGTATCTAGGAAGTTTGTAGGCATCTAGAAGGTATTTGGAAGCATCTAGGAAGGGTTTGTAGGCATCTAGAAGGGGTTTGGAAACATCTTGGGGGCTATTAAAGCACCGAAGAGGGGGTTGAAAGTATCAGGGGGAGGCATTGAAATCATGTAAGGAGAGATTGAGAACATCTAGAAGGGGTTTGGAAGCAACTAGAAGGGGTTTGTGGGTATCTAGGAAGAGTTTGTAGGCATCTAGAAGGTATTTGGAAGCATATAGAAAGGGTTTGTAGGCATCTAGAAGGGGTTTAGAAACATCTAGGAAGGGTTTGTAGGCATCTAGAAGGTGTTGGAAGTGTCTAGGGAGGGTTTGGAAGCATCTAGGGAGAGACTGAAAACATCTAGGAGGGGTGTGGAAGAATCTGGGGGGAGTTGGAGGCATCTAGGAGGGGTTTGTAAGCATCTAGAAGGTGTTGGAAGCATTTAAGGAGGGTTTGGAAGCATCTAGGATGGGGTTTATAGGCATCTAGAGGGTGTTTGGAGCATCTGGGGAGGGTTTGGAAGCATCTAGGAGGGATTTGGAACCATATGTGTTGGGTTGGAAGCCTCTTGTTGGGGATGGAGGCATCTAAGAGGGCTTTAGGAAGCCATATGTGGTGGGTTGGAAGCATCTGGGGGGGATTTGGAAGCATCTGGTGGGGGGTAGAAGTACCTGGGGGGGGTTGTGGGCATCTAGGGGACTTTGGAAACATTATGTGTGTGGGGGGTGGAAGCATCCAGGAAGGGATTTGGAAGCACCTGATGGGGTGAAGGCATCTGGGGGGGGGTTGGAACTATCTGGGGTGGGTTGGAAGCATCTTGGGGGGTTTGGAAGGCATCTGGGGGGTTGAAGGCATCTGGGGGTGGTTTGGAACCATCTGGGGTGGGTTGGAAGCATCTTGGGGGGGTTTGGAAGCATCTGGGGAGGGTTTGGAAGCATCTTGGGGGGGCTTGGAGGCATCTGGGGTGGGTTGGAAGCATCTTGGGGGGTTTGGAAGCATCTCATGAGGGTTTGGAAGCATCTGGGGGGTTGAAGCCATCTGGGGGAGGTTGGAAGCATCTCTGGAAGGGCTGGAAACATCTGGGGGGTCTGGGAGCGTTTTGGGGGGGGGGGGTGGGGGGGGGGTGTGGGTGGTCCCTCCGGGTGTTGGGTGCTGTGTCCCCGCTGAGGCGCCGCGTCCCCAGGAACGTGGACCTGCGCGAGTACCTGTCGGAGGAGGTGCAGGCCGCCCACGCCAACACCACCTACGACCTGATCGCCAACATCGTGCACGACGGGAAACCCTCCGAGGGCTCCTACCGCATCCACGTGCTGCACCACGTGAGTGTCCCCAGCCCCGGGACAGCGCGGGGGACCCCGCTGTCACCCCCCCCCCGTGTCACCCCCCCANTCACACCCCCCCCACCCTGGTGTCACCGCTGTCCCCGCGCAGGGCACCGGGAAGTGGTACGAGCTGCAGGACCTGCAGGTCACCGACATCCTGCCCCAGATGATCACCCTCTCCGAGGCCTACATCCAGGTGACGTGTGTGTCCCCCCCAAATTGTCCCTTTGTCCCCCCCAAATTGTCCCCTTGTCCCCCACAAGTTGTCCCCTTGTCTCCCGCAATTGTCCCCTTGTCTCCTCCAATTGTCCCCATTGTCACCCCAACAATTCTGCAGATCTGGAAGCGGCGCGAGGAGGATGAGACGAACCAACAAGGCGCTTGAGGACCCCCCTGGGGACACCCCAACCCAACCTGGGGACACCCCAATCCTCCTGGGGACACCGCAACCCCCCTGGGGACACCGCAACCCTCCTGGGGACACCAAGACCTCCCCCCGGTGTCCCCCCCTCCCCAATTAAACCCCCGCTCTATTTTTGTCACCTGTTTCTGCTCCTTTTTGGGCGCACAGGGGGTCGTGGTTCTCACAGTTTCCGGCAAGTGCCCAAACCCGCCTGTTTTCCGAGAAAAATGTCACCCCCCCTGCTACATTCCCCCGTGCGCCCCCCAAAACTTGGGGAAACTGAGGCAGGGCGGCTTCCAAGCTTTATTGGGAGGTGGGGGGGTCCTCGTTGTCCCCTACGCCCAGACGTGCTCCTGGCAGTGCTGCAGGGCCTGGGGACAGTGGGAGGGGACAGGTGGGTGACAGGTAGGTGACAGGCCACCCCCGCGTCCCCTCTGTCCCCCCCTGTCCCCAGCTGACCTGGCAGCGGCTCGCGGCCGCGGGGCTGGAGCACCAGTAGATGGGGCCCAGGGCACAGGGTCCCCAGTTTGGGGACAGTGCGGGGACGGGGTGGCCTTGGCTTGGGTCCTGGGTGGGGGACACAGGGGTCAGGGTGGGGACACCCCCAGGAACCCCAACCCCAGGGCTGGAGTGGCCTCAGTGTGCCCTGTGCTGCGGTGACACCCTTTGGGTCCCCAGCATGTCCCCCCGGGGCTGTGACACCCTGGAGTGTGTCCCCAGGACCTGTGATACCCCAAAACATGTCCCCGGGGCCTGTGACACCCTTTGGGTCCCCAGCATGTCCCTAAGGTCTGTGACACCTTGGGATGTGTCCCTTGGGCCTGTGACACCCTTTGGGTCCTCACCATGGGATGTGACAGTCCCAAATGTGTCCCTTGGGGCTGTGACAATCTGGGGTGTGTCCCCACGATCTGTGACACCCTTTGGGTCCCCACCATGTCCCCAGGGCCTGTGACACCCCAGGACATGTCCCCAGGACATGTGACACCCTTTAGATCCCCAGCATGTCCCTTGGGGCTGTGGCAATTGACTGTGTCCCTGGGGGCTGTGACACCCCAGGTTGTGTCCCCTGAACCTATGACACCCTTTGGGTCCCCAGCATGTCCCCTCAGGGTTGTGACACCCTGGAGTGTGTCCCCAGGGCCTGTGACACCCCAAGACATGTCCCCAGGGCCTGTGACACCCTTTGGGTCCCCAGCGTGTCCCTAAGGTCTGTGACACCTTGGGATGTGTCCCCAGGGCCTGTGACACTCTTTGGGTCCCCAGCATGTCCCTTGGGGTTGTGACAACCTGGACCACGGCCCCAGCACATCCCTTCGGGGCTGTGACACCCTGGAGTGTGTCCCCAGGGGTTGTGACACCCCAGATTGTGTCCCCAGGGCCTGTGACACCCCAAGACATGTGACACCCTTTGGGTCCCCAACATGTCCCCTTGGGTGCCCTGNGCCCGCCACCGCCACCGGCAGCACCCGGCACAGCCCCGCCGCCGCCGCCGCCACCCGCGCCGTGGGGACAGCGGCCTCGGCGCGCGACAGGAAGGTGCGGCACAGCCAGCACAGCGGCAGCGGCACGGGCAGCGAGGACACCTGCGGGAGGGTGTTCACTCTGGAGCCTAATGGTGGGGCCGTGCCCGTGGAGATGCCCATCAAATCGCCCACGTAGACATGCATGCCCACACAGATGTCCATGAAGATGCCCACAGAAACACCCACATGTCCGTGCCCACGCGGGTGCGCATGGAGATGCCCACAGAGACACCCGTGTCCGTGCCCATGTAGGTGCCCATGTCAATGCCCACAGAGAAGTCCATGCCAAGGAGATGCCCACAGAAACACCCACATAGGTGCCCACATCTATGCCTATGAGACACCCACAGAGACACCCACAGAGACACCCATGTCCATATGGAGACACCCATGTCCATGCCCATGGAGGTGCCCATAGAGACACCCATGACCACAGAAGCACCCATGTCCATGCCCACAGAGACAGCCTCACAGATGTCCACAGACCCCATGCCCATTCCCATGGAGATGCCCACAGAGATGCCCAAATCCACGCGTGTCCATGCCCACAGGGATTCCCATGGCGATGCCCACAGAGATGCCCATGGTGATGCCCGGTTCATGCCCACAGACACACCCACGTGCCCATGGACATGCCCATGCCCACACAGATGCCCACAGAGACACCCATGTCCACGTGGATACCCACAGAGATGCCCATGGAGATGCCCATAGAGAAGCCCATGGAGTCACCCGTGCCGGTGACCATAGAGTCACCCATGGAGGTGCCCACCAAGGTGCCCATGCACGTGCCCACAGTGATGTCCATGCCCATGGAGATGCCCATGTCACCGCCCACGTCCCCATGGTGCCCCACAGCCCCAGTGCTGATGTCCCCGTCACCCCCGTACCTGCAGGTGGGTGCTGAGTGTCCCCAGGGAGGACAGGGCCGGGTCCCCCCCCGGCTGCCCCGGGCACAGCTCCAGGCGGGCACAGACGGCCGAGGGCTTCTGGGGGGACACTTGGCGTGGGGACCCTGGGGTGACCCGGGGCACGGTGTCCCCAGCACCCCAGATGT
Organism: Pampusana beccarii; assembly: GCA_013399365.1. Lineage (NCBI taxonomy): Eukaryota > Metazoa > Chordata > Aves > Columbiformes > Columbidae > Pampusana > Pampusana beccarii. The sequence continues at coordinate 22,091 of VWYH01007513.1, forward strand.
CCCCAGGTGTCCCTGGATGGACAGTGACCCCAGCACCCCGAGGTGTCCCCAGCTGGCACCACGTCCCCGAAGCCCCACAACACCCTGCAGTGTCCCCCACTGGCACAGTGTCCCCAAACCCTCCAGCACCTCAAGGTGTCCCCAAGCACCCCTAAGGTGTCCTTGACCCCCCCCAACACCTCAAATGTCCCCAGCTGGCATGATGTCCCCAACCCCCCCAGCACTCCAAGGTGTTCCCTGCTGGTGTGGTGTCCCCAAGCACCCCAAGGTGTCCCCAAACCCCCCTTCCCAGCACCCCGAGGTGTCCCCACCTGGCACAGTGTCCCCCAGCACCCCGAGGTGTCCCTGGCCAGTGCAGCACCCCTAATGTCCCCAGCAGTCCAAGGTGTCCCCAGCTGGCACAGTGTCCCCCAGCACCCCAAGGTGTCCCAGGCCAGTGCCATGTCCCCAGTGTCCCCAGCACCCTGAGGTGTCTCCAACCAACACGGTGTCCCCAAACACCCCCTCCCATCACCCCGAGGTGTCCCCAGCTGGCATAGTGTCCCCAAGCACCCCAATGTGTCCCCAGCTGTCACGATGCCCCCAGTTTCCCCCGCACCCCCAGGTGTCACTCACGAGGTGGCCCTCGATGTCGGTGAGGAGGAGGCTGAGGTACTGGTGCACCAGGCTCTGGCACGGTGTCACCATGGTGGGGACGGGCAGCGCCGCGCACTCCCGCCGCAGGAACCCCTCCACGGCCACCTGCGCACACAGCCACCGTGGCACCCGCGGTGACGCTCGTCACCCACCCCGTCCCACCCTGTCCCCCTGGGCACCTTGGTGGCCGACTCGTTGGCCATGCGGATGAGGAGGGTGACGATCTGCTGGCAGTCGTCACACACGTCCTGAGAGAGGTGGCACAGGGACATGGGGACGTGGGATGTGGGGACATACGGCGTGTGAGGACATGGACTCGGGGGCAGAGGGAGAGGTGGGGTGTGGGGACACACACATGTGAGGCATGGGGACATGGGGACATTGGGAGGTGGGGGACATGGGTG
>VWYH01007514.1:0-20154 GCA_013399365.1 Pampusana beccarii
ACAGACTTTTTAATAGGGCCTATTACAAGAGCACGAGGGGTTACATTTTTAAACTAGAAGAGCAGAGCTTCAGGCTAAACATGAGGAAGGAATTTTTTACTATGAGGCTGGTGAAACACTGGCCCAGGTTGCCCAGAGAGGTGGTAGATGCCCCATCCCTGGAGACATTCAAGGTCAGGCTGGTCGGGGCGCTGAGTGACCTGATCTAGTTGCAGATGTCCCTGCTCATTGCAGGTGGTTTGGACTAGATGAACTTCGAAGGTTCCTTCCAACCCAAACTATTATATGATTCTGTGATTCTGTACTGTCTGTCATAGTAAAACATTGTCGTATAATCAGTAGTTAAAGGTTTTCATTATTCCTTGAAGAAAAATACCTCTCGTGTTATTTAGGAGTGAAGTACAGCTGGATTAAGAAATAAAACTGGATTTGGGACCAAGTAAATAACTGCTCACCTTTTCCCTTTTAGGTTTGGAAATGATCTGCAGATTTCAGACAAGTTATTTGTCTTGGATGCTGGAGCATCTGGGTCTAAAGATATGAAGTTTCTCCGAAATCACTTGCAAGAAATAAGAAGCCAGATAATTTCTGTAAGTAATGTCCAATGGTCTGGTTTGGGCCAGCAAAAATGTGAAAATCTTGTGTAATAATTTACTGTAAATTTAGCACTTACATTGTGAAACCTAAAGAAACAAGTGCTATATCAATTTTGGGGAGCGTGCATGACAGACCTGATGATAATCAAAGATTCAGTCAGCATTTTCAGAATTTTAAGTGTTTTGCACAGGTCACCAAACCAATCTCTCTTGAAAGGAAACAATTTGAGAATTTCAGTTCAAAGTTACAGTTTTGTATTTTGAATTGACAGTAATTGGATTCTAGTGTTGACCCTTTTTTTTTATTTTTAATCCTTTTTTATCGATGTATTATTACAGAGAAACAGAATATATTTCAGGCAAATAAGTTTTTCATTGAAAGAACACCAGAGTAGAACAGTTCTCTCAACTGTCAGAAAGATAATTACCAATATAGGTCTGTGAACTGAATATCTAACTTTTTATCGCGCTTTTTTACTGAGAAATATATGCTTGGAGTTGCGTTTTTGTGTGTGGGTATTTGTATATGAGACTAAAGATAAAACAGGCATGGTTTGATGTCATCAGCATCAATCTACAAAACTTCCATACTGAGGGTGACCCATGTGAAGTTGTTTTGTAGCCTGTGCTAAATAGATTTAAATTTCTTGATACCAAAGGCCCTCTTACTTGTGTGACATACCAGCAAGACTTTCTGCAGCTACTTCTGATAGTTGGTTTTTTTTCATGAATTAAAAGTCAATTTATTACTGAGTTCATTCTGTAGGATGAGGAAAATGTTTGAGTTTTATACAAAATTCAGCCTATTTTACATTCCAAATGGTCTCTTGATTGAATAAGCTTTTCTTCTCTGGCAAGACTATCATAGCCATGGTCACCAGCTCAAAATTTAGAGGGCTTTGCTGCGTAAGTGTGTGCTGTGGCTTCAGAGTGTAGGATGAAGACATCAGCGATGTCGAAGACAATCAACAGATAAAAGTACCATCTTTACCTCTTCTCTGGTACTCTGCTGTCCCACTTGTTGAAGTAAATTGGCCCCGTACAGATATTGATGAGTACAGATTTTGATTATATGTTGATAATATCTGAACTAAAGTTTAACTTCTAGATGCATGAAGTCAGTTGATACGTCTTGAAGTCACTGTTTCAGGTCGTCAGCACATTTGACAAGGCAGGATTACATAAACCCAAATTTGTTCCACATGTCAGGATTCCCTTGGTAATCACGGCCATGTTTGGAAAGTCTGCTTATTTCAGCAGAAAAGTTGTTCCTGCAATTCACTTCATGAAGAAAAGTTAGATCTTACGGCGAGTAAGTGCTAGATGGAAGAGTAAGGATCCATCACAAGGGGAACTCTTTAGATGTGAATGTGCATCATGAATGCACTAGACCTTGCAATCTCCATTCAAACAAAAAAACAAAAAAACCACAACAGTACTATTATTCTCAGCAGAGCAGAATTACAAATGCATGTTTTCTGTGATTTTTTAAGACTTGCCCAGCTATGACTCACCTGTGTGAAAAAATAATCTCCACGCTGCCTTCATGGAGAAAAATGAATGGACCCAACCAGCTGATGTCCTTGCAGCAGTTTGTGTACGATGTACAGGAACAGCTTAATCCCCTAGCAAGTGAAGATGACCTACGGCATATTGCACAGCAGTTGCATAGCATAGGAGAAGTAAGTGTTTCTATCTGAATTGCGTACCTTTATTACCAAGGCACTGCTTTCATAGCGTATTGCTTAATTAGGGATTTAAGCAAGTGCCTGTAGTTACTTTTTTTCCCTCCTCCCTCCTAGTCTTGTCATAAGAAGAAGGGACTGATTAATAATGTTTTTTGTTATCTTTATTGTCTTGTGGCTCCTGTTTCATTCAAGATTATTTCTTTGAGACAGGAAGAATTAGTTTATTGCTATAGTTGTAAGAATATAAGATACCCAGAAAGGATAAGTATGCTATCATCTTAAATGAGGTAGTGTCTAACATGTTCACTGCATATGAGAAGTTTGTGTGTATCCATTGGAAATGGAATTGTAGAATAACACATTTGCATAAATAGCTTGCAGGGCATAGCTGGGCTTTACAGCTGTTGGGGGCTCTAATGGCTTTGTTAGTAGTGGAAATCAAGAACAAGATTGCTCTTTGTTCTGAATACTTGCAAGAAATTAAAATGCACTGTTTGTTTTTCTCTTGTCAGCAGTGTTAATTAAATGATTGGTTCAGTAAGTTAGGAAGGAGAGCACGTGGGATGTCACTGTGTACTTCACGAGATGTAAATAGTGACTTTCTTATTTAAAAACAGATTAACATTATGCAGAGTGAAACTGTCCAAGATGTTGTGCTTCTGGATCCTCGCTGGCTCTGTTCAAATGTCCTTGGAAAAATCCTGTCTGTGGAGAACCCAAAAGCCCTGCATCACTACAGAGGTCGGTACACCATAGACGACATCCAGCGTCTGGTGACAGATAGTGATGTGGAAGAACTGATACAGATTTTGGATGCCATGGATATTTGTGCAAGGGACCTTAGCAGTGGAGCAATGGTGGATATTCCTGCTCTCATAAAGACTGACAATCTCCACAGGTCTTGGACAGATGAGGAGGATGAGGTGATGATTTATGGTGGCGTTAGAATCGTTCCTGTGGAACATCTTACCCCATTTCCTTGTGGAATTTTTCATAAAGTTCAGGTGAATCTCTGCAGGTGGATTCATCAGCAAAGCACAGAGGGAGATGCTGATATACGTCTGTGGGTAAATGGATCAAAGATTATGAATCGTGGAACTGAGCTTTTAGTGCTGCTGGTCAACCACGGTCAGGGTATAGAGGTTCAAGTCAGAGGACTGGAAACAGAGAAGATCAAGTGCTGCTTACTCCTGGATTCTGTGTGCAGCACTATCGATAACTTAATGGCCACAACCTTACCAGGCCTTCTGACTGGGAAATACTACCTTAGTCCTCAGCAGCTGAGGGAACATCATGAACCAGTGATGGTCTACCAGCCTCGAGACTTTTTCCGTGCACAGAGTCAAAAGGAGACATCACTGACCAACACTATGGGGGGATATAAAGAGAGCTTTAGCAGTATACTGTGTTTTGGGTGTCTCGATGTCTACTCCCAGGGAAGCCTAGGGATGGATATTCATGTTTCTGATCTGAATCTGCTTACCAGAAGAAAACTAAGTCGACTTCTGGATCCACCTGATCCTATGGGCAAAGATTGGTGCCTTCTGGCCATGAACCTGGGCCTCCCTGATCTTGTTGCAAAGTACAATACAAATAATGGAACACAAAATGACTTTATCTCAAGCCCAGTCCATGCCCTTCTGCAGGAGTGGAGTAATGCTCCTGAGAGCACTGTAGGTATCCTAATGTCTAAGCTGAGGGAATTGGGTCGCAGAGATGCAGCAGACTTTTTACTGAAAGCATCTTCTGTATTCAAAATAAATTTAGATGCTAATGGTCAAGAGGCATATGCTTCCAGTTGCAACAGTGGCACATCTTACAACTCGATTAGCTCTGTAGTGTCACGGTAAGAGCAGGTGTTTTGCATGGACATATTTTCAAACTGCAGAAATGATAAAAGATACAATACAGGAGTTTCTGTGCATTTTCACTTATGGGGTTTTACATCAAGGGATCTTTATCCTTCTCCAGCACCACCTTTTTGTGCATAAACTTTCTACTTCTAACTGTGAATTGTTGCTCTTTATCTATTAAAAAGGCTGGTGTACTTCTAGTGTTTTAAAATTATTCCTGATACATAACGTGCTGCTTAATAATGCCATTCTAACTGGAAAGTCTTAACTTTTGGATTACATACTGCAACTGTTTTTATAAATATTTAGATTCTCCCTATAAAACGTAGGGGGAGAGGAATAGCACATATTACCTGAAATGTGTATTTCTTACACTTATTTTTTTTTCTTTGCATTGTGTCCTCTGGTTAATTTTTTAAAATATATTTGTAAGGAGAGAAACCCACCATTTGTGGTCAATCTGACTGAATTTAAACCCAGTTTATAGCTGAAAAAGCGAGTGCCTTTTGCAGAAGGGAGGGTGCAGTTAATTTGAATGACCCTGCTGGAGTTACAAGAACATGCTACCTCTGTTTCACTTAAATTGTCTGCATGCTTATTGCAAGTGGTGCTTGCCTTTTAATTTCTCCTGCACTTCTAAGACATTGGTGATGACTCACGCAGAGCATTCTTGTGCCAGTAATATGGGTATAGACATGTGATACCTAATCAGCTTCAATTACAGTCAAATCATAATGTGAAAAATCTCTTAAACTTGCCAATTATCATGCTTCATTATTTCCATGCACCTCAGGTAAAAGTTCATATCATTATAGAGTTCAAAAAAACAAAAGTGTTGAATACTGCAGAACAATATTGTATAGCTGTCAGTTGTAATTTGTGTATAACAAAGGTTTTCTACTATTAGATCCTGCGTTACTTACTTCCTGTACTTGAAAACTTTGATGGGGATAAAAACAAAAAGGAAGCAAGGTTTCTTGCAGTGATAATTTTAAAATTGATATGAGGGAATATGACCCTTTCTCTGTTTTAAAAAAAGCATGTAATTTTCATGGTGCGATGTGTGTTTGTTTATATATATTGTATGTACATATATTAATACTATTTTTTTCCTTAATCTTACAATGTAGTAAAATTTTAAACGATTTTTCTACAAATAAACTGTTGCTTGTTGCATCCTTGTCATTAATATTCTATACCTGAAAAACACCAGAAGTTCCCTTTTCCATATGGCTGCAATCATGGAGAGGCAGTGCCTGGCTTCGGAAGTCCTGGGAACCTGCTGTTTCACTTCAGGAGGATTTCTCAGTATGCTGGAAGGATATTTATCTGTTTACTCCAGAGGTGGTCCCCCTGCAGCACAGGGATTTGCATTCTTTCACAGCTGGCAAGCCAAAGCGGTTTGCCACGTAGTTTTTTCCACAGCAGATGCAAGACTGACGTTGGGAATCCTCCAGACGATGCTGTTGCCGCGGAGTGGGAGAACGCTGCCTTAGGGCCCGTGCTGGGGTAATGGTGTTTTGCGTTGACGATCCCCTCGATCCCCTCGTCACAGGAGGACTGTGCTGCTGCTGGTGCTGCTGCTGCTTGTTTGAACCCCCAGTGTCCCTCACAGACAGCCGCACGGTATCAGCAGCTCTCCGTGCAGGCAGCGCTGCTCAGTGCCTCCTCTCTGTGTGTGCCGCGAAGGAATTAAACAGACTCTTCTCTAAAATGCCAGTTGCCCTTTACCACTGCCTTTCTTTGCATATTTTACCCTTGCTTTATTAAATCTTTCCCCGGACATTGCTGGGGTCCTTTGTTAGATGTTTTTTAGAAGTCTCGTCCTTAGTGAGAAGTGTAGTTGGTGAGCAGTCCTACCCTGACGTGTCTCTGCTCTGGTATTCTGCCTCTGACAAACTAAGTTCTTCATCTCCCACTGCTGCTTGAAGTTGCTCAGCGAAGAGCCTGGATTTGCCCGTGTTACTTCATGGCCACCACCACACTCCACCCTCTAAAGCCGTGGACTAATACTTTCTGGTTTTCTAGCTGGTTTCTCCAGGCCGGTTCCTCAGGCATCAAACTTGGAGTTACCTTCACTCCGCCTGTGCAACTGCAGTGGAGAGGGACTTGGTATCACAAGTCCTGTAAGAGCAGGGACTACTGCGAGATGCTTTTCCCATGCAGGGCTGTCAGTGGTGTCTGTCTGGGATTTAATCCACCACTGTGCTGCTTGTGGTGGAGTGGCAAGATTTTGAGATACCTGCTTTCTCAAATGCTTTGTGTGTGCTCAAGATGCATGGTTGACTTAACTAACACTGATGTAACAGTCTTTGGAGGCATTTCTGTGTTTGTTTTGGCTTGAGGTTTTTTGGGGAGGGGGGATGTTGGTGGGGTTTTTGCCCTTTTTTTTTTTTTTTAATTTTACTCCCAGCAGCATGTTCCTGACAATTCTTTACTTCTATTTACTGTAAAATGCAGCCCTGGGAGTACAAATTACTTAGCAGATACTATAACAGATCTTTGAGTGGCACTCACAGCCTTGTTGCATCATTTACAGTTTTCATGGCAATAGGTTCAGGGAAGTGAATCACAGTCATAGGATAGCCTTGGATTGCTTTCCTATAAATCATGTACCACTGAAAAACAAAGCAAACCAAAAAGTTGCCCTAAATGACAATTTTGACCCAAAAATGGTTAGCAAAGTGATACAAGTCAGCATCACTTCAGTTGCTTCACTTCTGTTGATTTCCTGTTTTGTGTTGTGAATGTAACTAGGAGCAGAGCTTTATTCCACTTCTTCAGAACTGTGTTTAAAATGCACTGCTCCTGCCTGACTCACCCCAGAAACTGAGGAAATGCCAAGTCTTTGCAAGATCGAAAGAGTTTAGCCATAAATGTAAATTATGTGTAGTTTGTGCAAGGAGCACACTAAGCTGAGCTCCTGCCGTTGAAATAAGTGGAGCTGGACACTAACCGTAGGAGACTCTTCATTGTGCTGCTTCGTAGCTTCAGAGCAGAGCTTCTGAAACACCGTTTTGAGGATAAATCAGAGTAGCCCCAACGTTCATTTTGTCTTCAAAATCCATAATGCAGACCAACTGAAGCTTGCAGCACAGTTGCTCAGGGCCGAGGTGCATTACAGATGATCTTGCAGTTTAAAAATGTTACATTACAGACATCCAGACTGCAATTCCGGAGAAATTTTCTAAAGAAGATCGGGAGGAAGCAAACATTTTGGTTCAAACCATTTTTCCAAGTCTTTTCTCCCTGGCGTGCAGCAGCGTGCTTAGGATGGGAAAGTGCTTCATATGCTATTTGTATGAGGTTTTACTGGTTTTACTCTCTCTGGCAGTTTTGCTTCTGACCTGACTGGTGAGTTTGGAAAGCCACAAAGAGATCAGTGGCTACATGCAAATGATTTTGAGGATGGCACAAGAAAGGCATCCAGAGGTGACCTTGGGTGGAGGTGGATCTATGTGATTCTTCTTGCCTTAAGAGGATGTAAACTGGAGACAGCCACAGGTTCTGGGGTCCTTGTTGTTCAGGAGATTGAGAAAGAGTTATGAAACTACAGGGGTTTAGCAACTCCCGAGTGTCAAAAGATTGACAGTGCGAAGAGGCTTAGAAAGGAGCCAGAGCACCGTTTCCTAAATGGTTGGGTCTCTAGAGAGAGAGCAGTGGTGAAGCTGTCAGAGCTGGCTATGCTGGAGCCAACCCCGGGGCCTAGGCCTGTGCTGGCTGCGTGGCCCACTCCAAGGAGAAGTCACCTGTTAGTGCATTGCAACCTTTGTATTCCATTCCGTTGTTTAAAACACATGCGTCGATTTCAATCACATCACTATTCCAGCTTTGCTAATGAAACAGAGGAGTAATACCCAAGTTGTAACTCCAAACAAATCAAGCGTGCTGTTGGTTGAAACCTCCCTTTAGGCCAGAGATGGAGCAGTGCAGCATTTTCTTTGAAGGTGGCCTGAAAGGACTATGTAGAATATTAAAATGTATTTCTATTTGTCTTTTTGTTTGTTAAATTCAGTCCAGTGGGTCATAGCATTAAACGGAACCACTGATTCACTCCCATCCTTTCAGTCTTTGTCTGACTTGCAAGGCAAGGAATTGGGTAGAAAAGAGGAAGAAAATCAGTTTTAACAATGCCTGAGGTACTTGGTTACAGTCAAGCCACTGAGACTTTGCAGGTAGAAGTGCTTGGGTCTCCAAAAGTTGGATGAGCTGTAGATAGAAGAGGACGAATGGTATTCCTCTGTGTAGCTATGCCATTTATCATAACAAGCCTTACAGGAATAGTAGGGCCAGCAGCTGATGCTGCCTCAAAGCCAGATGAGGATCTCAGTGGACCTGCTTCAGGTTTACATTAACCAAATTGATTTAGCACTTCTGCACTAGCCAGACTGCCCTGGCTGAGGCGCAGATCCAAAACATGCGTATTTAAAGATCGTTCTTCAGAATTCAACTAGGCTGCTGAGTCAGTTGGATGTGCCTTAAAATTCACAGCCCTGCCTTGAGACAAGGCAAACCTGGACGGTCTTGCTGAAACTCTGGGTCCTGCTGTCACTAAGCGGAGGTCACCTACACATCTGCATGAGTGCGTAAGGGCTGGGTGAGACATCAGCATGTGGTGCACAGAGGGGAGAATAAAGTTGTGCTTTTCGGAACTGTTCCCAGAGAAACATGAGAGAGAGGGCAGGGCTCTTGCATCAGGGGGGTTAGGCTGCTGATGTGCTGTTAAAAGATCACATGTGTGACTCTTTTGAGTCACTGTGGGCTTCAGTTTTTGAGCTGGCCATTGAATTGTAAAGTCTGCAGCTTCAGCCTGGCCACAAATAAGTATACTTCTATCACTGGAGTCTGGTTTTCCCTAGAGATTAAGCAGACTCATTTGCACACCCCTACACAGGACTGCTTACAAGCCAAAATACATGTAGCAGAGTGAATCAGCCAAGCAAAGGGTGTGCAGAGAGTTATCTGCTGGGAACATTGGGATAACAAGAGCAAATCCTGTTATCACTAAATTTACTTACAAAGCACTGCAACTTCGTAGCATTGACATCTTTTTTTAGTTCTTTCTGTTGGTTGCAAATGTGAAAAAGAAAGATCTGCAAAGTGCTGAGTGCAACCAACTGCTGCTAAGCCAAAGCTTTTATTACTGTGGAAAACAGAGGGTCTTGAGTTTTGTGCTGACGGCAATGTGTCAGTGCACATGAAAGCCAGAGCCAAACGCAGATGAGTTGCAGGGCAGAACCAGGTCCTACTTTATTTCATCATTCCTAAAGTACATATTGGCAGAAGCAGCAGGAAAGAGATTACTTTGGAGGTGTTTCCACCTATTAAAGGCTTTGCTAGTTAGGGTTAGATTTGCTGATTTGGTTATATATGAGGAGTTAAACCACCACCCTCTACAACCAGAACACTTTGAATCAAAACTTTCTGCAGACCCCTGGGGATTGTGTTGACAGCTGGAGAATGTTGTAGCAGTGAGCCTGGAAATCATGGAAGGGGGTGAGTCACCATGACCAAATTAGCAACAGATAGGATGGGCTAAAATTCCTGGGTTGCTCGTAGTCAGAAGGAAATATCACTTGCAGCTGTTAGACCTGGCAGTCAAGGGCCAGCTAAGGTCTTGGAGGAAGCCTGAGGCCTGCAGCACACCTGCAGTACCTGCCTGCTCACAGAGTGTTTAAGCTGATTAATTAATACAGTTTCCATGCATACTTCAGGAACTGAATCGAGGCCCAGAGCTTGGAAGTGCTACTGGGGAGACTTCCCGACCTTTTTGTCCCAGGTACTATTTGCTGGCTGAGAAATGCTTGGCGAGAAATGCTTTGCTGCCTTCTCAGGAAACTACAAGAAGGAACCTAATCCACTGGTGTCAGTTTGGATGTACAGAATGGGTGTAAAGAGTGAGCACAAAGCCACCAAGTGACCTCCCTGTTTGCCATTCATTCTCCAAGAACCAATGTTTGTTCGTACTAAATGAAATAGGGAGAGCATCTTCTCAAGAGTGGCAGAAGGTCAGGGAGTGTTACAGGATGGACCACTTCCCCAGCTGTGACTTAGTGCTACACAGTTATCGTATTTCTTACTAACATGGCTAGGAAAGTTCTATAGGAACTGTGGTAGCCACCAAAGAAAGGTCTAAGTCACAAGGAGAAATTCTGGCTTGCTTTGGATATTTTACTCCACTAAGGATATTCAGTTATTTAAATATTCCAGTCTTCCATGCTAGCGCAGTAGTTCCACAATTTCCCTACCAGACCTGCCTTTCTGCTTTAAATAACTCATGTTCAGGACGAAGTGCTGCATCCCTGACCTGAAATGCCGTCTGCAGCGAGATGTTCATGGAGGAAGAGCACAGGTCAAAGCCGCTGGACGTGGTGGCTCCTGTCGCTGGCCAGATAAATGCGTATTTTTGTTATGGCCACAGGGCCTCTCCCTACTGTCAGTAAAACTGTGCTCCTGACTCCACCACAGTTCAGCTCTGCAGTGTGGATGGTGATCTCTCTGGATTTCTCGTGGCATTAGCAGCAAACACATATGTTAAGGAGAACAGTGGGGAGACGGTCTTACTCTTTTCTTTATGGCACTCTTTTCTTTATGGTACTCTTTTCTTTATGGTGTGATTGACTTGACACAAAGTTCACATTCCACCTGTGATCTCAGGAACAGGCATTGTGGGCACCTGAAACTCAGGTTTGACATTTGTGTGTGTTCGTATAAAGCACAGCACCACCACATTAAGCAGTAAGGACATTCCTGCCTCATGCCCTATTTGTTTGGCTCCACTTTTTTATTTTCAGAAGTGGAGTTGGTTTCTATAAAAGTGCTGGGAACCACTTGTTTTCGGCAAGCATTTCTCCTCTCCATGTCTGGTCTGGTCCACATTGTTTCTAGGATATGGTTTCAATGAAACTTCTGAAAGAAAAATTTTCCCCGATGGAGAAACAAACCCTTTGGCAGCAACTTTCTATTCATTGAAGCTACTAATAGAGACTGCAGCTGACTGTTACTTTGACTGGTAAGTGAAGTAACACGCAAATTGTTTCTGTCATTAGAAGAACTAATCTCAAAGCCTGATGGAAGAACCTTCTTTAATCCACTATCAGTCTGGAGTCACAAATCCTTGTTATGCATCTACACAGTAACTCCCACAGCAAAGTCTTGACCTCTGTACACCTCAGCATAATAGATAGAAATGAATGATGGCTGTCCTCCCTAACAGGTATTTAGAGACTTGGTGCAAAAAGAATTGTGGTTTTTGCACTGTTGAAATTTGCCATTTGATAATGGACACATTCCTAAATAAATATGCTTATCTTATACATCATTTTAATGCGCTTTTCTTGCTTCGTGTTTTTTTGCTACTGACTTATTACATGCTGTTATTTTATATTTATTTTAGACCATGGAAATTTATGTTAGACAAAAAGCAAACTCAAGCAATTTTCTTATTCAAGTTCAAAATGGATTGTAAAGCAGTGGAGAAAACTGACAACATCAACAACGCATTTGGCCCAGGAATTGCTCGCAAATGTACAGTGCAGTGGTGGTTCAAGAAGTTTCGCAAAGGAGACGAGAGCCTCAAAGATGAGCGTAGTGGCCAGCCAGTGGNAAGTGTCATCATCTTCTACAGAACAACAACGAACCATTTCTCGATCGCATTGTGACGTGTGACGAAAAGTGGATTTTATACGACAACTGGGGATGACCAGCACAGTGGTTGGACCAAGAAGAACCCCCAAAGCGCTTCCCAAAGCCAAACGTGTACCAAAACAGTCATGGTCACTGTTTGGTGGTCTGCTGCTGGTCTGGTCCACTACAGCTTTCTGAATCCCAGCAAAACCGTTACATCTGAGAAGGATGCTCAGCAAATCAATGAGATGCACCAAAAACTGCAATGCCTGCAGCCAGCATTGGTCAACAGAAGGGGCCCGGTTCTCCTGCACAACAATGTCTGACCGTACCTCATGCAACCAACGCTTCCAAAGTTGAGTGAATTTGGCTACCAAGTTTTACCTCATCCACCATATTCACCTGACCTCTCGCCAGCTGGCTCCCACTTCTTCAAGCATCTCAACAATGTTTTGCAGTGAAAACACTTCCATAGCCAGCAGGATGCAGAAAAAAATGCTTCTCAAGGGTTTGCCGAATCCCAAAGCACAGATTTTTATGCTACAGGAATAAACAAACTTATTTATCATTGGTAAAAATGTCTTAATTATAATGGTTCCTATTTTGATTAATAAAGGTCTGTTTGAGCCTAGTTATAATGATTTAAAATTCATGGTCCAAAACTGCAATTAATTTTCCACCTGCCTAATAGATCCATGCACGCTCAGTAGATGTGAAACTTGTGGACCTTTCTATGGGTGGTCAAAACTACAAGCACCACTTACACCATTGCAACCTTATTGTTAATATCCACCAGGTCCAGAGCCACATTTTGTCTAAGTTGAAATCAAGATTTCCAGTTATAGCTTGGAGGAACTGACCTGCAGAGCTGGTCTCAGTCTTACTCAAGGGCTTGCATTTCCCTGCTTATCCTTTTACTCCTGTTCTCTGCCTGCCACTCCGAATGTTTATCCACCTGAGGTAAGCCTCAAAATGTAAAGTGTGCAAACAGCACGAACAATGATTTTGGGAAGCTGTAAGATCAGCTATAAGATCAGTAAAGTCATTTCAGTTGCAAAAACAAGCTAGTTTAATTCTGTTTTTGCAACTGCCAAGTAAAATAATTTGTCTTCTTTGAACATAGGGAATGTTGCAGAGTCTAGAAAGCTTGTAGTGTAAGAGATTTGGGCTATATTCTGAAGTACTATTATTAAGAAATTGACCTGAAATTGCTCACTGGAAACATCCGAGAGCACTATCTCTCTCCAAGCAGGAGTCTGATGTCTCTCTCCTCTGCTTGGTAGAAATGTTTCTTGTCTTTGCCCAGCAGAAGGGTCTCTACATTGGACAACGGCTGGCCAACAGAATAACCAGCAGATACATTCATCTCCTCACGAATACTATTATCACATGTGTCTCTGGGTCACTATCAATGCTTGAGGGTGCTCCCCAACACTTAAAAATCGCAGCTGGAGACATACTGTGCAGGTGCACATTTTTGTCATTCAGACAAGGCCTCCATTAGCACTACCAACAACAGCGGCTTCTTGACATGCTGTGTTGCCATCAGACAGGGTGTGGTGGTAGGTTATTAAGCTGCCCCTGCCACTTAGCTTTCATCTGACACATGCTTAATTGTGAGGATGTCCTTCCTCTTGGCCTTTGAATCAGTCCTACTGTTGATGAGGGATGTTGTCCAAATTGTGTTACAGTGAAAATTATTTACAGCAATAGTGTTATGGTAGAGCTAGGTTCATATTCTTGACATGTTGTCTCCTCACGTTTCCCAGCACTAGCCAGAGGTGGCACCGTCTTATTCCAGATGGGAAGAGATGTGGTGGTTGCGGCCTAGGGACTGTCCTGGACTCCCCTGTGAAGAGATGAGGCCTGCAGTGTAAGCCATAAGTGAGAGAGACTTCATTGAGTGTTGTCACCTTGGGCTATTTCTATTAATTATATATGAAAGGGGGCTGGTGATGGGAGTAGAACAGAAATGTAATAAATAAGGAAATCTGTGAAATCAGTGGCTTCTTGACCTTGCATTGTGGTCGGGGTGTTAAGTACGGCTGTTGATAGCGTTCAAAAGCCAGGGACTGAAAATAGAGGCTAGAGTCAAAAACAGGGTGGTGTTCTTGCACAAGGAACAAATTTCACAAGCTGTCTGGCTTTGCTGTATCATGAATAGCTGTAGTCCTTTCTCCGGACATGTAGTCCACTGAGGCAACAAACTTCAGGTATGACAAGCCATATGTGCTCCTCCTAACCTCTGCTACCTGAAGCCTATCTGTGACTGCCAGCTCTGAGGAGCCAAGTAAATTAAATATTAGAGGGAACGGGAATGTAATAATTAAATCTTGAAAAAGCCAGATTAGAAAGTCTATTGATGGCATTCACCTTTGCAAAATACCTACACTGCTTGCTGTAGGGAGCAGAAACAGTTTCAAAACAGCAGCAGGAGGCAGCGACAAATCCTTTGCATTATCTCCCATGACACAAACACGGTCTTAGGAGGGAGAGGTCCTGGTTCATCCGTAGTCATAGTAAACAAGAGTTGAGTGCACCTGAGAAATAAGATTAAATACTTTCAAAAGCCAGTCCATGTTCTGGTACATGTTCCTGGAGAGCCCCGTACGTCCAGTTCTGGCAGAGCCCGTTTGCATCGATTGCAAGAGGGAGTCCAATTCTGCCAGCTTCGTAAGCGTTGTGTTCACCTTTATCTAAGCTGTCTTGGAAAAGAAACGCAGTAGAGGTTAGTGGGAAACAGTAAACAAACTCCACACGCAGCAGCTAATGTAACTACGTGTTTGGGGCAGAGAGAGACGAGCAGGTGCTCTCCTGGCTGATGGCCACAGCTCAAAGCCTTAATGCAAGTATTTTGGTCAGGAGCCTGCTGGCAACTGCTAATCAACTCTGTCCAAGGCTGACTTCTCTTATTTATGGGTAGTTGGTGTATGCAGGTGGTGCATATGTGTTTGTAACTTCACCCAGGACAGCTGATGGGGGTTAGATATGCTGTTGCAACAACTTCTGTGTTTTGCTTTGTCTTCTGTTTATCTTTAATCTAGAATATTTTTGCAACAATGGAGAGAGATAAACAAAGAATTTGTGTACATAAGGTAGGTGAATTTGATGCTGGCTGGTCTACACCCCTGCTCAGTTTGACACTAAAGGGACTTGGTAACCAAGTTCTGATATATCTCAAATCAGCACTCTGGTCTCGATACTAAAAGATTCGATGGTGCGTTTTCCTAAGTATTTTAAGCTAATCTAAAGCTATGTTCCTCTGAAAGGGGAAGTCCTGTCCTCTCCACCCTTGCACTGCAGCCTTCTGGGCTTGCACTGGTACCCATGTGGTTGTGTGCTCAGCCAGTTCAGCTCACTGATTCAGTGGGAAGCTATCACTTTGTGTTGTAGGCTTTGTCTGCAGCCTTAGGAGCTTGCTGCTGTGGCTTAGAGCAGGAATGAGAAGTCACAGGTGAGGGGAAGGGCCAGACTGCCTTTTTTCACCAGTAATGCTTGTTCAAATACACCTCAGCTGCTTGAGAAACCACACCCATAAATAGTTTCAAACACTGTAAAGGTTTGACTTCAATATTTGTTTTAGTTAAAAGCATTTTCACAAGCTCTGATAAAACTCTGGACAGATGCCAGTGGCCCTTGGCAGAAAAGATGCTTTAAAAAGATTGCACTAAGCTAAAATAGTAGTTTACCCCCTTCTACAGAATAAGCAAGGATCCCAAAGGCCGAAACACCGTTAAACAGGAGATGTGAGAGCCTCTGTCCTGGCGGGGGTTAACCAGGAAAGCCAGCCCTGAGCAATGATTACAGCTGCTCTTCTGTGGAGGGGAGGGCAGTACAGCAAATGCAATGCTGTGGGATGGAGTGAGCACTCCTTACTCATGGCCATCCCTGAAATACTGAGAATTGCCATTTATCTTACTCCTGTGAGCGGATGAAGAATGCTAACCGTAGCCCTTTCCTTCTCTCCTCAACCTCTCTCTGAGTGCAGCTAATTCTAGTGCATCTGGTGATGAAGGCAAGGTTAGTACTGAAGCACGCAAAAGGGATTCCTGTGGCATCGCTGAAGTCACAGAGTTCATCCTTGACTCAGCCCTCTGCAGTGTGCAAGCAGATCATAGCGCTGCCCTGCCTGCTGGGCTCAGCACCAGGGATGTTCCTGAAGGCGGTTCAAGTCTTAGTGCTGCAGGAGCCGTACGCCTGCAGATGGCTATTGCTTTTGCTAAACTCCTTAGAGCTGTGCAGGGCATACTGTGGTACCACGGCACTGTCACAGAGATGCAGACGTGGGCCGTACCACCCTGGCTCAGTGGGACCTGGGCGTTACGTGCCATAACTAAACAAACCTAGGTGGAGAGAGGCTAGCTGGAGATGTGAATGGAAAAACATAGAACATGAAGAAAAAATACAGTACTACTTGCCATTAAACATTTCCGAGTAAAACTCATTTGTGTGTCATCTGACCCCTTTCATCTCTTTCATTATACCCAGCAGACATTTTTAGTCTACTGGAATTTTGATGTGTTGTTTTGCTTTCAGCCGGAAGAGGAAAAAAGCCCTGGTTTTACAGATATGCCGCAGTGGCTATAAATGCTGCTTCATGAACAACATAATGAGCAAATTGAATTAAAAATCACAGCACTGTTACAAAGCAAGGCTCAACGTTCTGTTTCTTGCGTACCAAATATTACCGTTGAGTTCAGGACCCGAGTCTAGATCGCTCTGCCTGGGAAAGCATTAAAAAAAAAAACGAACAAACCATCCTGATTCTGTACGCGAATTGTGAAGCACTTTGCCTAGTATTTCGACAAGCGCTGACAAATTTACAGGGTGGTCTCTGATCCTGCTTCTGAAGAACAGCATTCATTTAATCCGCAGGTTCTGCACCCTCAAAGCAGCAGAGACTGCAGCGCTGTGCCAGACACATGGCATAGGTTTTCCGCAGGGGCCACGGTCCAGACCAGCCTTCCTAGGATGGCACCACCCCAAGGGCTAGAGCAGAGGACAACTTGGTCCCCAGTGCCAGGTCAGGTGTGACCAAGGATTACGGTATTGCTTTCGGACAGCGAGTTCCCCAGGTATTGCAGCTGGACACCAGACTCCGGACAGTATCACAGCTAAACCGCTTCTATGGATTAGAGTGAGTTTTCCCCAAGTGGTCCGTGTTTTCTCTGTAAAGAAGTTACGGTGTCTCTCCTCTCGCCCCCCAGTCCTGCTTGTAGGGAAGAGGGGTTTTCTTGTGTAACAGCATCAGCTGCACATATACCAATCACGCAGCCTCCTCCTGGCTCTCCTTGCCCTGTGGTGTTTTCTGCGTTGGCTCTAGATGATTGTAAAGGTTTGCAGATTGGGAAGGTCGCACTGCCTGCGAACGGGAGAAGATGTCCCTTTGTGCAACTTCCAGAGTCTACCTGTCTCTAAGTAGCCTGTATACATAATAAAAGGGAGTACAGAAAGCTGTTTCTGGTTCTATTTACCTGTAGGTTTTGTCTTTTGTTTATTAGGTATGGAAAAAGTAATTAATTTAGCAGGGCTTTGGGAATCTGTAAATTATTTTCCTCTTCACTTACAAAGCAAATGTAAGAACCCTCGAAAATAAATAAGTAGGAAGGACTGGGCTGTGCTACAGAGAAAGGCTGTTGAGTTTGGGACAAGCAAGGGATCTGTCATTGCTTCAGATGTGGATAACACTGGCTTTCACACACACGGTTCCAAAGTGCAGAGGTAGAAACCTTACCTTTCCAGCAGAAAAAAAAATAGACTGGCTAGGATCTGAGATACATCTCCATTGACCTAGGAGACTGAAATACATCTACCTTGTTGGAAACGGAAATAAAAAGAAAAAAGAACTCCTTCAAGTGAAAAAGTCAAGTGAGAAGGGCAAAATGTCAGCAAGAAGTATTCCCCCAGGAAGTAGTTCTTCCAGGCTTTCAGGCAGGTGGTTTTGTATTTGAACAAACTGGCGGTTTTTTCTTCTTTTTTTCCTTTTTTTTCCCACCTAAGTGTTTAAGATTGTTTTCTTTAAACTGTTCAAAACTAGCTCTGGTAGCTGAGTACAAGGAAAAAACAAGAGAACATGTGTAGTGCTAAGCAGAGGAGTCATCCACTCAACCTGTGTGAAGATTTTTCACTGCACTTTCAAGTATTTTAAGCACTCACGGGAAAAAAAACACTGAATACCCTTGAGGACTGAACTGAGAAGTCTGTGCATTGGGGATTTTGTTGAAAGCAAAGATCTTCTTACAGGAAATAATCTTTGGACACTTCCTTTCCCGATCTCATTTTGTCTTGGTAATATAGGCAGTGAGACAGGCATTTTCACTAACGTGATATTTAGCAGCAGTCTTAAAGCAGGAGTGGGAGTGCAGTCCCATACTCTGAAGCCTCCATGCTGTGTTTCTGTAAAGAAACGGAACCCTGATTTTTTTATTCCCCGAGAAGAGCTGTTTTTCCAGCATTATCACATGCAGGTCTCTCAGGTGCCCAGAGGAATACCATGAGTTTCTAAAAGCAGATACCCAAGCTGCCTTCTGACAGCATCAACAACCAGACAGTGACCATCAACAACAAAGCAGTGACCATCTCCGACCTCTTCCCGGCTGTAAGAGTTTTCTTATCAGTAGCGCTGAGAGAATAACAGGCATGTCTCTCAGCAAGGACTGCTGTAAGGAGGCTGCCAGGGGGTGCCTGCAGCCTACAGACACAGAGGCAGACGCTGTCGCTGGCAACCTAGCACAGACACAGATAAGAAAGTTCAGACTTGTCAACAAGAACGAGCAGGAGGTGGTGTAAGGGACTTGCTGAGGGCATCCTCAAAGAGCTCTCATGTGACACGATACACACCAGGTAAGAGTGCAATGTAATTGCCATTACCACATTAAAGGGAAGAGAGGCTGTAAGAGGATACAGAGACCTATGCAACTGTGCAAAGCCCTGTTCGTCATGAGTCAATTATAAGCAAGCTGCACCTTGCAGTGGTAAGATGCTCCAGCCACCGCTTACACAAACCCTACTCTAAGTTAATGCAGTCCCAGAGCCAAGAGCACCCCCGTTGCTTGCTTTCTCATTCTTAAATGTTAGAATAGTATTTGGCATTGCTTTTATCCCAAAAGTCACACAGACTAAAACTGCAGGTACTGCACTTCAGTGTGAATCATAGCATAAATATCGCCACAGTCACTGCTCACCACAAGCAGGTTTATTTCAAAATGACTGTTGCAACATTCCTCCTTTGTTTGTTTGGTTTACAATCCTTCCTCAACTCCTGTCAGCACACTTGTCTCTGAGAGGTGAGACAGAGGGTCCCATTTCACCCCGGTCACCCTTGGAGGCACGATCTGTTCAACTCACCTGTAAAAGAAGGTGAGGGGTCTCTCATCTGACCACTCTGTAAGATAAACAAATGTGGTGATTTCACATGGTCAGGGTTTTTTTGCAACATAACCACATATCTATTACATCCAATTTCCTGCACAGCCTGCATGCGATGCATTGTGGTAAAATAAGGGGAGGTGTCAGGTGCAGGGAGACACTTGAATGCACTGCTGCATTGGCCTAAGTCTCTGCCTGGGGACATTGCATTGCACAACCACCAAAACACAGACCACTATGTGCCCTGACCCCATCTCCTCCCCTCACTGACCTCTGTCTGTCTGTGCAGGGGCTCCTGTAGAAGTACGAAAGGCATTGCAGCAGGAGTTCTGTGCCTGAGCAGGAGGGACATATCTCTCATCAGAGGACCTACAGTCATCTTACTGTCCCTTTGCAACACGGTGTCTTCAGCCTATGTCAGCCAGGGTAAGAATCTGGTAAACAAGAGCACAAATCAAAAAATGATATACATTGTGACCTATTTAATGAGAAAAAGACTATGTTGACCCAAGCTACTGGCAGAACTTGTTTAACTGCTATAGCTGCTAGCCAAATAAGTCATGTGTGGACACTGGAGTTTGAAGTCACCAAGCTAGCAGGGCCCTACTCAACACACTGTATGTCTCTGTAAATGCCTGGCTGGACAGGACTGTATTTAGGCACATGGTACTTCTGCAGCAACAAAGAGTCTCGGAGTTGTTTAATCTTTCAAAGAGAAAGCATAATGCCTTACTTTCTCCAGCACTCTGGGTGCTCCATCCACTCATGCTAATGGGTGTGAACTTACCCTCTTCTGCTCAGAGTCCGTGCTGAAGGCAGCCCTATAGAGAAGTCTTGTCCTCCACACCATTTGCTGCCTCATGCTGTCCTTTCAGTTACTCTCTCCATGTCGATACACAGCTGGGCTTTTCTGACAGGGGAAACAACTTGAGATGTAAGAAAAGAGGAGTTTGCAAGGCTGTTTGCAGCACAGCAGATGACTTATTTAGTGAAAGAGGGAAAAAGAAAAAAAAAAAAAAAAAA
>VWYH01007514.1:20165-88609 GCA_013399365.1 Pampusana beccarii
AAAAAAAAAAAAAAAAAAAAAAAAACAAACATGAAACACATCTATTCCAGCCTGAGGAAGCTCAGAAGAAAACAAGTTCTTCAGCTGACAAAAGAAAACTCCACAGAGGCTATAGGAGAAGAAAGCACATAAAGTAAGGCCCAATGACAAGCGAAAAAAATGCTATAACAAGGTCCATGTAAAACACCAGCTCTGATCTTCTGCTCTCACCTTGCCTATCTCCATGTAACGTGAGCGAGCACTATCCTGTTCTGTGAGTGGCATTGCTTCATCAATTCTACCTAAAGAAAATGCTCAGTTCGTGATGCTCAGAGCCTTCTCCTCCCCACAAATAAGTTCTGAGGGAAGAAAACCAGGAGGGTTTGGAACACAGAGTGAGGAGCATCCCTCCAGCATGAAGCGCGTTGTCCACAAACAGCAACGCCACCAACATTGATTCACCACATTCAAGCCCCCAGTTTGGACTCTTTGGACACTGGATGTTTGTAACTGCAAAATATTGTTGTAACACTTGTACAGGTTGGAAAAAACCACTAATGATTCTTATACTCTGCATTGCAGAGAGTAACACCTGCAAAAACTGCTGCACAGACTCAACAGCAGCTTTGGGGCAGGGAGAAAATTTCTTCTCACTAGTTCCACTTGGCCTCCACAGCATACAATATGCTTACACAACTGGTAGGAAGTTGCTAATTTCTCAAGTTAGGTGTTTCCACAGCAAAAAAAAAAAAAAAAAAAAAACAGGTANAAAAAAAGTCAGGTTACTCTCCATCTAGTCTTTTGAAAAATACCATCTTAAATTACACGCTGCTCAAAACACTCGTTCTTCAGTAAGACTGCATATGTGTGCCCTATAATTAGTTTTTACTTTACAGTCTTCATAAAATTTAGTACTACAGTGCTGAAAAAAACCCAGAGGCACTGCATTACTAGTGGACAAAAGACTTAGTGTTGTCAGCTATTCCCTGAGCAAAAAGAATTCATTCTGCCTTCCCACAGAAGCAGACAGCTTAGGTATTTAAGGCTCAGCCCTGCAAACATTTAAATGTGTGTGTGTGTGTGTGTGTGTGTGTGTGTGTGTGTGTGTAGTTTATTCATGTGAGTGAATTCACAGAATTTTATGAAATCACCTTTGTGGATAATACTACAGGGCATGTTTTTTCACTGTCTTAGGAACTGGCATGGCTGGATGTTCCTGCCAAGTGTTTCAGAAGTGGCATCTAAAGAACTGGGAAAGTGTTCTGTTTTTAAAATTCATATTAAATGATGGATTCTTCATGTAATATGTTGAGCTTTAGTGCTGATCCTTCCAGTCTAACTGCTTTTCTAAGATGTTTGGTTAGAAAAATTATTGATGTTCATTCTCATTGTTGGTTTCTGCTACTGGTGAGAAGTACATTGTCAAATCATACTTGGCAGTCACAGGATGTTCAATCTTTACAGTGATTTCACTTACCCCAAGACTTCACATAATCAAAACCACTCAAACGGAAAACCAAAACTCATCCTGCCTTTGCCTCCTCTTTTGACTTCAGTCTGCCCGCTTGCCATGCCAAGGCTTGGTCTTCCTAGCAAAGGAAGCTGCACTGCCCTTTTCCTTCAAGATGCTTTATTTTTTTTACGAAAGAAGCACAGGTAGAAATGTGTTCCCTCTGGCTCTTTATAGCTACAATTCATTATTTCAATAATGTCTGTCTTCAGTAATGACACAGAGGCAGCTCTAGGACCTTCTGCAAGCAAATGAGAGAACCAGCTGTGGAGACAGCTGGGCAACATAGGTGGCAGAAAAAAGTGGTGGGAGGGCAGAGCTGATGAATTCTCATTTCACTGGATCTCTCTTTTGTCTCCTTTTCCTCCTTTCCTCTTCATACCTCTTCCCATCCCCACTGAGGAAGAGAGAGGTGTGCCACAGAGAGCACTATTTTCTGGTAGCTGTGGTCTGCCTGGCTTTCCCCCAGTGGAGGCTTGCTTTGGTTTCCTTCTCTCCTACCAAACTGCTGCCTTCCAGGCAGGTTGGAGATTTCTCCTCCCTTTCACACCTCACTTGCAATGGCCAATGTGCTCAAAAGATACAGGAGGAGGGAAACAGACACACAGATGATGTGATGCCCTAGGTCTCATACTCCTAGGGGGAAAAAACACAGAAGATATCGATGGTCTGACTAAGGGAGAATGTCTGCATTGCCTACCTAGCAAAATTCTTACAGCTGCTCTTTGAGCTCACCCTACATAAGGATGCAGGATAAGGCACTGTGCGCTTTGCTGTGTTTGACACAAAACTGCTTACTTTCTTGTCCTTCTGAAACAAGAAAATGGAAAAAACTAGTTGTGCTGAATTTCTGTTTGCACCCTCTGTTCATAAGAAGAGCCTGCTTTGTGCCACACTCAGCAATTTAGTGAGGAAAACACTGGGGTTAGTAACTTCAAAAAGCTGTTGGAGAAATGTGAGGTAACCATGGCTGTTCCCAGAACCAGTGGGAGGGAGGAACAAAATGGAAACCTTGGGGAAAAACAACAGGCAACAGGCAGGTGAATGATGCAGGTACACGACTGCAAGTACAAAACCAAAGGTGAGGAGAAGGTTGTCCGGGAACTTGAGGATAAACTGTTCTCTTATGATATATCTCACCTACTCAGCATTCAAAAACAGCCAGCCACAGCCCCACTATCTGCAGTGTTATCAGAAGAAAAAAACACTGAACGCTGCAGCTGGGTTTCTATGAATGTGCCTTTTGCTGTAGTATGTGAGAACAAGTAACGAGCATCCTCCTGACTTCCTCTGCTTGAGGAGGAGAACAGCAACGACACAGCCAAGACCTCACTGGACTGCGATATTTCCACTCTGTTGTTTCCTCCTTCTGGCCTGTAGTGAATTCAGGATGCAGAATTGCATCTGAGCTAATGAAGTACAAATCCTGCTGATGATTTGTTGTGGTCTTTCCAATGTTTTGCATGAAACAAATGGTTCTGGGACTTTTTCAAATAACATGCTAACATATAACCTTAAAAAAAAAAAAAAAGAAAAAGAAAAATCGGCTTGAGAATTGGCTTTTGTCTTCTGCCCCTAAAGTTTAGGCAATCTTGCAGTGACACAAAAGCCTACTTGGCAGCACAAGGTATTTGTCTCTGCATCCAGGCTTTAGCTAGGAAAACAGATAGGAAAGCTGTGTGGAGATTTTATAGAGACACGAGTCCCAAATTATTTTCACAATTGATTCCCTAATACTTCACAAACTTAATTAACAAAGCATTGTCAGTTAATGTTGATGGAAGAAGAAGGCATTTTACATGGACTTGTGCAAAGCATTTGACGCTGTCCTGCACAACATCCTTGTCTCTATATTAGAGAGATATTTGCTGGATAGACCACTCTGTGAATAAGGAATTGCACTCAAAGACTTGTGGTCAATGGCTTGATGTCCAAGGAGAGACCAGTGACGAGTGGCGTTCCTCAGGGGTCGGTATTGGCACCAGCACTATTTTAATATCTTTGTCAATGATATGGACAGTGGGATCAAGTGCACCCTCAGCAAGTGTGCCAATGACACCAAGCTGTGTGGTGCAGTCGCCACACTGGATGCCATCCAGAGGGACCTTGACAGATTTGGTAGGATGGCCTATGCGAACCTCATCAAGCTCAACAAGGCCAAGTGCAAGGTCCTGCATATGGGTCAGGGCAATCCCAAGCACAAGTACGGGCTGGGCAGAGAATGGATTGAGAGCAGCCATGAGGAGAAGGATTTGGGGGTGTTGGTTGATGAGAAGCTCAACATGACCTGTCAATGTGCGCTCACAGCCCAGAAAGCAAACCACATAGTGGGCTGCACCAAAAGAAGCATGACCAGCAGGTCGAAGGAGGTGACTCTACTCCTCTGCTCTGCTTCCGTGAGAGTCCACCTGGAGTAGTGCATCCAGCTCTGGAGTCCTCAGTGCAAGAAAAGACATTCCACCTGTTGGAGAGGATCCATAGAAGTGCCAAAGATGATCAGGGGCTGGAACACCTCTCCTGTGAAGACAGGCTGAGAGAGTTTGGCTTGTTCCGGCTGGAGAGGAGAACACTCCAGGGAGACCTTATAACAGCCTTCCAGTACCTAAAGGGGACCTACAGGAAAGCTGGAGAGGGACTTTTTACAAGGGCGTGTAGTAATAGGACAAGGGGTAATGGCTTTAA
Source organism: Pampusana beccarii (assembly GCA_013399365.1). Classification (NCBI taxonomy): domain Eukaryota; kingdom Metazoa; phylum Chordata; class Aves; order Columbiformes; family Columbidae; genus Pampusana; species Pampusana beccarii. The sequence goes on from VWYH01007514.1 coordinate 24,337, forward strand.
ACTGAAAAACAGTAGATTGAGATTAGATATAAGGGATAAATTCTTCCCCATGAGGGTGGTGAGGCACTGGAAGAGGCTGTCCAGAGAAGCTGCGGATGCCCCATCCCTGGAAATGTTCCAGGCCAGGCTGGATGGGGCTTTGAGCAACCTGGTCTAGTGGAACGTGTCCCTGCCCATGGCAGGGGGGTTGGACTAGATGGTCTTTCAGGTGTCTTCCAACCCAAACCACCCTATGATTCTGTGATTCTATGATTCTATGATTCAATCAATGCAAAGCATTACATTCAGTAGTGATATTACTACAGTGAGGTATTTTATTATCTCCTTTTTTTTTTGTTCTGATTATCTTCAATCAAGATTTAGCCAAAAACATACAATGTGCATTAACACAGTATCTAGGGTGGTTGCTGCCCTCTGCTTCTCTCAAACAACAGTGATAAGGTAAGGCTGACACTTAATGAAACTAAGTTTTACAGAGTAAATGGTCTGGCTGATAAAGGTTGGGAGCAGGAGGGAGGAAGAGTTTATTTTTGCTCTTTTTTGTTTTGAAGAAGTTGAGGCATAAAAGAGCACTATAAAGGACTAGCAACTGACCTGATGGGTGGAAGAGAAAAAGCCAGGAAAAATGTTAAGAACTCTCACGGATTCAACTTAAGCCAACTGCCAGTCACTTCTGGCAACTCTGTCCTTTATTTGTCTTCGTTTTCACTCTGCAAGAGGAGCCCTCAGCACGCAACTTGTCACATGAGGAAAGGTTAAGGGACAGACAACTGGTGGCAGAAGGGCCTTCAGCTGAAGAAGAGGACTTCTGCCTGCAAGGCACAAAATCCTCCCCAAGCCCGAGCGAAAAGGGCATGTTCTGGCCGGAGCTAACACATGCAGGTTGTGCTAGACATTCTGGTATCATTTCGAAACACGTGCATACCGATTCCTGTTGAAAAGCAAGCATGGAAAGCCAGCCAGTTATCTGAGTCTGAACTTTCTAAACTATTTTTAAAGAAAATCTGAACCTACCAGCCTTTTTTCGATAGGTCTTTAGAAGTTGATTTCATGTTTTCAGTCTCCTTCAGACAAACCAGGCAACTGAAGACTTGAATACTGGGCAATGAGCAATGTTTTATGTAGTTTTCAAATGTAGCCAAATATGGAAGGAGGTTTGGTCCGGTCTCAGCTGGACTCTGTCAGTTCTGCTTGGCTTGGCTTGCCTTTCAGTGAGAAGCAAAGAAGAGGAGGGCAAAACAGCCTTCTAGGTGGAATGAGAAATCTTTCTAGCCAGCTCAACCAATTCTAATCTGGCATTTGATTAGAGAATTCTATAGAGTTAGTTTCAACTACTGCTTCAAGGGGAGAATTTTTTAGTACTGTTATGAAGGAGCATTTTAATGGAAATGATTGTAGTATACTAAATGGCAGAACATTGTATACAATACATTGAACTAATGCACGAAACAATGTGTGTGATTTGTTACAGATATATTATTTCATGAAACAATTATTGGTAATAAAAAAATCTTAAAATACTCTTCTTGCTAGGGAAAAAAGAGTAATTAGAAAAATATTTTAACATTTATTAATATGCTGACATTTGCCACTACACACACAGTCAAAATAGTCACAAAATAAGGTTTTATAGGTAAACTCTAGACTGCTAGTTTGTTTAATCTTCTGTATGTTTCTTCCTTTCTTTCTCCATTTCTCCCTTTCTGTCTGTCTCTATCACACTATTTGGTGATTAACCTTTCACAGCCAGGCTGTGAATGTACCTAGTTCTAGATCTGAGTGGGAGGACTGAGGACCTGTGTACATTTGCACTGAAACCTGTGCAGCAAGGAAAGCCTTTGTCAGCAGAGATGGCAGCTGGAGCCGCCTGCGTTCACCCAGACACACCAATTCTCACGGAGCAGAGGAGGGACACTTCAGCCAGCAGCTCCTGTGCCTCCCCAGCACACCTGCCCCAGCCTTTGCTAACTAAAGCAAGCCAAAAGGAGCCTAAGCTATGTTTTGGACAGGTATTTGCTTAGTCAAACACAAAATCATTAAAAAACCCCCAAAAAGTTGACTGTTGGAGAGAAGAGAGCCAGTGCTGTGTTTGGATTGCAGCGTGTGCTCAGCTGTGTGCCCCTCCTGCTCATGGCAGGTGTTTTTCGGACCGCTGTCAGGGGGCAGAAGCCAACACAGGCACACAGCAACGCCCCTGGGCAAAGGGGTTTCAACACCACCTTTCCACGTGTGGGAAAAGGTCATATTTTTGCATTAAATCATGGGTATTGTAGGAAATCAGTTGTTTGCAAGCCAGTGTGCAAGATATAGCTTACTTGGCTGATAACCTGAGTCTCTGACTTCCAGCGATACCGCTCGGCGAGGGAGGAATCTGCAAGTAAAGGACACTGACACGTGAATGGTGAGACTTGAACTTCAGCAGGTCCGAATCTTACGGAGCCGGGCCACAGTCCAGCACAGCTGCATGCTACCGTAGGCACCACAGCGATCACCCCACACCACCCTGCTTTACCAGCACTGTGTGACCCACACCAGCAGATCACCCACTGTAAGAGCAGAGGGAGACTCAGGTGATGGGGCTGAGAAATTATTGTATGAACGTTTTGTCAGCCACGCACTGGGCACTTCTGCAAGTCCAAGGGTAAGGCCTAGCAAAATCCCTGTGGATGTTCCCGTGTGGAGCAAGAGGAAGTTGCATAAACCTACAGCTGCTCATGGGACAAGTTTGAGAAGCAGCGCTTGGTTCTCAGCTCTGCAGCTGCTGCGCTATATATGGCCTTGTTGTGGAGTCCAAGACACCGCTGCCATGTGAAACGGTTTCCTAAAATATCTTGTTTGATGCTGGCCACTGACTGAACCAGCTTCATCTCGCACCCAGACAACTGTCCCCTTGTGCACGCTCACTCTCAGTGCCCCATAAGGAACCAGCACAGAAGCCCTTTTCCTTCTGCTGTGCTGTCCTGAAGCTTCAGTGTGCACCATTAGGGTGCTCCGCGGGTTGAGGGTGATCAAAGAGGAAAAGATCAAAAGAAATTCTGCTCTACTGATGGTGAGAAGATTCCAAACAAGCAGCTCCTTGGTGGCCTGAAAGATCCTACAAAAGACCTGGTGTAGAGTGTGTCTGCCACAGTGATTAAAGAGTTATTAAAACATTTGAAATCATTATGTAAATCTGACAGCAATTACCAGCATCCTCGTGTTCAATGGGTGAGTGTGCTTCAACTGGTTCTCAGAGACAGGCCAGGCAACGCATATTGCATTTATTTATGCCACATCTGTTCTTATTCCCAAAACTAGCTAACCCTTGCATTTATTTTGATTAGCAGCAAAAGAAAAAAGACGCATAATGATTTAGCATGACTAGCCTCTGTTTCAGAAGAGCCTAGTGATCTATCCACGGGTCATTCATTTGATTTCAGTGGCCACAACAGCATAGTACTGCCTCTTTTTGCTCCAGTCTTCTCATTTGTAAAGCAGGAATAACAGCAGTTGTGAGTCACCACACTTATCCAAAAAGCACATGCACTCGTGTCTTTTTCCTCTTACCTGATTTCCAGGAAAACAAACTTTAGACCAGTATGTGATTGTTTCAATCGCCTCTCTCCTCTTCTGCAAGCAGCTTTTGTTTAACCTTCCCTCACATGATCTGTTAATGAAGCCCAGCCTGTAACTTTAAGGTTTAAAAATAATTCCTCATATCACTCCCAGACTCTAACTTTATCATAGGAAATGCTTTCCAGCATGTCAGCTTGCCCTTTAGACACCACTGCTCCAAGAACAACAGGAGATAGACAAACAGGTTTTTCTTTCATGCCCTGCAACTGTTTACAACAGCTTGAAGAAGCACAAGCATTGCACTCAAGCACTTTAAGATTGATACGTCTCTGAACTTTGTTACTGTTTCTGTTTCAAAACAGAAATTTGGGGTCGTTGTTTGTTTAAATCAAAATGTGATTTCAAATATCAAATAATATATTAAATACTCCCCGAAGCCTTTTTTTAGTTCTGTTAAAATACCTTCACAGTGATCTCTGGGGTAGAGATGTGCAGTAAAAAAATTGGCCTTGGTCAGAGGAACGTTACAATACAGACAGGATTTGCAACTTACAACTTGTTACAACAGAATGTTAAATTAAGAGATTCAGGAAATAGTAACTACTTCTGTGTAAAAATTGAAAAAAAAAAATCCTCTTTAGTATGAGGAAAAAAACCACCAATGTCCTTTAAATTTTAGAGAAACATCAATACAGTGTGGAAATTATTCTATATTCATGGACATCTGCATCAGCGATTTAACACGATACTTCCCCATGTCCACCCACTATTTCCCCAGGTTAGCTTTTAAAATCACGAATCTCCCAAAACTCAGAAATTACTATCCGCCAGAAATCAGGAGGAGACACTGAGTAAAGAATGAGGAATCTATCAAATTGAGGTTTGAAATGTTAAGGACATGAGTTAGACCACGATCAAAGCTTCAAAGCTGACTTCAAGTATGACTCAGTACCTAGCCTCTCTAAAAAAAAAAATATATATATATATATATACATACAAGTTAAGGTAAAAGTAAAAAGAAATCAAAACAACTAATTTTTTCCATGCATAGAAAAATAACCTCATCAGAAAACCTCACAGGAAAATAATATTATAATATTGCTTTTGGGAACACCTAACCCTGAAGTAGTGGTGATAGTAGGACCCCCACCTGGGTCTTTCTTGCAAAGCAAGCAACCGCTTGCATCATCCCCAGCTCCTGTGACCAGGTGAGACATTGAGATGCAAACGAAGTCGCCTTTGCTTTGTGGGCCAGCAGAGAAGCTGGAATGCAGTTTCTTATCGGACATTTGGGTGAGGAAATGATGGTTCTGGGAGATCACAAGACTGCTGAAAACAAAGAGGTGTTTCAGAAAGGTTGTGTCACTGCTCCCCATCCATCTCCCAGGTCTCCAGAAAACTCACAGAATCCTGTCTATGTTCCCTTGAAGCAGATGCCGCTTCCTTTTCTGAGCTAATAATAACGCAACTAACTTAACTGTGGATGCTACAGCTGAAGCACAGTTTGAATTTGACACTTTACTAGGGAGTATCCAAAACAAAGATTCTTAAGTGGGTACTTACAAATGTCATTAATTTCAGAGGGACACCATAAACCCCAGAGCCACCTCAGGTCTTTGGTGAGGAATATCCAGGTTGTGGAGCAAGGGTGGTTACTTTTCATGGAGCTGCAAGGACCAAGAGAAGTGGCCATGGATTTTTGGCAGCCTTTTTAGCAGCAACATTCAAATCAAGTTAGGCTAAAAATATCTGCAGTTTCTAAAACTTTTCTGAAACTGACACTAAAAATAAGTATTGAAGTGAGTAACATTTCTTAAGATGAAATAGGGATATCCATTCTATTATTGTCTTTTCACAACCTCACAGCTTTCTGACACAGTCACTCTGGTGTTGGAAATTTACTGTGCTTTTTTACTGTAAGAAGAATCTTTACCATAACATGGAAGAACAACACGATTATTTTTCTGATAAAAACAAGAAACAAAAGCTGACCTGGTTTTTTTTGAAGTTTCATTTTCCTACATGCAAATATGACTCTGGCATTTCTGACACATAACTCAGACTCTGGCATGTAAAATCAGCATAGTGCTCTCTGAAATCTACATGTGCTTTTCTAAACTGGATCAATATTTGGCTGAACTGAAATTCATATGTGACTTTTTTTTTTGCACCATTTAATAAAAGTTGGTCAGTGAAAATCTGCTATGAAATGCAGTAATTTGCATGTGAGGGTAGATAACACTTTAAGATACACCTTGACTAACACCATGCTGCTATAGAATCCTATTCTTAAGCTATGATGTAGTGATGTAAAAAACAGATTTAAGCCAGAGGACTCTAACATGGCATAAACATGTTGACAGCCAGGCCCTTTTCAGGAAGCCAGCTCAGCTCTTTCTATTCCAGGAACAAAGATGCTGAATTTAGTTCTTCATAGTTATGCAAAAATCAATGTTTGGCTAAATCAAATGTCCTTCCTTTGCTGTTTGGAGAAATGGCATCCAAGCAAACTGCTTGTTTTTACTTCAGGAAGGATCACACCATGCGGGTTACCCCGAGACAGCTGGTCCGCTTGTGCCACACCCTTGTCACAGTTAAACTTGACATAGCTTATTCTGTTTACATTGCACAGATGTTTCTGATACATTGCCAGCTTGCTGTAGCTTTGCAAGTCAACTACAATTACAAAGGAGCTTTGCTTTTCTGATTTCTGTGTCGTTTTTCTGGCAGATACAGGTTGGCCCTTTCCTCTGTGCATTTTTAACAGGAGATCAAAGGACAAAAACGATTTAAAAGCACAAAACAAGTTTCAGAAATCCAGGATTCAAATAAGAAGAGTGGTTCCAGAGGGGGAGGATTGCGCTGCACACCCACCTCCTGGGCTGTGCATTGGCAGCTGATTTTCATGTTGATGAGGCGCTTCCCTGGGGATCAATGCTGAGTTCACCCCTCCAACTGCAGAGGCCACATACTGCTATGTAAGTTCTTGGGACTATTGAGAAATGCTCGGCCTCTCTCACCTGGAAACTTGCAGGGCCAGATAGCTACAGGGCGGTTGGCAAACTTCTGGCTGTTGCAATGGAAACATGGCCAGTTATTAAAAGCTGTTGTTCCCATGTCTTAGAAGAGTGGTATGCCTTTGGCAAAACAGTTGGTTCCTCAAAAGCTGTTTTTTTCGAAGCAATTTGGGAAGGTACCCTCCAAAAATGAGATATTAATGGACAATGGTTTTCTTCCTTCAAAGTTCTGATCTTTAGGTTACTGCAGAAAAGACTGTGATTACTGTGATTAGCATGGCTATCTAGATCTCCTCTGGACCGAATGGCATGGCTTCAGTTCAGCTTTTAAGCAGAGGAAAGAACTGAAGGAGCTCTTGATTTCACCCTTTCTCTCTGCTAGCTTTGAAGGAATTCGCTGGGCATAAGACCCCCACACAGTTTCCAGTCCCCACAGAGATGTTTTCAACAGAGCAAAGACTAGTGTGGCTGCAGCAGGGCATCACAAGGTTGCACAGTTTGATGGAAAATTATTTCTAGCAGTATCTGCCCACGTATTACCTCTAACTGCTGCCGCTGCCCCTCTGTTCACTTCAGCATGCCACCACCATGCCGGGCTTGCAGTTTGGCATGTGAATACATTGTGGTGTGAAGACAGGAGCAGTAGGAACAGTGCTGGGACAGAGGGGCGTCTCGTGGCTGTGTAGTATGGCATTTTTACCTTTACCGAGGCCACAAGCAGTCTCTGCAGCACAGCTGGCAGTCTTCACAGTGGCGTCAATATAATACAGCTCTTAGAAAGCAAATCTTCATCCAGGTGTTGGAGGTAGTACGAGGCCAGCTTCCTAACACAGGTTTCTAAATGGCACTCTCGTGACAACCAGGTTTTGACCATAGCTGATTTCCCTTGCACATGTTTATGTTTCTGCACCTGGGCTCCCAGACTTCCTTCCCAAAATACCTGGGAAGGTGATAATGTCCACACAACAGTCATGACTCAATGCAAGCAGAAAGTCAATGTGCTGAAGGTGAAAGTACTCTGGTCTCCTTCAAGAATTTCAACAAATTCTCAGTTCACATTTCCCTATGTACAGTAGCTAAATAAACTTGTAGGGTGATCACTGATCTTCTTAGTAAAAATGGCACCTGGCATTTGTGTGTGTGTACATGCACCAAGACTATTCACGAGCAGAAGTAGTACAGTGGTATCATATGCTGGCTGACTACACGGTGACTTCCCCGAAGAGACAGGACCTCATACCATCTAGAAAAGCATTGGTTTGTCTTGGTGCACCTCAGGGCACATTACAGAGCAGCAGATGTGATTTGTAGTGCAAGACCTTCTGTAATTTTGACCTTAACTCCTGTCAAGCCAGCTTAACATCTTGCCTTTTAGAAGTTCTCATCCATAGTTCATTGAGAACTTAATTGTAGCCTCTCAATGTCCAGCTGATACCAGATACAGTTGCAGAAACAAAACTAACATGAATAAGACTGAGATGTCCCATTTCACAGAAAATATCAGCAAAAAGCTGTTAAGTAAAAACTTTCAGAATCCCACACAACTCAAAAAACCAACGCCTACCCCCCAAAAAAACCACAAAACCAACCAAACAAAACCAACTATGAGACTATGAGTTTTGTCAAACTACATGAAGTTCACCTAACTCATGAGGTATTTCTACGCGAATTGTTTAGGTAGTGAAAAGTTTGATGCTGGAAAGATACAAATGCGTAGTCTTACTCAGTGCATGCATTTTGGTTTTCCTTTACCAATAAGGAAATGGCTTATTTTCCTTAGAAAAGGGTGGGTTTGGAACTGGTGTTTGACAACTGGAAGTACAAATGGTTGAACAGAAAGTACAAGGCTATCTAGCTTAGTTTTTCAAATGTATACACACTATTAATAATCCTAATTTGTGCAAGCATGCAACGTTGATTGTTGCAGTGCATGTCACGCTGTTCTTTGTTTCAGAAGATGTTTCCATGATGGTGTATGTATGGTCGGTCAGCCACTAGCCATATAACAACTTAAGGCAAAAGAAGAACTTTCAGAAACTTCGGCCACAAACACTACCAGAAATTTGATAATTCAGCTTTGCAAAGCAAATAAATATTAAAATGTTGATCAAGTAATTCCTGAAAATTGTAATGCATCCAGTGTGCATTTGCTGCAGTCCTGTTGTGAAGAAGTCCTTTACACGTTTTACATTCCTGCCCAAGCTGGCAAGGCTGCACATGATAGATCAGTCCTAAGTATTCATATGCAAGCTTTTATTTAAATAGTTTAGCTTTAAAATATCTTCCTTTCTCAGAAGTTTACAAAGCTTGCTTATGATTACTGACTAGCCGAGGAGCACCATCGTTGTGTGTATTTACACATTTTTTCTGGAAGCAGTACACTAGTTGGGTGGCAGGAGATTTGCACAGGTACTTCAAAAAGACAACCCATCCAACTTCTCTTCATGTATTTGGCTCTGTGGGGCTTCCTTGGGCCGAAGACTGCTCCTGGGATAATCTAGGTAAGCAAGCATGTATTGCTTGTTTTAACGAAACACTGTGTGTCTTAAGACATCAAAAAAGGGAGAAGCACGTATCATATGATTTCTTCCCTTTTACTGTTGTGCAACAGTCTACAAACCCTGTTTTTTACTCTAAATATGTGCTTTCATGTTTGCAAGTTAAGCCATCAGCAATGCTGGCTTTAGAGTTTAAGAGTTTAAGGGGAACCTCACCTAGGTCTTAAAGTTATCCTACTACTGGAGGCAAGTTCTCTGTTAAAAATCAAAGTCTGTCTGCTCCTGGTCAGATGCAGACTAAGTCTACGTGTAAACCTTTTAATATCTCACCTGCGCTGCAGCTCTTGGTGCCACAAAGTGTTTTCCAGTAGATACTACAGGATGCTGTGCATAAAAACACTAGCCACAACAGTGGTAAAATACGGTACTTATCAGGCTCAGGTACAAAGGCAGGAAAAAGCAGATTTCATATATTAAATTACAGGGGAATAAGGGGGACTTGTCCTGGAAATGTTTCTTGTCCCAGCGTAAGCATCATGACTGTGCCCAGCGGGAGATGCTCCCTTGCCCCCGACCCAGCTTGAGCGAGAGCCCTCGAGGGGAACACGGGGACGGGACCGGGTCTGCAGCTGCCAACGCCCCGCCGGTTTTTCCCTTTTTGCTCCAGATTTTGTTTTCCTTTAGTCTGCCAGCTGCCAGCTCTAAGTCCTCCCTAGGTTAAACTCCAGCCGGCTTAGCGCGCTGCCACTATCTCCAGCCTGCCTGCGCACACAATAAACATTTAGACAAACATTGCCCAACATAGCGGCTCCGCCGCCGCGGGATGCCCCCAGGGCGGCCCCACATGGCCCTNGGTCAGGGAGACCGGGGAGTTTCGGCTGTTTTGTGTTGAGGTGAGTGCGGGGGCTGCGAGGCGGGGAGGGGCGAGCCGGCCCCGGCCCCGTCCTTGCCGTGTGGCGGAGCGGCTCCCGCCGGGAAGGCGCCGCCATTCCAGCCGCTTCCCCGGGAGGCTGCTGGCCGCCCGCCTTGGCCCCGCCGCCCGAGCTTGTTTACAGTGGCGGCTGGAGGCCCCGCTTCGCGGAGGGGGCCGGGCAGGGGCCGGGTCGGTCCATGGGGCCCCCGGGAAGGGCTCTGCGGGCTGGGGGCGGTCAGCAGCCCCGAGGGGGCTCAGGGGTGCGCGGCGGCTTCCCTTTCTCTGCTGTGGTCGGCTCGGGGAGGAGCGGGGGTGCCGGCTGCGTCTCGGCAGACGGGCTGGTTTCGGGTCCGCCGTGGCACAGGGCAGCCTGCCCGCGCCGTGCGCCGCCTGAGCCCGCTCCTCCGCTCCCGGCAGGTCCGCCAGCATGAACCTGCGTCTGACCGCGCTCTGCCTGTGCCTGGGGCTGGCCTGGGGCGCTCCCAGGGGAGATCCCGATCTGGACGGGCACTGGCAGCTGTGGAAGTCGTGGCACAACAAGGACTACCATGAGGTGAGCGGCCCGGCGTGCGTGCGGGGCTCAGCAGGCGCTGGGTGCGCTCGGCTGGGCCCTGCCAGCTGAGTCATGTCTGCTTGTTCTAGCGCTGCCCGTAGCCTGCACTTGGAAAGGATAATCACCCCCGCTCCCTAGGTCCCTTTCCTGTGTTTGTGCATCGGCTGGGCTGGGCTGTGCTCCTTGTTTTTGTTAAAAGGGTGGCAGAAAGACCATCTCTTAAACAGCGTTCATACCTCCCGTTTGAGTAGTCTACATTTTCCTGACTATACAAGTCTTAACAAAGCGCATTATCGTGTCAGTGTTCTTTATTCGAACTGCCTCCTTGAAGTATGTTGTTTTCTGGTTCTTCAGAGGGAGGAAAGCTGGAGGAGAGTGGTGTGGGAGAAGAATCTGAAAATGATTGAACTTCATAATCTGGACCACACATTAGGAAAACACAGCTACAAGTTGGGAATGAATCAGTTTGGTGACATGGTATGTAAAGAGACCTGAAACATGCTGCTCTGAACAGTGATGTGTTATAGGCGGTGACTGCACGTCTTGAATTTTTTTTTTTTTTAGACGACTGAGGAGTTCAGACAGCTGATGAATGGCTATGCGCACAAGAAGTCAGAAAGGAAACACAGAGGATCCCAGTTTCTTGAGCCCAGCTTCCTGGAAGCACCGCGATCCGTAGACTGGAGAGAGAAGGGATATGTAACTCCAGTGAAAGACCAGGTATTCTCTGATAGTGGATATTTAACCAGTTTTAGGTCCAGTTTCTTGAAGTCTACCTCCAGTTCCACAGAGGAGAAACACTGTGGACTTGTTTAGTAAAGCCTAGTTACATTCTTACTAAATCAAGTGGTAGTTTGATAAAATTGCTGTACCACTTCAGGACTTTTTAGGAGTCCTGTACTAAATGTCTAAGAACTGAAAAAAAACTGTAGTACCCTCACTTGTACGTGCTAGGAGTGTGGAACTGAAGTTGGTCTTGTGGCTTTTGTGTTTTTCTTGTTTAGATCAGTGGTAAGGGAACTATAATTGCCTAATCTGTCTGGATTTGTAACTTGCGATTGTGTTTCTTCAGGGTCAGTGTGGCTCATGCTGGGCTTTCAGCACAACGGGAGCTCTTGAAGGGCAGCACTTCAGAAAAACTGGCAAACTTGTTTCGCTGAGTGAACAGAATTTGGTGGACTGCTCTCGCCCTGAAGGGAATCAAGGCTGCAATGGTGGTCTCATGGACCAGGCATTCCAGTATGTGCAGGATAATGGGGGAATTGACTCAGAGGAATCCTACCCATACACTGCAAAGGTACTGAACTTGTATTGCAGGTGTCATGTCTTCTGTGTGGACTAACCTATGTGTTGGGAAACTTGTACTTAGAAAGGAAGATGTATAAGTAGTGATCAGTACATCTGTTCTTCCTGTTGCACCTTTCCTAAGAAAACTGGAATGACTGCTAGCCCCAGTAGGAATTGCATACTGCGCTGGTGTTTGAGGTCAAAATCTTACCAGACCAGTTGGAAAAACTCGAGCAAATGTTTTTATTCCTCCCTGTCACTGCTGCCCTCTTGTCACATGTCATGCCTCATCTTGCTTGACTCAGCAAACAAGGACCCAGCCCTTGTCAACAGTGCTGCTTAGTTTTAGGGTGCCATTCGGCTTCCCATAACTGAACTATTATGGACTTGCTACCTGTAGACCAGCTAATTATTGCAGCTAATGTGATTTTGTTTGTTTGTTCTTTTTTTTTTTTTAAATGGTAGTTGTCAGCAGTGCTTTTAAGTTTTATTTCTGGACTAAATGTGCATAAATGCAGATAATGGGCAGATTTTTAAAATATCTCTAATAATCTATCAGAAGTTAAACAGACATGAGAGGACAAAAGAGCAGTAATAAATTGTGGTATCATTTCAGAGCCCATGGTTTGTGTTTTTCACCACTTGAAGTTCTGCTGGCTATAGAGTATCTTTCCTTGCAGCTTATTTTGTGTTGATGGAATGTGCAATAGCAATGTTGTGAGCAATGTAGAAGCCTTTGGTTTGGGGTTCCTGTTCACCTGCATACCTGTAAATTTGTTTTTCTCCTAATCTTGGCTCTTTGGAAAATCCAGCTTGGTTATAGAAAGTGGCAAACGTGTTGAGTACATAAAGTAGGCAGCTGAGGTATGCTCTATATTCTTTTAGTTGGGAGGAGGCAACTTTGGTAGTGCTTTTACTACAGAGGTAAGGGAAGGATGAGCTTACTTATACCAGTTTCAGTTTGATATGTCCTGACTTCCAAACTAGGCCTCTCTCCTGAGGTTAATGCCAGTGACACACAAAGTTCAGGCTTCATTGTAAAAAAAAAAAAAAATATATATATATATAATGTGAAGAAGCACAAAATACATTAATGTTATATGTAAGGTCATATAATACAAATTACTAACTTCCAAGTCATTCTGTACAGTTTTTCAAAGTATGGGAGGCTAAAATTTTAGATTTTAAGTGCTTGCTCGATGAGAAGTTTCTGGATTGCTTTGTAATTAATGAATACTTGGCTCTCTTCCATTGCCTGTTAATGCATTCTGGGCTTCTTTCCTCCCTGAAAAGAGATTTGTCCTGCCCACGAAAGAAGGCAGGGTACCAGGATGTGGTAGTCCTTTGCATCCCAGTAAAGCTTTCCTTTTGGGCCCCACTGTCCTTTGCTTTTTCCGTACCTTTAAGAAGCTCAAAGCAGCTTCTTTGATCTCCCTCAGCTCTTTTCCTTTCAAAGCACAGCTGAAGCAATTGGATCTTCTTCAGTCCCTTGCTTTTAAGGCAGCGAAGTAGTTGGTAGTTCCTGTGCTCACCTGTGTGTTAAGTGGAAAACTACGTACTAACCGTGGCTTTCTTTGCTTAGGATGATGAAGACTGTCGCTACAAGGCAGAGTACAATGCTGCTAATGACACTGGCTTTGTTGACATCCCTCAAGGACACGAGAGAGCACTCATGAAAGCAGTGGCAGCTGTGGGTCCAGTGTCGGTTGCTATTGATGCAGGCCACTCTTCGTTCCAGTTTTATCAGTCAGGTGGGGATTTAGTTGATGTAGATAACATTCTTTTTTTGAATACTCAGTATTCATTACCCGTCAGTTTAATAAGTGGAAAAAAACACAGCAAATGAACACAAAACAAAAAAAAAACCAAAAAACTATGTGATATAGAACATAATCAGGAGTCCTTCTAATTGTAGTCCAGGTTCTTCACATTTTGTACTTCTTTTGCATATGTGTGTATTTGTTCTTCAGTTTCTGCCATGTTACACCTCACTTACGATTCCTTTCTCTGATGCTCAGGAAGCTGTGCAAGATTTAGTTTGACATAAACAAAGTTTCTGGTGGGGGAGAATGGTTTCCTGCAGGTGAGTGTGTTCACTTATGAACTTTTGCCTCTGCAGGTATCTACTACGAGCCAGACTGCAGCAGCGAAGACCTGGACCATGGTGTTCTGGTTGTGGGTTATGGCTTTGAGGGGGAAGATGTAGATGGGAAGAAATACTGGATTGTTAAGAACAGGTAAGATTTCTCTGTGCCTTGCAGCTTTTGAGGGCAGGGGAGAAAGGAAGGTAGTTTGTCACCTCTAGTGAGGAGTGGGGAGACAACAGTAATTAAAGTCTGCTGATGGAAAATATGGAGGCTGTTCTCTGATTGTATTGTATGACAGAAGTTAAACATGACTCAGGCTGCTGCCAGCCTGATAGACTAGGCCCAGAGCAGTGAACACTAGATAATGCTTTTTTTCAGTTAATTCAAGGGAGCTTTGTACTGGAACAGCACACGAATACAGATGTTAAAGTGGTGGAGCAGAGGGGAAGGTGAGGAAGCCAGGTTGTGGGAGTATAGTGGAATTTTTTTTTTTTTTGGAAGCAGAGTGCTGCTCATTTGTGTGAAATAGGGTAACACTTAAGCTTTAAAGATGGTGTTGCCTCCCATGCTGGAGGGAAAACAATAGATTAATGCCAAAGGGCACATCACATGAGTTTGTCTCATGTTCTCTGCATTACTGGGGAACCACCCTTAAATGCTTTGAAGTCTTGGTCCTCCTTCAAAGTTGTCTGAGCTTCAGGCACCTATAATCCAGGATTGCACATCAAGGTCTCCACAGAGTGAGAGGATGGCTGCACCCTTTATTTCTGTAGGCTTGGGGTGCCTCTTCTGTGACATGCATTTAATTACTGGAAAGCACTTCAGTTTGGCTGCAGCTATCTTGGTTTCTCTCTACAAATGTGGAAGGCAGCAGTTTTCAATTCAAACACTTTTTTGAGTGGGTGGATAAGTCTCTTCTGGTTATGAAAACAAGCCCTTTACTTCTGTTTTCAGCTGGGGTGAGAAGTGGGGTGACAAAGGATATATCTACATGGCCAAGGACAGGAAGAACCACTGTGGAATAGCAACAGCTGCTAGCTATCCACTTGTATAATTTGAAGACTGAACATTTCAGTGCAAGATGGGGATTTAAACTGAATGACCAAACCCATGTTCACACATGCGGTAGACTTGTATCCTTTAAAAGCCAACTTGATTTTTTTGTTGTTGTTTTTAAAACTTCTGAAGTATGTTTTACATGTTGGTGACATGCCACTTGTTTTAAATTAATGTAAATGTTGGTATGTAAACAGCTTGTAATATTGCTGCCTTTTGACTGCTTAATCTAATAGATTCATCTTTGTATTTTTTCCTTTTTTTTTTTAATTGCAATGTGCCCAAATGTTTACTTTTAAAATAAACATTTAAATTCTAGTGTGTATAGATGACTTGGCTTTTTGGTTTTTTTTTTGCACTTGAAACTTTTATCAAATAGGCATCCTAAATTATATTACTAACTAAAGCTTAATATGTATGCCTCTTTTCATTAGTTACTAAAATACAACCCTACCTGGGAATGGGTAACGACTGTTACAAAATGGAACGTAGTGTTTGTGACACAACTTATTTAAAACGAGAAGTGTAAAAATGTCTTTATTGACTGAAGTAGAAGTGACTGAAAATCTGACCTTCATTTTTTAAAACTACTGGCTCCCCAGAATGTGTCTATAAGTGAATTTTTGGCTTAGTCCTGTGACCCAAAGGCGATACCCTCTCTGCTTCTTTGTACTCCATAACAAAGGTCTTCAGTCTTTTCATGTGCTGCATGCAGCATCTGATCTCCACGCAGCATAGTACACTAATACTGTTTTCCCCTTATACCAGCTTTTGCTGGAGAAATAAAGGACTGCTCTTCCTATGGAAAGTGAGGTTGGGTCAGTCTGTTAATCCCTGGATACTCAATGGCTGACTGCACTTTACTCACCCCCATGCCCCCCACCCACCTTGCATTTGGGCTGGAGGGGTAGGAAGCCCGTTTTGCAGCTTAACTAGCACTGGCTTGGAGTTTATAATCACAAGTTTTTATGCACAGTATCTTTCCAGAGTCTGATAGCTATACATGCAAGGGAATGCTTTGACTAGAAGTTACGGAAGCTGGATTTCCTTGTTGGAGATAAGTCTTAAGCTTGCATTTTGTAAACGCTTTTTTGAAAGAAAAACAGGGTGAGGTATCTAGAATAACCAAAACTTAACTACAGTTCAGTTGTGAGTATTTCATGTGCTGCTTATAGATAAATTCTTTTAACCTGAATTTCCTGACAAACTCTAAAGGAAGCACCTCACTCATCCCTGTGGCTATTTCACAAGCCACAAAGCAGAAATACTGGTTAGAATTTAGCTATTAAGCTGACTTGCTAAGCCTGTTATGGAGAGCATCCACACTGCTTGGAGGAAGCTATGGAGGAAATGGATGCAGAGCTCAACTGGTGGTCCTCTAAAGGCATATGTTCAGAAGGAAATGACAGTGGTCTGTATGTTCAAAATGGGAGGCGAGGTAACATTGCTGCCAGGGAAATGACTGCATCAGCTCCTTGCGCTGTAGCTGTTTTTTCTTCTTGCTGCCCAAGAGCTGGGGGTGTACAGAGACCTGTCTCTAAATAGTTTTGAATCCTGGAAGCTGGCATTACTGTGAGCTTACCAACGCCTAAGGTGTTACTGGTTTTCTGTATTGATTAAAACAAGACAGTGAGAATATCCAGTGCTGGGTCAGACTGGTAGGAAGCCTGCTGGGACTTGAACTGTGGCAGAAAATGGGCAGCTGGGAAAGGTGTTTGGTTTACTAAGGCCAAGGTTAATAAAAGTTGCTGGGTAAACAAGATACCTTTCATGAACAGAGAGGAAATGGAAAGGAAATAACTTTCCAAAGCATATGCATATGAATGGGAATGTAGCTCACAAAAGAGGTGTAAGCCTCTGACTTTTTCAGAAATAAAATGTGATAACACAGCTATTTGTGTGCAATAAAACTTACTGACTTCTGGCTGAACATCCTGAGTGAAGTATCAAGAAGGGGACAGGGTGAGTCAGGTCATGCGGATAACTCAGTATTTACACAGCCTTCTTAAGTAACAGCTTCACCCTGAATTGCCTTACATGACACTGTAAACATTAAAATTTTGTGCAAGTTGCAGCTAGGCACACCAGTAGAAATTTAAAACCTGTTACACTTCAGGAATTATATTAAATCTGATTTTGTGATTCTACTGCAGTGGCCCTATCTTCTGTAGAGCTGTTTCTTCTTTACTTTAGAAGTACTATTAGTAAGTATCAAACTGTTCCATAATGGTAAATGTCCTGTTGGGGAAAGTGTCATCTCCGAAGTTGTTCCTTTGTGAAGATACAGCAAATGCATAGTATATGTGTCTACACAAAAAGCTCCTGAGTAATTCCCAGAAAAGCTGTGGGTAATTAAAGCTCTTCATGACTGTATTCCAGTACTTTTTTCCAAGCATTCCTTGGTTTTATATTCCTGCTCATAGCTAATGTTCTGTTTATTACAAGATGTATTATTTTTAAAGATACTAGTGCACATGTATTTTCAGTAAACATCGGATCTATACTGCCCTGTTTAGGCCCTGTCTAAATTACAGTTACTGGTTTTGTTAATGGGGCCTTATCCATATCTAAGTATGTGATTTGGGTACTATGTTATACACATGGTAGATGGCAGTTCTGTACAGTGATAATGCTCTGCAATCATTGCTTGCTTTCATTGTGAAAATGAGCAATTTATTTAAATTTGGAAAGAAAAAAGGTTTTGCTTTTGGTTTGTGTGTGCTAGTGCTTCTTAAATAGGCTGTGTTTGTCCTAAAGGTCTCGTAAGAATAACTGTTTCTTCGACCTGCCTGGTGAATAACTCTATTTAATCAGTAGTTGTCAAGAGTTTCTAAAGGCAAGTACTCTTGAGGCGAGGAAAACCATGAAATGAAATTATTCCACTTACATATGAAGCACTTCCTTTTTAAACTCCAGTGAGAAATGAATTTAACTGTCGTGTAGGAAACTTTATTTTCCATTTAAAAAGTAATTTTCTCATCCTATCTGTGACTGCTAAGTAGAATGGAATTTTGTGTGTTTGTTTTTTAATGTGTGTTGGTTTTCATCTTTACTAATATTAAATCGATTTCTGAACATTAACACTGGAATAAATAAGCTTATTATCCCCCTACACAATCCATGCAGGAAAGTAATTTTCAAAATATTTTGAAGGGCTACAGTGACAAAATATTTGTCATCCTACTCTGGTGAAACCTTACAGGGGAGCAAACGTGATGAGTTGCACCAGTTAAGTTTTACTATAGAGAAAGATTAACTGGTGGTCTGCATAAGGGCACCCAGCAGACAGATAATTCTGAGACAACTGGAGGTATAGGAAAGTGGGAATATCCACTTCAAAAAAACCCAACACAACAAAAACTAGTTTCTGAACATCAGTTATGCAGTATTTACTCTTCAATTAATCTCCTGGATGAAATAAAAAGTCCTGACATGTATCTCTTAAATTTAAACCAATTAATCAGTTTTTACGTATTAGAGATTAACTGTAATTTCTGGCTGTTAACCGAGGAGCTGAGCATACCCTGATGGCTGTGGTAATGTATGTTGATACTTCTGCTTTCTAGTTCTCTTTGCAGTTTATGAAGGTATATATGACAGATCGATAGCCCATTTTTAATTGCAGTCTGTCCCAATACCCTTCTCCCTTGTTGGGAGGTCATAGCAGGAAATGCTAAGACTTAACTAATATACTGTTTTGAAGGGATGATTGTTTAAGATTAATTACTAATGGAGATTGTTTTTGTCATTCTGTAATCAGGGCTTTATCGAAGCATTAGTGACATTTCGGGCAAGTGCAGGGGAACCCAAAGCATTTGGAAGAAAGGATATCATCAGACACAAAATTTCGTTCAAAAAAAATTCAATTCACAAAACTAAACCCAGATGACATTCAGTAAGGCTATTCTGAAAACAGAAAAGGAGCCCAATTTAAAACTTCACTTTGGGGTGGACAAGACTCGCCCACATGGTACAGACCTGATCCATGGACAAAATGTATTAGAGGCCTCAGATGAACCCACCTTCATTTGCATTCACAGGGAACGTGACTATGCTTTATTTCTTTTTTTCATGCTAAGGTGCATGAAGGTTTATTTTCTTGTGGTCTTAAAATTTGACTTCTGCAGCAGTTTTTTTTCCCCGTCATGCTAGTGCCTGTTGAAGAGCTACTGCCAACCTTTGTGAGTAAAGGGGTAAAGAGGACATAGAAGCAGGCATTTATAAAATATATACTGGGTTCTTTTTAAAGTCCTGCTTCTTTGTTATATTCACTTACAGTTCTCATCACCTCCATGAGATCCAAAACCTGCTCCCGAGTGAAATCTAATAGCATTTTCCCACAACATGATCCTGCGAAACACGTTTTAGAAATACCAATCTGTGTTGTCAGGTGTAGTGCTGCAGCTCCGATACCTGCTACCTTACCTTCTGCAGCCCTTCTGGTTTGGGAAGAAGGGGTCAAAGATGGAGCAAAGTCAGAGAATGAGCTGTTCCCCTCCCCAGCCACCTTCAGAAGATGGTTCTGAGCAAGGCTGGCTTTGCAGGGCAAGGTTGGTTGGGCTGAGATCTGAGCAAGGAGGAGGTGATTTTCCACCTGGTGAGGGCTGTGCATATGCTCAGTGACATCTGACCTACTTCTGACATTCATTTGGAATTAACTTTGTGTTTCAAAGTTCTTTGTCCATGTTAACGTGTGTTCCTCCAGGGTGAGCGTGACTTAGGTGTGCTCTCCTGGGGTGCCACCAAGGGTCCTCTGAGGCTATTACAGCTATTACTTTATGTGTCTGCGAGGGAAAATATCCTCAATTCTGATATTAATGATGAAGTTGATTTTTTTTTTTTTTTTTAAAATTACTAATGAAATCTTCCTGCACAGCATGGATGCAGGGACATAGAACTGGTTAAAACAAATGCTGGTCTGTTAGACACAAACCAGCTTAGGGTGTCTGGGAAGCTGGAATGTTGAGATGTTGAGAGCTCCTTCAGGCTGTAGCACGTCTTGGAACACACTTGCTTAAAATCCAAAAGTCAAATTAAATAAATGTGGCTTCAGAGCTGCTGAGTCACAGGTGTTTTTTCCCACTTAGAAAGGAAGAACGTATCTAAATGGTATCTCTGTAATATATCGGTTTATGAGGCTGGTAACAAGTCACAGAAAAAAACCTAGATAGGGTTGCCCACAGCTCTCTGAACAGTTCATTGCTGCATATACAGGTGCCCAGTTTTGCAAGATACGCATGTGGCCAAGCGCATACCACAAGCTTTTACCACAACAGCACAGCAATGCAAGAATTGTGAATGCCAGTTCTTCTCAATAGCCCTCTTAACATTCCTTCTGCTCAGCCGTGTTCACTAGGATTGCAGTTTGCTTTCCTCATTCAAGCATGAAGCACTGGCTGACAGCAGGGGATTTTTTGGCATAGGAAATGTATACTGAAAACATAAGCTGTGATGTGAAATTGCATTGGCTTTTGGGTATTTATGATAATACTATCCTGTAGTTGAAAGAAACTTCTGGTTTTATATAGAAACTACAATGCCTCGTGCGAAGGTTAAGAATAAATACTGCTGCTGTTTTGCTGTTAGTTGCTTGCTAGTCACAGGAAGAATTGGAGGGGATCTGTGTTTTCTGATTCAGTGCTTTTATGAGATCTGATCACATTTCTCTCACAACGTAACAGAGCATTTCAAAAGCAAACTTGCGGTCACCGGGATTATTATGAAGTAGTTGCAGTATTTCCAGGTGTTTGAACAAACTTTGTAGTCCCCTTTTGTTAGGTGCTCTGTAAACCAAAAAGCAGAAGGTTTTTAATCCGAGCTGACAGGCAGCTGAGGAGTGGGAGAGGAAAAAACGCGAGAGCAGCGAGGCCGCCTGCCAGAGGCTGTGCAGCTGATGAAGCAGCTGTGCGTGTACATCTCAGAGAGGGCTGGCCTCCTCCTCTGGCTTTGTTTTCTCCCAGCGTAGCTTCCACAAAGCTGAAAGGTAAACATCCCTGCTCTTTTCCTTCCACTGAGTTTAAATTTCAGGTCTACATTTGCCTGCATGGCCCTTTCCATGCCGTTTACCCCCCCTGCTTCCTTTTCGTTTGAGCAGTCTCCTTGTTCTCTTCCTGTGCTGGAATAATAAGTCACACCGGGTTGTTAAAAGAGGGAGAAAATTGACCGCGCAGGAACAAAACAGGAAACCAGGCAATCAGAGGGCAAAACCCAGATGGTGCATCACCAGGTGCGTAAGCGCTGGGCACGCCAGTCTCTCCCAGTTGTGCTTTCGGCAGCACGTGATCTGGAGGCCAGTGCTGCAGCGGCTGGGTGTGGGGAGAAGGTGATTTATTTCTTTCCTGGGCATGTGCTGACAGCGCATTTGGGTGTAGCACTGAATCGATGAGACATCGTGAACGGCCGTGCCCTGGGCTGGGGTTTGGCTGGCCTCGCACATTTAGCCCGAGCAGAGCTGACCCGGTGATTGAGCAGGTGTGTTATCTCCGTTGTGGAGGCCTCTCTTCGAAAATGATAAAGTATTCACAGGGTGATCTGCTCAGCAGCTGACAAGAGCGCTTAGGCCAAGCTCCGTTTATTGATGTGTGAGTACGTAGCTGTGCTCGCCAACACCCTCTGCAAGCTGCGACACCAAACTCCCTTCATCAGTTGTAGTAGCCAGAATGGCAGAAGCTGTCTCCAGAAACCTGCTCAGCTCCTCATGGACAGGATCCTGCTAAACCATGATGCAAATCATCGCATCAGGTGAGAGCACCCCCCCCCAGCCCTGCCCCAGGCAAATCTCAGTGGGAAACCTATCTGTAATCTCTCTCCACAAAGTATTAAAATCAGTTCAGTGGCATCAGATCACATGCTATTTTGAGTGTTTCATTTTTGTTTTCTGAAACCGCGTCTGTATTTGCAGAAAGCTAGGAACAAAACCCGAAAGTGTTTTCAGTAGCAATGCATGAGGTTTGTGTGTGTTGTCCATGCTAACATGAAGCCTCAATAGCAGGGACTGTCTTCTCAAAACTTTTGGGGCTCTGTACTTCTGGGTAACTGTTTGTGTGCAGATCTTCTATCTCTGTGTTCCTTTTGTTCATTGCTTTACTCACATCTGGGCCTTGGATATCTCTGGAAAACAGATAATTTGTCTTCGGAGTCTTGCAGGACTTAATGATTTTATCATCTTTCCTTTCGCTGTTCTCTCTCCTCTGTTCCCCTAGCTACCAACCACCCTTTTGTCACAGTGAGCCTAACTGGGCTGCGTAACCCATGTAAACTAAGAGCTCTTTCTTTTACTCTGTCTGTAATTAGCCTGAAGGGTACTGCTTCCCTTTTACTAATGAACAAAAGTCTTGCCTGATTTTTCCAGAAATACGAGTTGGCCTTGTTAAAAAGCTAACAAAACCCTCTGTGTGTGTGTTTTGTGGAAGACAGAATGAAGTACAGCCTTCGGATAGGAACGCTCGAAGACACGTTTGACCCGACACTTGGAACAGCATCCCCACATCAGCCACTTCGCTTTCTCCAGGCAGGATGAGCTCCCACAGCAGAAGGCCCGGGACCAGGTCCCCACAGCGCTGTGCCAGCAGCTCCCCACGGGGCTGGTGGGCGGCCTGCCAGCCCAAACCTGTTCTCTCGTCCCTCGTCTTGTGACTGCAGTCACAAGGCCAGCTCTCTGTGACTGGCTCTTCAGGCTAGCTTCGTTTCCAGACAAGGTAATTAGCGAGCGACTCCTCGTTTATTAGAGACTTGGTGGGGTTTCTGCGTTTTCTTGTGTTGTTGGGTAGCACCAGGTTTAGGTAGGTTGTTTTTATTTTACTTCTGAAACAGGCGCAAAGGTGCCTTGAAATGGGAAATAAGAATTAAGTTTCGCAACAAGTGGGAAACCAGTGCTTTAAGAACAGTCATGTTTGTTATATACCTGGTTATATACCTGTTCACAATACAGCTGGTATGCTTTCCTTTCCACATCCTTCTCTAAAAGTAACAGGAAACCAAGCTGGTGTTGATTTGTATATAATTTTCTATCAAGAAACCATTAAATACTGATACAAAGGCACACATGTGAACTAATATTTGAACACATATCTTTTCCTTCATGTATTTGATGTTTCCAGGTATTTTCGATTTTGTATCATGCTGATGAGTATCCGAGGAACAATATCAGGCCATCACCTCTCCTTCTGTAAGTGGAGGCAGAGTGCTGGTCCACACCAGCTTCCCTACTCCTCCCAGTGGCACTGACAGCAGCTCATGGTGCGTCCCCTTTCTTGTCACTTCAACCACTAAATATGGCCCCTGGACTCTTAAAAAAAAAAAAAAGACAAAAAAACTACTACATCTTCTTTTCTCAGCTGTCTGAATGCCCTCAGATGCCCTGGCAGCTGACAGCGGATGGAAGTTGTGGCCCAGTATCACAAGGGCTTCATAGGTGGTGACCCCCCCACCACAGACACCCTGTGGTTTGTGTCAGAGAGCTCTCAAGAAATGGTCTGAACTGGTATCACAGTGGGAAAGGAAGGTTTAGACTCTGTCCTGAGGGTTTAAGAAGCACTCTGTAGAGCAGTCTGTTTGCAGGGTTGTGCCAAACGTAGCTGAGGACATTTAAGTACTTAGGAAGACAGTGTAAGTGCAGTAGTTCAAAGTGGGGCTCTGGCAAAGAACATCCAGTGTTCACACCGAAGAAAGTCGCTGCTTTCTTAATCTGCATTGAGGGTTTGCATGGGTTGTTTATACAGGGAAGATACTGATCTCTTTGTAGGTATCAGACACCCAGCAGCCCACAAACTGTGGGTGTTATCATTTAAGCGTCAACAGGCACCCAAACTGGAGTTGTTTGTGAAGTTGGTGACCCGGCACCAGCTCCTTTAACAGATGCTTCTGGTGCAATCTCAGGGGGAAAAAAAAACCCCAAACCATACCAAACCAAACCAAACAAAAAAAAATCCCAAACCAACCAACCAACCAACCAAACCAAACCAAACCAAACCAAAAAACAAAACAAAACCAACACTGCACACAAACCACATTATGGGAAGGATGGGAAGACTAGCAGCTGGGTTTATATGCAAGTTGTGCTGTGAAATCATACTTAAATGAAGGCAACTAAGGTGCTGGCGGTAGGGCAGGGAGTGACTGACACATTGCAGTACACAGATATATAACTGCCAGCACAGAAACACAGATCTTAGTCACTAGACTGTGTATACCCACCGCAATACAAATTTTCTTTCTGCATGTCCCTAAAAAGTGGTTGTTTTTAGAGGCCCTGTGGTTACACTCGGGAGCACCAAGTGCCTGTTCTTGCTCTGTTCTTAATCACCTCAGTTGGCCCTTTGGCAACAGGATCAGGTTACAACAGATATTTCTTCTGATGTAGTGCTGGTATAGTTAGCTTACTAGACTAGCCTCAAATTATGCTTGGTTTTAGGTTTCTGATTTTAAAAATGCAGTAGAGTTTCTCAATAAATTGGTGACACCTACTGCTTGTGTTCTTATGTGGAGATTGTGGGAGAGAGAGAGTGACTATATATGTATAAAATAAATGTACAAACATATATATATATGCACACATACACTGTGTGTATATTTTGTTTGCAGGAAAACGGATTTACTAGCTTTCATAGTCAGAGCGCACAATTGCATTCTCCAGCATAAAATTGCCTATTATCTAAACAATCGCCGTTTTTTCTGCTTCCTCTTCGTTCTCCAGGATTTAAGCATTGCTTGTGTTTTGCTGTTGATTGCAGAGACTGGGGAGGCACATGACGAGGAACCGAATAAGCAAGTACACACTGTACTTTCTGATCCTAAGCAGTTGTCACTGTTACAGCTTTAAAGAGTGCCGGATAATGACCTGCAGAAAGAGTGCTTTGATACCTGAAGCAGTACTGAAATAATATCCTCACCCCTGGAGTAACAATACCTAAGGGTAAATACCTGTCCTGTATAATTTTCTGCCTGCCTTTATTTAGCCTGTCTTTTCTTTATGAATAACAGAACATGGTTTTAAGTTTAAAAATAACCATTGGAGTTTCCTTGTAGGAGTATTTTTAACTCCTGGCTATGTCCTAATGTAATTCACAGAATGTTCTTAATAAGGTCTTGTACCAGCACTGCTGGGTGCATGGCGCAGGGGTGAAAATAAGCAGGCAGGACAGGAGTTGCTTTACGGCGAGATAGTTGCCAAAAGAAACGTCCATGTAGTGAGACAGAAGGGCTAGAAAGGGATCAGGGTGTCTAATACTTGAAGTGACGTAAACCACAGTTTTCACACCCTCATCAGTTAACATATCACACATTTGTTGTAATGAATGATTGTTGCGCTCTGTGGTCAATGAACGTCTACTCATTTCAGAGCTGATTCCTGATCTCCTTAGATGCTGTCAAGTCTGAGATTTGACACTAAGGCACCAACAGGACAGGTGTGCTGGAGGTGGCAAGGAACAGCAGTGCAGCCTGTATAAAGGGGCAAGCTTCCATCTGAAATGATGGTAAAAGAAGTCAAAGAAAATGGGTCATAACCATGGCATCGTGGCAATTCCTCATCTTCTGTTGCAGAGAACAATGGATATGTGGGGAATATGCCTGATTAGAGTGTCATATCTCCAGCAATGTTTTATTGTAATTTGTGCCATTGAATGTTACCTGCCTGTAGATAACACAACGCATTTTCTTATTCTTGTTCTTATGAGAATTTAAATCCCCTGGCAGCATTGCGGCCTTTTCATCTTCATTAATTATCCAAGACATATGTAATTTTGGTGCTTAAAAACACTGTTTCAGACAGCATGAGACATTTGGTCTTCTCAGGGCTGACAAGATAAAAACACCTGCAACAAAAACCTCTGCCAGAAAATCCAGATAATGGAATTGTGAATGTTGACGTGAAAACTCTCTCTCAAACAATTCCAACCATGTAATGTCAGATGTAAAGCTTCAGATAAAATGGGGGTACTGACACAATCCACTACTTTTTATTAATATTATATAAAGTAAGTCACTTTTGTTTAATAATCAGGCCTCTGCCTCTACCTTTGCACTCCATAAATCAGAGTTAAATGACTTTTACATTTGTCTGCATGCAGAAAATAAACTTTTGTTTTTCCCATCAGCTGTTCGCATTATTTTTCTTGTTCTCATAAAGTGAGATTTTACTGAGAGATGGGTGCTAATTGCTAGAATCTGCCATCTTGAAAGGCACGGTTTTTCCTGTAGAGTGAAGATGGATGACCAAGGTCTAATGTGGGAAAGCCTTTAACTGCTCTTCTGGTGTTTCTGTACACAAGCGAGGTATTCCTGCACGTCATCCGGAGAACCAAGGATAAGAGGGACTCTCTGGTGAATACTCTCGGGTTTCACATCCAACACCGCCTCAGTCCCCGTAGTTGCCATCCCACCTGCCTGCTCAATGATGAAAGCCATAGGGTTGCACTCATAGAGAAGTCGGAGCTGGGAAGAAGGAGGGAACACATTATTGATTGCCTTTGGGGTAAATTACACCAAAAAGCTCACCAGAACCTAGCCTTCTTTTTGTTATTTTGGAAGATTTTGTACTGAACATCAATTTTCCTAAGTTATCACTGTCTCTCTATCAGCCTCTCCTTCCCCTCTCCTTCTTCCACCTTCCTTCATACCCTCTGTTTCGAGGAAAAGTATATTGACCCTGCTGCATCTAAGCATCACCACCATCATTTCCAAGCTGACATGCTGATATGCAGTAGCAGTGAACCTACGTTTTGTCAAAAATGTCAAAAGTAGCTGCTAGGCCCACAGACATCAGCAAAACAGTTAAGCCAGCTAAGTTAACAGTACCAGGAAAGAAAAGCCATGTACAGGCTTCACGTGTTACCTCAAAGCTTGGGGTAATCGCATTGTGTTTGGTCAGGATATTTTCGAGTTTGAAACTTAATGCTCCCAGTTTCACATTTCAGGATTTGATTGCAGCCTTCAGAAATGTGAATACATATCAGTGGCTTGAACTCATCTAGATAGTGACTTTGTTTTGAGAAGTAACTGAAGTAATTAGTAAAAGCAAATTTTCCCTTTTGGCATGGAGGCACTTTCAGTTTGGACTCTGGTACCTGTTCACATCTTTAAAATTGTTACCTCTGGGGTGCCTGCATTCCAGCGGAATGCAAACTTATTTGGGACACGTGCCAAAAGTTTGTGTGTTTAAAATGATGTAATAATAGCTCATTATTTTTCAACAGACATTATATCTGCAGGTTTACTTGAATCCTTGACAGTCTATGAAGTGCTCATGTGTGACAATGTTAGTACAGATTATTTTTAAAGGCCTCTTCATATGTGCAAAAGAGAGAATGTTTTCTGGGGAAAAGGAAGTGTAGCAGAACGCAATCGTATACAGAGATGAAGAAATGGGTCAGACGCAGGACTTTACTACCCGTCATTCCTTTATCACGCTGTTTGTGACAAAACCGTGATATATTACAAACTTAAATAGCGCATATTACCGTCATTCTTATCTTTAAAGCCAACTGAAGTACTACTTGTGCTACAAGGACTCCATCTGACTGGCAAAATAGGACCAATAGCCTTTGTTGTTCTCCTTAGTGCGTGGCCAGAAAACAGCAGTGGTACCACTGTGGAACCACATGTTGAGTTTCTTGTTGTTTAACAGTGACTGGATGGCTTAAGAAAACCAGTTTTCCTTCAAGATGTTGTGCAGTTGCACTTATGGGTTTTCAGATGGGTTTAACATTTTTCGCCTAGCAGGGAACTATAAGCCAGAAGTTAATAAAAATATTATTTAACATATCTGATTTTTAAAAAGGATCTATTTGTTGGCTGGTTCTGCACTGCTTATTCAGCATTTTCTTCTCATTCTTTCTTTAACATAAAGAAGGAGCTCTGTGTGCTAGGGTCTACATGCACATCATTTACATTTGCTCTAAAGCCTTCAGATAATTCCAGTGACGTTTGCTCCCTCTCAGCTCTCCGTCCAAGTGCATAGACTGCATTTCAGGGGGATGATGATCAGGGCACCTGCCACAAGGGCATTGTCTCTGCCACAAGAGGTTTACGTGTAAAGAACTGTATATACCTGCACTCTGAGAGGGAAAGAAGAAAACTTTCATTTGTAATTATCATACAGTTTTGCTTCTTTCATTACGCTCTCTTCTGTGGTAGTGCAAGCCAGACCAACTCAACCATTTAACTCATGCAGAAATCTTGATTTCTATAAAATTCTCTAAGTACTTCGTATGTTTGTTATTTTGTCCTGTTTCTCATCTTTTCAACAGTGGTTTAACACAGATTTCAAAACAAAAAGTTTAATCTGAAGAGACCAGTCAGCAAAGCCACTTTCATCCACACAGCAAATTCTTTTTTTTGTCTCTTGCTCTCGTACACAAACAGATCCACAGTGTTCAATGGGTTTTTTGTTGGGTTTGTTTGTTTGTGGTTTTGGAGGGGTTGTTTGTTTGATTGATTTTTCCTAGGATGCTGTATCAAACATTTACATCAAATTTGCCTGCATAAATGTGCTGACATTTTCTGTCTGGTATTCTGAAGAGACTTCTCTTCCTGTTCTTATTACCCACACCCATTAGACCTGCTCTTATTATGATAAATACATGCTCACCAGGGTGGAACCAGTAGTTCTTAGGCCCTGAAGAACTGTAGACATGAGGGTGTTCTGATACCAGTGTGGGAGATGGGGCAACTAGTTTTCTGAGGACAAATTCCTGCCCATACCAGCCAAAGATACAAAACCATTTGAACAGAAGGTTTTAAGTATGGTGTTGACCAGGAAAGAAGAAGGTTGTTGAGTGAGAGCACCATGACCAATCTATTATGCATGGAACAAATCATGTCCTAAGCATGACCTGCAGGTGGTCCACAGATCAGCTGTATAATCAGATCTCTTCTAGAACATACTTGTTCAAAAGTATGATAATAAGTGTATCTGATGCTGCAGTAGAAAAGTTGAAGTTGACTACGGTGGCCCAGCAGACTCAAGGAGTCACTGCATTGCATTGCACTGCATTGAGTCGTAGTGTGTTTTGTATAGGTGTTCAAATGGGAAATAATCTTTTCCAAGAATACTGATCTCAGCACGCATCAAACTCACCTTCAACTGACAGAGTCTTTCAAATCAGTTAGTGTGTTTCAGATCAGCCTGTGTTTGCAGGGCTGGTGACAGTAAGGTCAGCACACCTTGGAAATAGTAGACAGGTAAACTTGGTTGCCTAACATTAGACAAAACCGTGTCTGGAGTCCAGCATATCCCACTTGGACTCTAGTTGCCAGTGTAAAGTACAGAGGTCTTCTTTAGGCCTGTGCACGGGCACATCTGCCAGCTGTGCGTGGGTACCTCAACAGGTTTCTATGGTACTGAAATACTTCTCTTTAGAAAAACGAATAAAGCCCTTGGCTGCAGTGAAAACCATTTGACTAGTTTGTAATATAAAAGCACAGATTAAAATTTCTGGCCTAAACTGGCAAATGCCTAGAATTTCTTGCCTAAATTCTGTTGCTGATCATCGTATTCACCAATAATTTTCTCCGGAGATGGAAAATTATTATCTGTTTATATATCTAAAGTATTCTTTTACAGCTCCAGGAAAAAAAAAGAGGTATTAGGTTGACTAAGTTCGTGAGAGAGTAAATGTAATGAACTAATTTACCTTTCCTTTAGGACTCTTCTGATTAGCAGGATACATGAAGATCCCACCATACATCAACGTACGGTGAACATCAGCTACCATGGAGCCCACATACCTGGCACCATATGGGGAACTGCCATCCTGAAAAACATAGAATAAAGTATTATATCTACCAGGCTGGACAGCTGGTAGCATTAAATCTGCTTAAATCAGTGTCTGCTTATGGACACTGTAAAGGTGTAACCCGGCCTGAAGCTTAGCCTTTTGTGAGACATAAGGGTCGTCTATGGGGTTCTAAAATAAGCACTTCAAAGAGCTGCATTCACAGCATGGAAACCAGGGTGCCTGTCATACAAGTGCACAGTATGGTATCAACCCCCAGCCTGTGAAAAAGCAAGAGCTGCAAAGAGTGAGTGAAAGGTTCATATTATCAGAACAAGGCACCCATTTGGTTGCTGATCCTTCTGTGGTTCCTGAGCCCAGGCATGAGGAGCAATGTCCCTTTACACTACTTGTCCAGGTGATTCCCAGGGGATGCCAGCTTTCTCCTTCTTCATCAGTTGTGTCAGGTTGTGAAATCGGTCATAGCATTCATTCTGCAGCTTATTTTGGGAGATAACAATTTATTCATGAATGTAGTTTTCCTTGCTCTCAGCTTAGAAATTGATGTTGTTGAAGGAGATGTCGTTTTAGTGAGAGCAATAAGAAAGTATTCATATCAGTCTCAGGTTTACTGGTCATAAAAGTGGAAAAGTAGGAAATACAGAAGATAACTAAAGTGTCCAGCATAATTAGAAGTTACAGACACCAAACAAGCTCCACCTGAAAAAAAGCAATGTGTCACCATGTTTTTAAGAAGGGGAGATACACAACGCAAACGGAAACTGAAGGAAGGCTTTTTGAAAGCTACCAAGCCAAGAAGTCTGTTGATCTTTTGTCATCCTTCACTCCACCTTCAGTGAAGCAGAGGAGGAATTTTTGCCTCCCCACAAGATGATTGGAGACTGGGGCTTAATGTACGTTTAACACACATGGGAGGAAAAAAATCCTCAAATGGGAGGAAAAAACACAGAGAAAAATCATTCTATTAGGAAATCACTTTTTCAAACATTCTATGCAACTGTGAAATTTTGATATATACTTTTTTAAAATGGCAAGATACTTAATTGCACAATATAATGCAACACAATGCTAGTAAGTTGAGTTTAAAGCCACTAAGACTTAGATATTTGATATAGCTGGCAGTAAAATTGGAACAGAGAACTGCTCCAGCCTAAGTAATAACCTTATTCAACTGTACTTGTACTGTTTTCCATGATTCTTCTTGTACACATTAAGAGAACTATTGAAAATTATAAGGAAAACAATACAAAGCGTGAAAGACATGATGGATAAGACACAGCCTGGAGATTTTCTGTTTAGTTTTGTTTTAAACCTGGCCTTATTACTTCCAGGCACAACTGATCAATACTTTTAAATATTTCATCCCTTATTTTTCATGGCTTACCCTCAAACAACTACATATTTAGACTTCAAATGATCACTTCTCCATCTCACAGCTGTTGGCACTTATAATTTTGCAGCTGCAAAAATTTGAGGTGAGAAAAAAACACCTTAACAGGTGTTAAAGAGAGACTAAAGCAACTTTGCTGTTTAAGAAAAGACTGTTTTCAGGGAAAGAGGTGATTACCATCTAGAATAAACTTTAAAAATATAATCAAAGGCAGACCTCTCTTCTATGTTTCAGAAGATGATGAAACAAGTCTTAAGAAAAGTTTGTTAAACATTAAGTCATAGCATATCAATCACAAGCAGGCCCTGAAACAGACCGCTAAGGACCATTATCAAATAAGGAGTCTGAGCCTGCATGTACAAATTTTGCTAAGCATGAGCTGCACAGTTGAGCCGCCTGCATACAAATCATTAGAAATGTTTTGGATGTGCTGGATTTCTTATTCATGTGCAGGTCATTTACACAACTTACACGTACATGGGACAATCTTATGTGAAGCTGATGAGATGCCACTGACAATTTTAGTTGCTTCTTATCCTGATAGAAATCCACCTGCCGGAAACACAGTGCAGGGAAAAAATACAGAACAGAAATTCCTCCATTCTCGTACAGTTATCACTTGAACCACAGACTGAAATAAATTTTTCACCTCCCTTAGCATCCAACTACCTGCATGAGAGGAATAAATAGTCCTTTTATTTAGTAGAAATGTTACTTCTTGTTTCTCCAGTTTGGTCACCCATGCATTTTTCTCACAGATGAGAAAATTAATAGGTGCTGCATGTCTGATGGCATATTGCCCAGGCTTTCACTTCAAACAAAATAACAGAGCATGAATGCTAGGGAAATTAATCCCAAGTTCTGAGCAATACCAGACTATGTGTTTGCCCAGTAAGCACTTCACACTGGATCAGTTGATGCTAATGAAAGAGTTGCAGAACGTTGATGTTTTGTTGGTCAGCATCTGTGGTGGTTGAATACACTTGTGATTGTTCTTAGTATCACCCTTCCTACTGCATTTCTTTGCTTAACACAGAGGAACAAAAATAGCTTGTAACAGATAGGTCCTGTGATTTTTCTCTTCAGAACATGATGGAAATCACTTCTTTATTCTACTTATTTTGACAGCTAAGTTCCTCCACAGCAGAACAGACCATGTTTTTCTTGCATAACTATGATGACTAGGAGAGTGGGGAGAAGAAAGTCTTTTCTACAGGCTACAGAAGCAACACTTTGTATCTCTCCACATACAGCTATGGTGACAAAAGCACAGTGGTTTTATTAGCTTTTGTATGCCACCCAGGCAAAGTTGGGCTGGCTGGCAGAAAAAATGCTTCGTGCTTAAATATGCTGTTGTGATAGTTTTTGATGGCATTTCTAAGAGAAATCCTTAACCAGAGAGTCTCCATTGCATGGCTCTCAATCAGTGAGCTGTGATGAGACTCAGCTTCTCTTACAAGGTAGGAAGAGAAGATAAAGTGAAGTAGGACAGTACCCACAGCATGTTTCTGAGTTCTACCATCAGTGAAACAGTGCCAGCTGGAGGCCAGGGCCCTGCAGGTATTACCAGAGAAAGAACCCACTGTGGGAAGGAATTAGGTGAAATCCATGCAGAAAGAGTTCCTGATTCAGCAGTGCCCATTATACAGTGCAGGCTGCAGTAAACGTGTTGTGTGACAGGCAGTCTTGCAAATAGAACCTTGCTCTTCAAGCTGGTTAAGCAGCAGGAGATTTTGTGACGCTTAACAAAAAAATAGCTTTACAATGGGCTCTTGTTCCAGAAGAGATGTGTCTAGACAAAGATTTCCCACTAGGATCCATGTAATAACGGCAGAAGGTTTACACCTGTCCTGCAGAACAGCAGCACTTTTTCAGTGCTTTTAATTTATAATTGATGCCTTAGGTGAATGGTGATTCACAAGAAACTTTGAGGGTCAACATCGGTTTGTAGTCCAAACTGTCTGATTCGGGATCCTGTTCTAGATAGTAAGGGAAAATCTCTCCTCTCCACATAAACAGTTGACTTGTGATGTTTGGTCATCAATTATAGTGATATAGAACACGGGATGTTGTGGACAACATTCTACTTTGTTTGCCTGTTTTATTTTTAAATTTTCAGTTTTCTGTGGCAATGTTAGAGAGTCATCTGAACAGCATGTTGACCAAGAGCCACAGGAAAGAGGAAATAGACGTAGGATCAAAGGGAGAAGTGATAAAAAAGTTACAAGCGGCTGAAATTAATGCCCAGTCTCTCGGTTTCTAGTGGCCAGAAGGCCATAGGGTAAGAGTGGTCTGCTTGGGTAAGAAGATGTCCCCCGTGCTCCACATGTCAGCTGCCCTTCAAATTGCGGGCAGAAAGTATCCATGCGTTGCCTTTTGGTATGATTAAGAGAGGAGAAAAACAAACACACAAACAAACAAACAAAAACAACAAGGCTGTGCAATGCTCCATCTGGGTGCTGCAGGGAAGTTAGGAGCATCACCAATGTAGCTGTAGCTGGTAAGGCGTACAGATGATGCCAGGAAGCAGGTTTCATGCTATGGAAGAATGGCAACACCTTCTCTCTCTTGTCCTCCCACAATGCCACTATAACGTAATTTTAAAATCGAGGAGCTGAGTTACGCAGTTTCCAAAACTGAGGTTCATAGCAAGCTTTCAGACGGGCAGGGCATTTCCTTGTGCTTTGTGACCATGACATTGGCGCCTTGGCCCTTCTCACGCAGACAACCCTACGTCTCAGAGCAGCAAAGCGATGTGCTTGCTCAGAACCACTGAAGAAGCTTCCCCTACCCCAAATAACCTGTGCACTACCGTGCTGCTTTCTTTAAAGTAACAAAAATACCTTCGGCCAACTTCTGCTGCATTACTGCAACAACATTTTCAATAGGTTTTCCTCGAATGAAGCACAGACGAAATAGTGTTTGCAAATGAGGTTTTTCCTGTATGTGCTAACCTAAGGATTTAGTGAATCACATGATACAACTGTCCTCACTGAGCCTATGGTGAAATATATGTGTCTGGTCCCTCCACTGTGTTTGAAATCTCTTCAGTCTTTTTCTAGTTGCCTGAGGTTGATTTTTTTTTTAAGAGTTTTATTTAAACAACACTTGAGTGGTTCGTGAAAACATAAGCTAATAAATCCATCATTACTGCATTATACTGAATGCATAGTTCCACATAATGTGAGCAGAATGAGAAAGACAGATTTTCTATTTCCCAGCTGGACTAGTTTTCAGGAAGTATGAAAGCTGTGTCATGGGCTGCTGCTTCTCTCACAGCTGGACTGAAAGCAGACTTTGAAGTTTCAAAATAACCTCAAATATTCAAAATGAATATATTTTAAACGCTGTGATGTGACACACTCTGTTGTGACAATCTGGGTAACATGGAAAAGAAGTTTTGATAAGAGGTCAGCATTGCAGCTATATCCAATGTAGTAAATTCAGATTTTCAGCTCAGAAGGAGCTTCTCACAAAACTACAATTTGAACTCTTACTTGTAACATTTCTCTTATACAGCACCCTGAAGTTTTCTACTGGGTATACTGATTTTTATATAAGTCCTGTGTAAGTATTCTTGACAACTAATAGCTTAAAAAATAATCTTATGGCTCTTTTTTGCCTTTTTTTTTTTTTTTTTTTTTTCTGACAGGAATAGGGTTAAAACCAGCTTCCTGGCCAAATTCAGTCCTAAGCTGTTACATGTCTGTATGTTTCATTATGACTTACTGGTCACATGGACACACTTTCTAGAGAGCTTAAAGCTTTCCACATTGAGAGCTTCTGCTGTGTCCTCTTAGCACTGACTAGAGGCCATACAGAGCTGTATGTCCCAACAAGCGAGTTCATCAGACATGGGATGTTCTGAGCTTTATCTCTCTGAGTTATAATCCTTTTAACAACAGCATATAGTGAAATTGTGCTTCACACCCCTCTATTTTTTTTTTTTCCAGCCTGGGGAGTAGTTTTTGATCCATGTGATGCAATTAGTGCAAGAGCGACACCGCATTTCTCAGATGCAACCGTGTACAGTGAGGAGAGGCGACGCCACCCAGATCCCTGCAAGCACCTTCTGACTGTAAATGGAATCTAGCCCCAAATGCCCAGCTGCACTGCATATTCAGATAAGCTAGAAAACAAGAGTACCCCCACAATTTGCTGGCACAGTTTCAGAGCTTTGTCAAAAAACCTGGTTCTTTGTGTACAGCACATTTTCCTACACATAGTGATGAACAAGCTATGACCCTCCTTACCGAAATCTAAGTTGTAAAAGATATCAGGGCACCAGAAGCAAACACATCAGGTACATACGCAAAAGGGACCGCATGGCATGAAAGGGGTACATGGCGCTGAACTCAGCAAGGCCTTCAAATCCTTTCCGCTTGGCCAGGACTGCACGGAGGCAGTGATTGCCAGCACGCAGTACATTAAGTACAACGCTAATATTCTCTTACCTCAGGGAATTTCTTCTTTTGTAAATATTCTGTCATTGCAGAATCAAAATACTTTGCATAACCTTCATTGAGACTGTATATCTTCCCTTTCTTCTTGATTTTAACATCTTTTTCCACCAAAATAAATTCACCGAGAGCCTACAGAACAAGACAGACCAGCT
The DNA here is from genome assembly GCA_013399365.1 of Pampusana beccarii. Lineage (NCBI taxonomy): Eukaryota > Metazoa > Chordata > Aves > Columbiformes > Columbidae > Pampusana > Pampusana beccarii. The sequence goes on from VWYH01007514.1 coordinate 60,043, forward strand.
ATCAGCAAGCAGCAGAACGTTTTGTTGACTTTCTGTAACAGTTGTCACACTAGAGAGGCAGAAACACTAGCACAGCTTGTTCCTTTCAGCACCAGTCTTGTGTATAACTTCACACTATTTCAAACAGAGCAGAAAGCACAGAATCTGCATTAGGTTAATGAAAACTTTTCACATTGGTAGTATAAACAAAAAGCAATTTGACTATAATGGTTAGCATACCAAATGGACACCAGCCAGCCCTGAAAGCAGGTGGATCGTGGATCTCTCTGCACAAATCATAAGGTTACAAATGAAGAATTTACACTGCTTTCTGGTTTTCGAACTCTTTTTGCCTGTCTTGTCTAAATATTTTAAAGTGAATGTGATCAGCTACCCTCAGGTGTTGCTGTCTGCAGTTTGAATGCAACTTCCACCTTCTCTTCCTCTGTCTCTAACCAGAGCAGTTCAGCTCCCAGTTCTCCCCTCTTGGAATGAGCCTATTTATAAAGCTTAAAAGGAGTTTTGATAATAATGCATCCTTTTATCAAAAATAACTCCTCCTTTATTGCCCACATCTAGTGCTGGTTTCTCAAATGAGCAATGTCTTTCTTGCATTCTTTCTGCAACACTTTTTGGGTTTCCTAGGCTGGGCACCAGGGGGTGAGACATGTTTGATTGTATGGGCATGGCTGCCCTTTTCAAATTGTTGGGCATCCAGCTGAGAGGACTCAGCCATAAGACCGAACTGCACTCAGGAAATCAGACATTACTCTGCATGAACTGTATCAACAAACGATCCTTGCCCCAGGCTAAACGCGAAACAAACTGAGGTTCTCATGCAGACAGAGAAACAAGAACAAGAAAAAAGCAGGATCCCTTTAAGTGGAGGCAAAGACACTGTTCAGAGTAAATTTTCTTAAGTGTTTGCACAAACCAGCAGTCTGGTTGGAATGAACAGGGTTTCAAATGCTATTTAACTTAAGCTCTCTTCCACTGAGTAGAAAAAACACACAGAAGTATTACAACCAACACACTCATGTGTTATTAAATACTTGTAAGGTGGAGGTGTCATGCTGCAGGATATGTGTGGGGAAAAAAAAAAATAAATCAACATGTAGATTGCCTAGATTACAGAGACAAGGAGTAACAAAAATGAGTAAACCCAAGCACGGTAAACTCTAAAACGCGGTGGCAATGTGATTAACACCATGACTGTACCGGATCGAGCATGAAGCAGTCCACTCCTTGCCCTGTGGAGAGGGCGACCAGTGTAGCACTGCCGTACAAGGCATAGCCTGCAGCGACAATATTGCGTCCGGGCTGAAAAGCATCTTTCTCAGAGGGTTCGTTGTCTGTTTCCTGAGGAAGAGTTATGATTGGGCTGAAGATTAAATTCTTATAAGAAACAGTAAAAACAACACTTCAGTAATAATGTGGGGCAGATTTCTTTTTCGTGTTTGTGCAGGCCTTTGAAACAACCGAAATAGAGGTTGTTCCCACTAGTTCAGGGCAAGTTGAGTACAAGTACATGTGCATGCTGGGACACGGCGTTGAGAGTTTGTTATTTTATACACTATGCATTCAATACGATACCTGCAACAAAGCTGATACCTTAGCATTACAGCCCAGTCTATTAATTCAAGATCATCAGAAATTTGAGACAGAACACAGGTACTAATTTTCTGTATATGTAAACATAAGCTATCACACTGACACTTCTCAAAGGGAATAACTATGGGCTGAATTCAGTTATTAATGTTACAGACAAGTTGCTTCCAGTAATGCAGAATTAAAGGGTAGATGGTGCAACATGGTGGAAGCAAGGTTGAGCATTGGTCTCTGCTGGTGAAAAGACCGGTAACTGAGGTGATATGAGTGTTCACATTATACATAAAATAACAAATGCATTTGCAGTGCAATGTATATGTAGGTATGCACATATAAGCCTACATAGAACATTCATGTGGCATTTTACTTCAGGCTTTTAACCGATTTCTGACACTCCTATTTTGATTTGACACTTTGATTGTCACTGAATAACAATAGCCCAAACTGAGCTGGTGCGAATATTTCCAGCCAGCTCTGGGGCTGTGCCTGAGCCATGGCTCACTTGAGTTTGACTGGTGCAGTATGAAAGAACTGCCAAGAGTACTTGGGAAGTCTGGCTCCAGCCTTCACCTCCTGGGACTACAAAACGGGTAGGGAATGCTTTATACTAATGTTTTTTTAAAAGCTTGTTGGTTCTAGTGGGTCTTCTGTGGATGTTTTGATCGTGGCTTGTGAGGAGTTAAAACGAGAATATCCTCAGATCCTTTCTTGAGGTCTCTGGTTCAGCGTCTTATTGTTGCAAACACAGACAATCTCTCAATGGTTGCATGGTCTTAATTAGATTGAGTAACACCTGACTAGAAATAGCAGGTCTAACGCAAAATATATGGTTATAAAAATATAAATCAGTGGAGACTGTTTTGTATGGGAAATAAAATACTTTATGAATATTGAGTCAATTCTTTAAAGAAACCAGAATGCCTTCCATAGATGTTTTCCAAAGGAAAACCTCCTCCAACAAACAGAGAAAACCTCCTCCAACAAACAGAGAAACTTTCTGCTGCTCCTTGTGGCATGGAGCTATCAGGGTCCTAGCAAGACAGAAGGCTGAGGGTGAACTGGGGATCCTGTTTGTAGTTGTATGCCAACATCTAGAGGAAAATGGAGATGTGGGACACCAAAACTAGATCCTTCATGCTGTGTGAAGCAGTAATTCCACATCAAAATGTTCTAATTTTCAGCTGAAAGATTTTGGTACTTTTTTACTTTCACTTACAGTTTTCAGCTGCATTTTGTCAAAAATCTTTTATTATTATTATTTTGCCAAGTTCTACAATGAAAAAAAAAAAAAAAAAAATCCAGTTGCCAACCAGCTCGCCATTGGAGCTGAAATTTCACATGTACAAATACATGAAGTACACAGCCCCTTGGAATTACTCTATGTAAAGCTGCTAATTCAGAGAGGTTATAACGCATTTAATGAAGAAAGACTAGTGAAAACCCCTGTTTGTATGTGCCAGTGCTTTGAATACTGACTATTAGCGGCTACTCCTTCGCTAAACAGTCTTTTACAGAACCAACTACTACACCCTACAAGGCATCTTCTCTTTCAAAACTACATACATCCCAACATCAAACAGGATGCTGCAGATGCAGCCAGGACCCCTGATCTACTTCCTGCAGAGGAAGGTTGTCTTGTGACTGTGCATCAAAAGCAATGGTTGTCTACAGTAGACTAATCATTTGCCACATTAAATGCATAATTAAATATACATTTACACCACTAGTTGCAAGCCTGTTATGATTCCCCTAGTTTTTTTGTGTGCTTTCCTCATTAAATAAAAAATAATAATGTATATATACAGTAAAGAGGTTTGTTTTGTAGAACATGTCACATGTACAGTAAACATAGCTGCTGGTTACATATTATATTGATTTAAAATACATTTTTCTGATATGAGATTTTCAGCCCTACCTCTTAAGTGCATTTTCTATGTTTATATGGCTAAGTAAACACATACTTGTTGATGATTCTGAAAAAACAGAGGAACCCTTCCCTAAGGAGATGGTCAGTTGGGCAGAATTCACTTGTTTTTCCATCCTTATTCACAACTGTATTTCCAAGAGCCAGCTTCCAAAACGAAGAAAAACAAGCTCAATCACAACGAAACATGTCACAAAGCTTCTCAGAATGTAAAAGAGCTGAAGATCAGCTGATATTACGTTGTTAGGACTGCGGGAGTTTTGTCCTGCAGAGTACCATGTACCGTGAATCAAACCAGCGAATTGAGCTGGCCAGTAGAATCTGATAGCTGCTGCGTAATTTCACTTCTTTCTGGTGCACAGATGGATTTCCTATTATATTATATTTTGACTATGAGATGGTGGTAACGAAATCTCTTTAGAGGTCTTTATGCAAAGCACTGAAACAGGCAGAGAGACTACAGAGAAGCCCTGACAAGAGTTGCCAGACTTTCTTTGGCTCGTTGTTGGTGTGAAGCAGATGAAACAAGGTCCCCAGAGTCTGGTTATAGGGGTACCCCAAGGTGATATCTGAGTTTGAAAATTTTTGCATGTATGATTTGCCCACATCAGAGGAGAGAGTTCTTGTCAGCACTGGGAGCAGCTCTGGAAGTACTTGGTTTCCAGGCCTCTGTTCATATCACATGTCTCATGAGTATCTTTTGAGTTTGCCCTGAATGTTTGTGCCTTGTCCATGAGGGACCACATGGAGGGCAGGACATTGGCCTCATGACAATGAAGGGAGGGGAGAAATAAAACATGTCTTAGGCACTGGGCAATGTTAAAAATGAAAACCGGACTGAAACAAAGCGGCAGAGTTTTGTAGCATATATGTGGGTTAAGAATTGAGAGTTGTAGATTCAGCTCAGTGGCACAAAAAATTTGGAATAATCCAAGCAAAAGAACCTTATCACCACATTCTGACACTCCAGCAGCTGAGAGCCCCTCAGCAGCAGTGATTGTCAAGGTCCTATCCCTTGCTCTGGCTTCTGCTGATTCAGCAAGGCTGCTCCCTCAGGCCTGCATTTCTGATGTTTCTGGTCTTTTTAACAATACTACCCATGCTTCAGAAAGTATAAGCCAGGTGGAAAATTAAATAAACCTAAGATGGTATGTATGTCTAGGTGGTTTTCTCTAAGAAACCGGTGCAGTGGTTTTTTGACAGGAGGCACATTAGTACCTGCCACCATAGTGGTGGTTCTGGATTGAGAGCAGCCGGAGAACCATTTTCAGATTTGAAATGTATTGGTCAAGTTTGGCCTTTGTAGAAAAGTGTTGATTATATTTTTTTCCTAAAATAAGGCAAATATTCTGGTTCTGGAAGGTGTGCCTTTGCAAATGAAGTTACGGTGCTGATGTGGTGAGAAAATCAGTCGTGCAATCATCTGAGAATTGGAAGGTACCAAATATCAGACAGGTGCTAAGGATCATCCTTCGGAATTAGAATTTTTCTAGCTTTTCCAAAATCATGTTCGTGAACCTTAAATGGCTTAATAAACTATATTTTCTTTTTTAAGTGATTCTCATCCACTGGGATAAACAGCTCATTCCTTTCACGTTCCTTTCACATTCCTTCAGTAACAATCAATAAAGCACTTTTAATTATTTCATTATTTCAAAAAGTTTGAATTAGTAGTGTTTGCGGTTAATAGTGTTGCTATGAAATTGTTGTGTCTGAGAGGAAGGCACATTAATTAACATGTACTTTGGAATTAGCATTTTAATGGCAAGAATTATGCAAGTGAAAGTCTGTAAATTCAACATTGTTTCTAACTTTCCAGGGGAAACTGATAAGCTGTTATTGTAATTGACAAACTGTGCTTCATCCTAGCAGCAGGGTTTTCGTTTGCATATGAACCACTTGTACAAATAAATGTGATTTTCTTTTTATGAAGCGCTGAAGGGTATCTACCCACTTGAAAGCCAGTAACTTAGAAACAGTATTTACAATAAATATGATAAGATATATTAGAAGAACAACAACTATGGAAGGATCAGAAAATTAATTGAAAACTTGAGTATCTGGGAACAACATGAGTTTTTCAAGAAATGTTTCTATTCTGAAGGAGAATCCTAGGGAAGACTGAGCATTCTGTTGTCTTTACACACATTGACAGGTCAGTTAAAGGTGGTAGAGAAATCTAATCTGCATTTCAACCTGCTAAGCTGTATTAATCGCACTGAGCACTTGCCCTTATAGTTATGTAGAGTAACCTAACAACACTTCTAAACAGAAGGCTAGTGTTTAATATTTTTAAGATGACACCACATTTAAGAATAGTGGACAACACAGCTACTTCCTACTGTAATGTCCAGATGTGCTGTAGTCTCTGGGGCTACCTTTTGAGAGATAAGTGAAATGGGTGGGAGACCCTTTGCTTATCATAAGGACATGTGACATTGATTGCATCCAAACAGCTAAGCTCTTTTCCCTACAAAAAGCGAGGTAATAGACAGTACCAGAGGTAATCCCTGGGCTGCTGTTTCCACAAACCATACCCAGGCATTATCTCAGTGTTGTCTGACCTGGGCTGCATCTGTCATGGGGGTTTGCACCCGCCATTAGCGGCGTGGACAGCCACATGCCAGCATTTGGCTTATGCCATGACCCTGTTGAGATTGTGCTGTAACTATTTGGTTTACTAGTAGATGCATATTCTCAACCACGATGATTAGCCTATCACCTACCAGAAATGTAAAAAAACAAGGACTAGCCAATTGAAAAATTATGAGTTAAAACATGAGAGTGGACTTTAAACACGTATCTTCCCATGTTTGAAGTGTAGCGTCTGAATCTGCAAAGACTTCTTTGCAGTCACAAGTGCTGTGAAAGTTACTTCACTATAGTGATGGCTGAGGGTCTCCCATAGTCATATGACTGTGAGCTCAGGCTTTAGGAAAAACACCAACTGCTGGGAGATTAGCAATCGAATCACAAGACTTGGCATGACTCTAACTATTAACGTTTGTTAACTGCCTGTGCAGTTACTGCTCTGTGCAGCCCATGGGAACAGACATGCTGGCAGGGCCCTGGTGGCTGTAGGTGATTGCTTCCTTCAGCCTCAGGTGGCTTCCATCCTTAGCATGTTCTTACACCCCCACTCGTAACAGGCATAGGAGCTCGCACACGGAGGCCACCTCACTGCTAACTGTGACACAGTCCAGACGGTGACCATCAGCCCTCCCCAGGCAGTATCTGGGAAGACAAATATGGTGATTTGTGGACACTGTGACACCTCTCAGCTCTACTGCAGCAAGTAAAGCATCGCTGGAGGAGCTAACTGATGCCTAATGGTGAGAGGGTTTAATTAAATGCTTGTGTGTCTGGAGGAGGGAAGTGATGCCACCTAACAGTTTCATGGGGCTCAGTATCTGCTTCTGAAGAATTCAGGCAGCACCTCAGCAAACGTTAATCTTATGTGCTACCTCTTCTACTCTTTCTAAGTCTCTGTTGACTCCAAAGACACCTGGGAAGGAACCTAAGCTGATATACTCAAAACATTTTGCTTTCACCAAGTCAGTCATGCCATGTGTGCTTCAGTGATCCTCTTACCTTTTTGTAGATGGCAAATATTGTTCCTATTGGTGCCAAGCAGTCTATATTGGATGAGCCATCAAGGGGGTCAAAGCACACCACATATTTACCCTAAAACAGAAGTGGCAAGGGAAGCATTAAACAATCATAGAACCATGGAATTATAGAATCATTTCAGTTGCAAGAGACCCTCAGGCTCATTGAGTCCAGCCATAACCTAACCCTAGCACAAAACTGTGTCCCTAAGAACCTTGAGTAAATGCCTTTTAAATACCTCCAGGGTTGGTGACTCCACCACTTCCCTGGGCAGCCTGCTCCAATGCCTGACAACCCCTTCTGTGACAAAATTTTTCATAATATCCAATCTAAACCTCTCCTGGTGCAACTCGAGGCCATTTCCTCTTGTCCTATCACTTGCTACTTGGGAGAATAGACCAACACCCTCCATGCTACAACCTCCTCTCAGGTAGTTGTAGACAGCGATAAGGTCTCCCCTCAGCCTCCTTTTCTCCAGGCTGAACAGCACCAGTTCCCTCAGCTGCTCCTCATCAGACTTGTGCTCCAGGCCTCTCACCAGCTTCACTGCCCTTCTCTGCACTCTCTCCAGCACCTCGATGTCCTTCTTATGATGAGGGGCCCAAAACTGAACAAAGTATTCAAGGTGGAGCCTCACCAGTGCTGAGTACAATGGCATGATCACTTCCCCAGTCCTGCTGGCCACACTATTCCTGACACAAGCCAGGATGCTTTTGGCCTTCTTGGCCACCTGGGCACACTGCTGGCTCCCGTTCAGCTGGCTGTCAATCAACACCCCCAGTTGTAGTCTTGCACTATTGTTTCCTTTTACTTGGCAAAACCCACGTTTTAGTGACTGCGTTTAGCCCTCCAAGCACACTTGGCATGGCTTGCCCAAGAAGGCTGCGCTGCTGACCCAGCTGGCCCTGCAGCACAACACTCACTCCCTGCAGGGCCTGCCAGAGAAATGGGAGAGGGCACATTTCTGCTCTGACAGCACAAAATCCGATGGTAGAAAGGAACAGCCCTCTGCTGCCCAGCAATGCAAGAAATCGCCTGAAAGCAAAAGGAGTGACTCATTCTGGAAGCGTGCATCTTTTTCCAGTAAATACGTGTTGTTATGTTTTGTTCCAAGTGAAAGGATTTGCCTGTGTTATGAGGTTCCAGGGTAAGAAGGCAGAAGGAAAGTATCTAGGGGAAAGGGCAGGTTACGTCAGCGTGAGCAGTGTCTCGCTGCAATAGGATCCCCTCCTGGGGGAAGCCTGATGAAGCAGTCAGGTGTTTCCTCTGGACATGTAATGTAAAACTCAGTTCTGCCACCCTCTCATCTCATTTTGTCTTGCCTAAATATCAATATAATCCAAATCCATTACATCAGCAGTCAGGGAATGTAATAGTACACTTACACCTGGGGTCTGGTGTGTGTTAGCAAACTCCAAAATAATTATTCTTCCCCCTTCACAAAACTTCAGTAATAATTTTACCCTCCACAGCTCCTTCAGCTGTTGAAACCATGCCATCCACCACAGTTATGAATCAAAACAATGCAGTAACGGTGCAAATTTTCTGAATTCCCCGGGACGGGTTAGTTTTGGGGCCAGGCCCAAGTTTCATACGTGAAACGAGAGTGCCACCTGCTGCTGCCTGAGCCAATAACCCCCTGAAAGCAGGAGCTGCACGGACCCGCTTGTCTTTTGGAGTGATGATGGCCTCTTTGTTCTCCTCCGAGATGAGGACGCAGGTGCTGTAGGAAGACTGGAGCATATTAATCACCAGGGAGTTTGATAATACGTCCAGCTTCTTCACTTCGTCACCAGTCACGTTCACAGTGCCAGCTATACCAAACCTACAGAAAAGTAAAAATAGCAAGGAACCTGAAGAAGGCAAATGTTACAAGGTTTTAGGGAAAAAAAGAAAAATACAAGTCAGGGTGGCTCCTTTCTCTCATCTTCCCACACCTCTAACCTTTGGATTAAACTGCTAAGGTGCATTAGGAGGCGGTTGCTGTTGCTAGAAAATAAAAGTGTGCATGAGAAAGGGAAAGGACGGTGGCATCTTTTTGGGGTTTTACCTGGGTCCTTTTGCTGCTGCTTGGGTGTTCTCCAGGCCAGGAGCAGAGCGCACAACCCAGCCGGTGGGTGCCAGGCTTCCCCAGCAGCCCCACGAAGCAGCTGGCAGCAGCTTTGAGGAAGGAGAAGGGACAATTAGCATTTCTATTATTTTCTGCCGCTTGCTGCACAGAGCTCCATGATGGTCCTTTAGCCCACATCCACTCAGTTCCCCGACACCCCAAAATCAGCAGCTTTAAAGACACCCCCAGATAGTTCCGTGCGCTGAACTGTATCTCAGGATCAAGGTCTGTTTTATTCAGTGATGCTCATGTGAGTTAGGATGATGCTTCCATTCCCTACCCTGATTTTAGCAATATACTAATGATGTAGTATACTGTAGTATATCTATTTCTGAGATTTCCAGTTGAGGAAGCACTGTTTAGACCTAATGTGCATGGCTTGGGCATCTTAGAATTGCAAGGCATCATACAGGGAATAGATAAAGGATTTTATTCATCACAGGGGGGATGCCCCACGGAAATGGGCAACTAATTAGTAAGGATGTTGGTCAGCAGCAGGCCTTAGTTGGGGGTAGTATAGGTCTTTTGTCTTACTTGAAGCTCAAAGGTACCTGAGCTTTTCACAAGCACTGAGTGGTTTTGGCACTCTGTTTTGGAGTGCCAAGTTTAAGATACTGGAAAAGACTGATTTTCAGTGCTAAGCACCCATTCTCCAATTAGTATGTTTTCAGGCACATTCCCAGCTGAAGTCTATGGCTTGGAAAAAGTCTTCCTTTCCTTTTGAACAGCAAATTTGTTCAAAATTCATGTTGAGCTCTTTAACATTAAAGAAGTCACTTCACAGTCTCCTATTTGGAGGGGCTAGAAAAAGCAACACTCTCTTACTTCACAAATGCAGATGCATGCAAGCCAGTCACCATGGCTGAAAGTTTGCCACTGGAATTTCTGAAATTTCGTGGTTAGTTGCAGTAATTTGAATGGTGCAAGTTACTCATTTTTCTATTTGGATACTTCAGATATTTTCAGTCCATCACCTGAAACTTTTGCTTATAGAGGCATTTGCTCCTTAACATAATGGGCATTTTCCTTCTGAAGGGAAAATTCATCCAGCACAATAGCTGTGTGTCCTCTAGGCTAGATGGCTATTCTACGTCTAGTCTATCAAATAGAGGTTCTTCTGTTCTTGTTAAACACTTCAGAGGCTGCATGTTGAAAGATAAATATGAGATAAAAGCAACTCTTCCTCTTAGTCAGTGAGGCAAAACAACTCAGCTTCACCTAGTAAGTGCAGAGATGGAGCACAGTTTAACGATTAGGGCACAGGAGCCTGATGGTGCTGTTGAGTTTATGTCTCATGTTCTCTCTACATATTGTGGTCCGTGCCTGTAAAGCGAGGGTGATAGTACTGAGGCACTGAATTCATGATTTGCAAAAATCATTGACCACTTTGACCAAACAGTCAACAAAAGCACAAAAAAACCCCAGGGTGTTGTACATTTTGGTGTTTCCACAGGAAAAAAAAAGTATAAATTTTGTCTTTTTTACACAAATATATTCCCTGTCTCTTAATGCATGTGGGCATAGGTACATACACAGGCATGTACAGAAACATATATTTCAATACATAGCAAAACCTGTATCTTTTAAATGTATAATTTTGTTAGGACTTTCCAGCTCTCCGAACTGCTTCAGGTAAATCACCATTAAAATTGCTATTTTTTTTTTCATACAGGGCCTTTTAAGACTGCCCACCTGTAACCCTGATACTACTTGAGGAAGGAAATGCACTCACGCATGGCAACATATGGGTTTTCTCTCAGGGCCATTAATTTAGACCTGTTCTACCTGACTGCAGTATAAGTAATGGTCTAAATCAAGGGTGTCAAATTCATTTTCGCCGGGGGCCACATCAGCCTCACGGTTGCCTTCAAAGGGCTGAGTGCAATGTTAGGACTCTGTAAATGTAGGAGTAGTTACATTTATACAGCCCTAAAATTACATTCAGCCCTCCCTTTGAAGGCAACCAGAAGGCTGACGTGGCCCCCGGTGAAAATGAATTTGACACTCCTGATTTAGACCATTACTTATACTGCAGTCAGGCAGAACATAAGCTTCCCAAGATAAGCCAAGATAAGCCAAGCACAGCTCAGCACTGGGTTTGGATATTGGTAGAAAATACCACCGTGTGATAGTCTGCATTAAAAATACCATAGCATGATATTCTGCAAATTCACGGTGGATCAATAATAGATCAGTAGGAACATTTACAATGGATAGCAGGGTGAGCAGTGCATCAAAGTTCTGACTTACATTTTCAGAGTAAAATATTACAAAACAATGATTAGTCTAAACGTCTGTCTTGTACTCAATATTAAAATGCTCCAGAGATCTCCCACTTCCCACTCTTCATGATTCTGGCTCTGACCTCATGCCTGCTGTCACCCAGCTTAAAAAGGCACTCCCAGTATATTTAATAACCCCTGCCCTCTCCCCAGCCTTGCTGTGCAAGCAGCTTCTCTCTACCTCCTCTTCCCTCCCATTTCACTAGGTAGGACTCACATGTGGGCAAGGCCTGCCTTTCTGACTGCCGAGGAGATGGCCTTTATGGCCGTCAGCATGGAGTTGAGCAGCTGTGTCAGCTCCCCTGTCGCTCCTTTCACGCGGCGTCCCTTCTCCATAACGAATCGCGTCAGCGTCAGCATATCCGTTTCGAACGGGGTTTTGTCGGACATTTTTGCTGGGTACCAGAGCTGCTGTTGTCTTGGCTGGATGAGACACTTCCTTGCTGCCTTGAGATCCCGGGTAGCTGTCTTATTTTGAGGCGAAGCCGCGTTGCTGGTCAGAGTTTATTTAGGTATTTGAAGACCATGTGATTGGGTGCTCAGAATAACTGTACCCCACGCTGGCCCACGGCTCCTCCGGGATGCAGGAAAAGAGCTCAGCAACCTCTGCTGGGCTGCCCTCTCCGCACACTGAAACTAGTGATGTGCAGATCTAGTAACATATTCCGATTGTGAGTTAGACTGCCTATAATGCAAAACTCTCGCTGGCTGCTTGGCTAGAAACTGCTTTCCTGCAGCCGCTGCTCAGCAACAAGCTCAGCAGAGCCAAGGTGAAGCGAGCAGTTTGGCAGGTACAAGAAATGGAGTAACCACACGTTCCACCGGGCACCTGCTGTCCTGTGGCTCTGGATGGTGAAGTTCTGTTCCCAAATCTCCTTAATCTCTGCTTGCTCATCCACTTTTAGCCTCCACCACAGAGGATGATTTTGAAGGTGTGTGGCACATCCCAATGGAATCAACAGGAGGTGCAGGGTGCCTCTAAACATGCATTTATTAAAGACATTTGATGTTCCTACTTGGTCTGCTGCAATCCCAGTTTAACGGCTTCATTCCTAGTCTGGGCTACTTGTAATATTACAGGGCCTGCATGGGTGAGAAGTAGTAGTGAGTTGTGGCTTGATTGGTTACAAAGTAATTATGTCTTCAAGAATTTTAAGCTTATCTGATTTAAGCTTGTCTGTGTCATAACTCATAAAATGACAATTTACATTGGCTTTGTTATTGTAGTGCAACATGTAAATATAGGTATGTCCAAGTTTGCAATTATACTGCCAGTAATTCCTTACAAGCAATATATTTGGATTGCATGATGCTAATGTGAAGGTAAACAGAAATGTCAGCAAACTAGGCACATGGTATCTGGAACACCGGAATTACTGATATTAATTACGTCACTATCCTCCCACTCAAATAAGGCAGTAATAACAATTATATGTTGTGCCCTTCGATGTAGTTACAGGTAACACACTCTTATTTTTAAGCAGAAGATCTGGAAAGCCCACAAACAAAACAAGACAATCTGGAGGTAAACAGTAAAAGTTTAATTGAGTTTCATTGTTATCATTCAATTAAACCAAATTACTGCATGAAAGTCATGCCGGGAAGGCAGAAAGAGAATTTGGTAACAAAACATGTATCTTTGTTTTTGTTAATAGGAAATGCAGCTGTAGGCAAAAAGTTTTGATTTCCCTTTGCATTCCTTTTTTGATCTTTAGCATTTCTTTGGAATTTCCTTAAAGTGTCTCTTCACCAATGAACAATACGTTACTGGGAGACTTGTAAAGGAAATTGAATGCTAAAGTTTTCAACTTTGAAACCAGCCTCAAGCAAAGCTCTCAGAGGCTGACAGCACTGAATGCAAGCAACAGGTAGAAAGACACAGTTCACTGCTGCTTGTATCCCCTGTGCTTAGCTCTGGGTTGTTTTTCAAGTCTCATTCTGAGGAGGAGGAAGGACTAGCAAGCAGAGCTCCTCATGTGGAGCAACAGGCAGATTTTGCACTATGTCCTCTAAGGCAACGGTGGAAGAATACTAGGATCTTCAAGATTTCTTTTTCTCTTTTCTACCACTGCGATCTAGTTAAAAGTACAAAATACCATCCGTATCACAGGACAAATATTCCAGAGCACCTTTGCCAGATTAGGAGACTTTCTTTCTTTGAACAAATTTTGTACCAAAACAAAATATAACGTATTTAGGGAGCTCTGGGACAGCACAACATGCTATTAATAAAAGAAGGGGATAGGTTTCGCATTATATGTGCAAATGGATCTGCTGGCTTGAAGTACAGCCATTACATTCTGCAAATTATTTTGTCATAGCAGCGGTCAGCCTGACCAGTACTAAACTGCTTTTCATGCAAAATCTCTCTGCTGCATAGCTAGAATACCATTGGGATAACAAATCGATTTAGCAAATAAGAAATGGGATGGGAGTTAGCTTGGGGCTTCTAGCATTTGTCAAAACATAACATGCAGATCTTCTTTACTGTTGATTCCAAGTGATCTTTTACACTGGTCAAAAAGACAAAGTTCAGATGATCTTCTAACAGAAAGCTTGTTTTGGAATTAGTGGTTCAAAGGTTGTTCTCAAAGCTAAGCAGTCCACTAGTTTTTGGGTTTGTTGTTTTGTTTTTTAACTGAAAAATACCCAAATGTTTTTTACAGGTACCAGATACTGTTTAGTATGTATAAAGCACAACACTTTGAGCAGCCACTCAAATAGGACTCCTTCAATAAGAACTTAACTTACACTAATATGTAAAGAAAGCAGAATCTACAGTTAAGCTTTCCAGAAATATTACATCCAAACACTGGGCAAGAAGAGAAAGAAAAGAATAAATCTTGGATAAAATCAGAAGACTGGGTTGCATGAAAACTTTACCTTGATTTGATAAATACTGTGATCTCCCTGAACGATAAAAACCTGAATAATTAAACTGAATTATTAAGCTATATAAATAATTACCATTTAACTGGGGGAATGGGAGAAATCAGATTGCTTTAAAAATGTGTGGTGATGTTTTTTTATAAACCTCAGAACCGCTCAGTAAGATGGGTTTGGAACAGTATAAAAAAAGGTTAAAGAAATAAACACCTCAGTTTGACAGATCTGTGGGAGATTTGCTATCTGATACAAAGATTACACAAGAGGTCTCAGAGGTGATTCCACTGGCATATAGGCCAGTCCGGTGCCCTAAAGGTGACACTTCTTGTAGCTGGTTTGAAATGTTAGTCGCTTGGATGGTGCCGGCTGAAATTGGAGCCAGGGACCTTTCACCAAATGCCACAGTTCAGCCTCTGAGTGGAGCAGTGGGTATTGCTGCAAGGGCAGCTGATGACAGACCCTGTGACAAACCTACCCTCCCACCCCATGTCGAAGCTCTGGAAAGGGGCTGCAGAAGGAGATTACTAAATAGTTCTGCACACCGGTGGCTACAGGGGGCTGCCGTTCAAGTGTGAGCTTATGTGTTATGGATAGAAAGAAAAATCCAGATCACAATGTGAAAAATGCTGACTATAAAATGTCAGCCTACAGGCAAAACCAAAACACTGGAAACTGAACTAACAAACAAGGGCAGTATTGCCTTTCCTTCTATAACCTTTACCTGCTGCCAGTATGGTGTCTTAAAAATAGATATATGCAGCCCAAGGATTCCTGAAGAGGTTGAGGGCAGAGTACAGCTGAGGAATTACTATAACTAGACCAGAATGGCTGCTGTGGGTACTGTCTGTCAAGTAGTGCCAACAGACCAATGAGGCACTGTAGTCCATGCTGACATACAGAAAGCCAGAAAAAAAGCTGCAAGAGCTTCCGGCTGTCCTCTGCTTAGTGTATTAAATAAGAAATTGCATCCAGCTTTGGCTCTGGGGAGAGGTTGAATTAAAAACTTAAGGATCTAAAAACATTGTGCCTGACAGTAGTCACGTGCAGCATTCAGCATGCTAGGGGCATTCAGCATGCTAGGAGCATTCAGCATGCTAGGAGAAGCATTCAGAACCTGAGAGAGGTTTAGAGTCCTTCTCAGCACGCTGCCTGCTGTAGATAATTTAGTGAACCTGGAACCTTTTAAAGTGCTACAGAGGGTGCGTGCCAGAGGCAGCAAGTAAGGAAATGCTTAGGATAAGAATATGCAATTCCTTTGGGAAGTGTTTCAGCATGCGAGGCAGGCACCTCCAGCCACCCCCAGCACCTTCACACCTCACCAAAAACTGAGACTTGCTGTTTCCTTGAAACAACAATGAAAAGATGAAATAGATACAAAGATTACATTTTCTTTTCTTTTACAAAGGCAAGAGCGTGGCTATAACCCAGCTACTGACATGAAGAGGGAGAGGAAGCAGCATTGTTTCTGGCACAAGAAAGACCAGCCAGTGAGGAAAAGCCCAGGCCACAGGAGTCTCCTGGTATATGGATGTCCCACCTGCTGTCTGGCTGCATGACATCCTCTCTGACATCATGGCACAACACTCACAGGCCAGGATACTAAACCCTCTCCTTCTAGGATGGCCTTTGGACTGGCTACAAGGGCACCTCACTGGGAGATGTAGGTTTGAGCCTTCTCTCAGGGGGGAACTGGTCAGAAATTAGATGGCTTATCGCATGATTGCTATTTGTGGAGTGCGTCATTTTGCAGGTGCCTATCAGGTGAAGTACCTGAGCCATGGTCTGCTCATTTCCCAGAGCAGAGTTTGGCCTACAGAGGAGACAGATCTTGTGCAGGGACAGACTCTGGACCTCATAGCATGAAAAACGAGCATGCAAGCAGAACAAGAGCTTGGTGAAGATTTCCAGGACTGTCCCAATTCCTTAAGGGCTCAGGTCTCTGAAAGCCCTGTCTTCACTCACAAAGCCAGCAGAAACTAGGCCATTCAGTCCCAACCAGAAATGCCTTATCCCCTGTCACCCCTATCAGGGTCCAGTTGGAGGCCGGTAACTAGTGGAGTGCCTCAAGGATCGGTATTGGGGCCAATATTATTCAATATATTCATTAACGATTTAGATGAGGGAATTGAGTGTACTATCAGCAAGTTTGCTGATGACACTAAACTGGGAGGAGTGGCTGACACGCCAGAGGGCTGTGCTGCCATCCAGAGAGACCTGGACAGGCTGGAGAGTTGGGCAGGGAACAATTTGATGAAATATAACAAGGGAAAGTGTAGGGTCCTGCATCTGGGCAGGAACAACCCCAGGTTCCAGTATAGGTTGGGGAATGACCTGTTAGAAAGCAGTGTAGGGGAAAGGGACCTGGGGGTCCTGGTGGACAGCAGGATGACCATGAGCCAGCACTGTGCTCATGCGGCCAAGAAGGCCAATGGCATCCTGGGGTGTATTAGAAGGGGGGTGGTTAGTAGATCGAGAGAGGTCCTCCTTCCCCTCTACTCTGCCCTGGTGAGACCACATCTGGAATATTGTGTCCAGTTCTGGGCCCCTCAGTTCAAGAAGGACAGGGAACTGCTGGAGAGAGTCCAGCGTAGGGCAACTAAGATGATTAAGGGAGTGGAGCATCTCCCTTACGAGGAAAGGCTGAGGGAGCTGGGTCTCTTTAGTTTGGAGAAGAGGAGACTGAGGGGTGACCTTATTAGTGTTTATAAATATGTAAAGGGTGAGTGTCACGAGGATGGAGCCAGGCTCTTCTCGGTGGCAAACAATGATAGGACAAGGGGTAATGGGTTCAAGCTGGAACACAAGAGGTTCCGCTTAAATTTGAGAAGAAACTTCTTCTCAGTGAGGGTGACGGAACACTGGAACAGGCTGCCCAGGGAGGTCGTGGAGTCTCCTTCTCTGGAGACATTCAAACCCCGCCTGGACGCCTTCCTGTGTAACCTCACCTAGGTGTCCTGCTTCGGCAGGGGGATTGGACTAGATGATCTTTTGAGGTCCCTTCCAATCCCTAACATTCTGTGATTCTGTGATTCTGTGATCACTTTGGAGAACAGATGCATACACCCATCCAAGGATTGCCAATATGCCTTCAAATGTCCCAAGCACAACTTGTGCCTGAACCAGGCCCCTAGCTATTTTTGCACGTGAACCCTCAAGGTGCATGCCTTCACATCATGGTTTCTAGCCTTCCACACACTATTTTCTTCTTGGTTTACACGAAGACCAAGCTCAGAGAGGCAAGATCCTCAGATAGGCAGGTTTATAGCTCATTACACCCAGAGACAGGGGCTCCCAAACTGTGGCTTAAGTGAATATTCAGTGGCAGTCCACCCAGCAGCAACATCCATGTATCCCTTAGTTTAAGTTACGCAAAGGTGAGTGGTCAGTGACAAATGTCAAAGATTTGTAGATTTGGACTGATTCAAAAAGCCTGTGAGCCATGGCCACAGACTGTAACCAGACAGGTAGACAACCCATCTGGCTCCCTAGCACTAACGTCTTGTTCCCTGCAGCGTGTTCTGAATCATCATATTAAATGGCAGTATGTTTTGTGGGGATCTTCGCAAGTTACTTCTGCTTACGCAGTAGAATCCTTTTCCATAGTAATGCACACTCCCAAAATAACACAAAAAACACCTGGTGGTGTTTGCTAGCAACACACAGGTTCACTTTTTCGTCAAGCAAGCAGGTTGATTTCTGGCAAATATACCCAGCTCATCACAGCAGAATGGTACCAGGCTGTCTATGCATGCTCCTTATCCAATTTTGTGTATCTGCACAGTGCACTCATGTACGTGCTTGACAAATGCTAATTCTTGGTCAGAAAAGCCCTGACTGAAGTACAGCAAGTAACATCTGGGGCCTAGAAACGACATGTGAAGGTGTCCACACTAGCATTTACATTTATTGCTGAAGAACTAGAGACTGGTCTAGGAAAGGTAAGCTACTGTAAGAGGCTCCTGAGTCTTCCCCCTAAAATTATTAGCAGAGGACAGAGCCAGATATTCTGGCGGTAGTCTGTAGCTTGTCTGAGAAAGTTGAGTCTTCCACTAGTTATTGAATGCAGCACAGTATTTCATTGTAGCACACTGGCTTTTGTATATCACAAA
This sequence comes from Pampusana beccarii, assembly GCA_013399365.1. NCBI lineage: Eukaryota > Metazoa > Chordata > Aves > Columbiformes > Columbidae > Pampusana > Pampusana beccarii. The sequence goes on from VWYH01007514.1 coordinate 78,550, forward strand.
TTATAAACGAAAAAGCAAACATTTTCCCCTTGCTTTTACTTTTAATGCTTCCTTTAATGAAACCTTTTAATGCCTGTCATTGCACAACGCAGTTGCATAAGATTTCACTTTAAAAAAATTCTTATGAAAATACGGCTCATTTGCTCTCTTGCTACAGAGGTCAGTTCAGTCTTGCAGTACCGCAGTGTGTTCTTTGGTTCAGCTGTAAGGCATTCCTTCCCATCTGCACAGTGACCCCAGCAAGCTTGCTTTACTTAGTTGAGTGCTTCTTGACTATCTCAAGGTACTCCTTCACGTCGTCAGGAGATCCCAAGACAACAGGCACTCTTTGGTGGATATCCTCAGGCACTATATCCAGTATTGCTTGATGCCCGGTTGTTGCTATTCCCCCAGCCTTCTCAATAACAAAAGCCATAGGATTGCATTCGTAAAGCAGTCTCAGCTAGAAGATAAAGATCAAAATGACAATGGTCAGCCCAGGCAATGCTGAGAATTCTGAAATGTAAATATATTTGGTGTTTGATTTAAAACCAAACTACACTCCAAGCACTACGTATTTCATATAAACTTTGACCCAATAACAAAATTGTGTGGATTTTTCTTTAAAAAAACCTACCGCAGTGAAGACTGGATTGGCCCAATTTGAGTGTTCTCTATAGATCATGTTTGCTTTGTGCTCTTTACACAAAGATAAGACTCGTATTTAAAACACAACCTTTAACAAGGCAGCAGACCACGCAGGCCTGTGTGAAAAGAAAAATAAAAAAAGCCAAACGCACTGGGCCTGACTGTGCCATTAGGTTTCTCTAATGAATAACTGCGTCTTATCTGCAACCTGAAGCAATAATTTACAGACAATTACAAAACAGATGAAAGGTCTTTGCTGAATAAACAGTCCCCTTGCCAGCCTGCAGGCCTGTGATCTCCCCTGACTGACCGTCATCCTGACAGGGGCAGCCATAGATCCTCCAGACAAGGCAGTGTTACCAAGTACAAGATGAAGATGGTTTTCTCTTTGGCAGAGCTTCTCATAAGGGGTGTGCTACATTTAGGCTTCTTACATACTAGCTTGTAAAAGGAATCTCAGGGTAACATGGGTGGTTTGCTTCGCTTTGTAGTGTTTCGCTTGGTTGGGGCCAGCACAGTTTGGTCTGAGACGGTACAGAGAAGCCTGTTTGAATAGCACATCTCCTGGTATGTTACATAATCTGAATATGTTTGGGGATAAAGAGAAGTCAATGCAGTTGAAACACGTTAGCAGGTGTTGCCTGCTAACCACCTAAAACAGGTGTCTGACAGCAGGTTGCTGTCACTCATTACAGTGTGCAACGGATGACTGTACCCACACACCAGAGCTGCAAGCAGCAAGTTATAAAACACATGTTCCACAATCAAAATACTGATCTGTGACAGTGAATATCTAGATAATGCACCATTTTCTATAACTGGGCTTGTTCAGGTTTACCTTTCCTTTGGGACTTTTGGAGTTAGCGGGATACAGAAAGATTCCTCCATACACCAGTGTGCGATGCACATCAGCCACCATAGATCCTATGTACCTCCCACCATACGGTGAACTGCCATCCTACAGAAAGACATTTAAATAAATGTAACTTCCAAGCACATCAGGTTAATCCTTGTTTGGTTTTGTGTTGTTCTGTTTTTTCCCCCCTGTTAGTGATCCTAACATCTAACTCGTCCATATTGCAATTCACTGATAATATTCAATGTAGTTTGGGAGAAAATATCTGTTTTCTCCTCATTTTCTAATTCAGAAAATCCAAGGAAAAGGATTGACAGAAGATTTCAGGATAGATGAGCAGTAGTGCCAACAACAGAAAATGCATACCAGCTCTCCATCAGTGAACTAATCCTTGGAAAATACTGCACTTCTAGTAGCAAGAAAGACCAAGTGCTAGGAATTGATGCTAAGGTTTTTCTTTCGTAGCAGAAAAAAAAATCAAGGAGCAAAAGGAGTGAGCTTTCATGCTTCTACCAATTTTTGCCAGCTTCTGCAATTTTTTTTTGTAAGAAAAAGTTAACAGTTGACTACTGATATTATTTCCTTATTATACTCCAGAGTATAATACTCCATTTTAATACCTAAACAACACCTTAAGCCTAGCAAGATGCCAGATGGAAACATCAGTCTTTGTTCAAAGCAAGATCAGGAAGTCCAGAAGGGTCACGAACACTTAACAGTAGTAAATATTTACACCTCATTGTCGACACATTAACTCCAGCGGTGACAGGCATAAGGCATGACAACAGACATGATTTTTACAGGCACTCCTTAGAGCTTCAGACCTCCTGACACCGGGAAGCTGCACAACCACAAAGCAGAGCCTGAAACTACACTCACTGGCTTTCCAAGTGAGAGGTCCCCTCAGGACGTGGCTTGTGTTACCACCGAGCACTGACCCACCACCCTCCCCACACGTCCCACTGGCCGCTCGGCCACTGCAGTGGGGAAGCAGCAATCTAACGCACATCTCGGTCAAATTTCTTCATCATCAGATGCGACTTCCTGTCTACTTGAATACAAAACGCCCGGTTTTGCCTCCAGCACTGTTATTCGAGCCGTTGGTTCGGAGGGATTGTGAAATATCTAGTCACATCAACTGCTGCTCTTATTATCAGTCCTACAAGAAGATACAGATTAAGTAGACAGGAAAGGAAGACAAGCTCTGAATAGTGCATGAGACTGTGACCGATCATAAAGTTTGAAATGATGAGTGCTGCTTGTCATCAGAAATTTTCTTTGAAACAGGACCTTTTACCTCAGGGAATTTCTTCTTTTTGAGATACTCTGTGACTGCAGGATCGAAGTATTTAGCATAGCCTTCATTGAGACTGTAGATATTTCCCTTCTTTTTGATTTTCACATCCCTATCCACCAAAATGAATTCTCCAATTGCCTGACAATAAGAAAGAAAAACAATTGGTTAATGTTAATATCTCATTTATTTACACACCAAGGCAAAAATCAATTTTTTAAAAAATTACTACTGCTGCCACTTTCTTTAAGAATTCAGTACTTAGGAAAAACGTGATATTTGCAGCCCAGATACAAAGTGTTTTGTTTATTTATAAAACACAGACAGACCATCAAATCTGGAGTCATCCAAGCTTCTTCATACTACCATTCCCAGCTCTCTGTCACTTTTCTATGCCAAAAAATGCTGTTGACTGTAAAGTTATTTAGCTTTCCGCTATTTTGCAAGACTTACAATAAAAGCACATCTCTGAGGAGTTTGGAAACTGAGAGTGGTGGCTGCAGCAATGCATAAACATCTTCAAACAGCTGTAGATATTAAAAAGTTCCAGTCTGTCATAGCTTGGGTTAACTGGAAGCCTGGAGTCAAGACAGCCAATCTCTGTAAACAAGGGCTGGTCTGTTTAGTTTTCACTAAAGCAGATTTCCAAGTTAGTGCTAAAAGTGAACAAAATAACATGCATGCATGCTCAAAATTAAATCTGCTGTCTGAACTTAGACAAAAATACATGCAGCTACTTAAGCTGTTACCTAACAGGGAGAATCAAGTCTTATTTCCTACTGCTTGACCCCTGCAGGTTGTAAAACTTTAATACTGGCAGGTGGCACAGCCCAACTAACTAATTAGAAACAAACAGCTCACTAAAGCAAACTACTTTCTGCTATGATCAACATGACTTTTATTTTAAAAGTCATACAGTCAACACATGCTAGAACATCAAACGCACCCACACACATCACTTACTCTTTTATACATCATGGTGGGATCTGAAAACACAGAAGAAGGTTAAATATTTTTACTTCTCTGGTTTACTAAGGTCCTAGCACTAAGGAAAAGATTAACAAGTCATAAAGGGCATTCTGCACTCCAGAAAACAGCTAATTTTAAATATCACATAATTTGGCACATGCTGTATATTTGCTGCACTGACTGAGCTGTCTTCCCATTGTTGAATCATGCAGAGCACCATTAGCAGGTGGGCAGAACACAAAAATCTCTAGACGTTATTGCTGATGGGTTATTAAGTGTACCTCAGTTCTCATTGTTAGCTTGAAAATTGGTCCTTTGTGTGATTTTTGGGGGGATAAAGAGTTCTTCCAAATAGTACCTTGTTATCCCCCAAAAGAAACTAAGAATCAGAAGACATTCTCACCGGATCCAGCATGAAACAGTTGACGCCTCCAGCAGCAGTGGCCAGTACCAGCATTGTGGCACTGCCGTAGAGGGCATAACCAGCTGCCACAAGATTACGCCCAGGTTGTAAAGCATCTTTCCCAGAAGGTTCATCGGCGGACACCTGGAAAATGAAGGAGCATAGTCAGATTTCTTCATTTCTATAGTTATGACACAACTGGGGTCTCTGGGATGGGGATGGTCTTCTACTCCATATCCATGCATGAGGTGGCACAAATGCTTCCATGATGCACAACTGAGATTCCTACTGCATGCACTAATACAAATTATATGGAGGAGTCAAACATGTTGATCTAGAAAAGCTCTTGTATAAGCCTACTCGGAATGCAGGAAGCAGGAAAGGATTAAGGAGGTAATAGAGCTGTGCACCTCCTTGTAGGTGATGATGAACACAGCTCGAAGGAAAACTCCAAGGCACAGTTGAAAAGCAAGGAATGAAACATGACTCATGGAGTCCACAGCTGATCAAAGGTACTTCGGATTTTTCTGTTTTCTTTTGTTTCAGACAAAAATGAAGTAGAAAATAGTTATTTTGGGATGTATGACAACATAAGATGGTTAAAATGGACAGTCAGATGTGTTTTATCTGACTTACTTTTTCCCCCATCTTGTGACGTGTAAATCCGGTATTTCAAGCTCCTTCAGACAAGGTTTCTGCCTTTCAAAGTGAATTAGACACTTCAAATGCACATGCCATGTTTCAGCTCTGGCTTGTGTTTGAAGCCTGCCTTCAGGCTAACAGGACTATTAGTACAGAGAACAGGAAAATCTGAAAGCACATTCTGCAAGTAGATGACAACTGCATGGTATTTCATCTCAACACAAATGCTCATGAAATCTAAGACATGATTTGTTCGTAAGGGGTAACTCCTTTAACTGGCTAATTAAATATCAGCCAGGCTTCCATGTGCATACAGATGCTTTGTCTTCTAAGAGACTGATGCAAATACCTCACAAATGTTTTATGTCCCTCACAGATGTTTTATAAAAGTATCTGTGAAACAGCAGATTTAACTTGAAGCTGACCCTGAAAGCCTCTTTCACAAACAAGCTCAGTTAGATTTTATTAAGTCTTCACATGGAATTATATTTCATCGAAAGGTGCACGATAGTTCTCCCTATCCTACATGAAAGCATTTTACCTTTCTATAGATGGCAAAGATGGTCCCAATGGAAACAAGACAGTCAATGTTCGATGAGCCATCTAGAGGGTCTATGCAGACTATATATTTACCCTAGAAAATACAAAAGAGGGAACAACTAGATTAGTGACATTATTTACCCACTTCCCCCAAATAAAAATACTTCAGTAGGTAAATTTCCTCAGAGACTTTCAAAACAATATAAACTAAAGGTCTTTTATAGATTACAAAGGAACTGCATTCAAATATTAGAAATTCTTTGGCCCAGGTTTTATTCTTGATTACAACTATGTGATTTGTGCCACAGAAGAAGCTGGGAAATCTTTAAAGTAACAAATGATGACACCAGAAAAATGTTTTCCTACAAAATTATATATATATGCATATATACGTAAAGGAGAATACTTTTTAATGTATAGTTTAGCTTCATTTATTTAATTAATGCCAATCCATTTCGATAGTGATTCTGTAATAACTACTATTTAGGCTACACTTTCTCATCTCCAACAAAATGGCTTTCTAAACTATAAGGAAAAACACAAATGAAAAAGATCACCCTTTTTCATGTAGATCTGAAATTAGAGACATTTAAAAGGCTTTTAACACCTGACATTCATAAACGATGCATTTCACCTTATCTGTGCTCTGAATGGACAGGTGGTCAGAGATTACCTTAGCCAGCCTGCGGTCCTATCCTGGTTTTCGGTGAGATTTCCCTCCAAAAAAAAGAATGGTCCCTGCCTATTGCTGTATTAAGGATTCCTGTAGGTACAAAAAATTGCCAGTACAGGGAAAACAGCTGAATCAACTGTACCTTCTAAATAGCTTGTTTTCCCCTTATTTTATCCACAATAATTTTAATAATCATGTGTAACAACACTAAGCGTTCATTTGCTTTTTATTTGGTTTCATCCTGCTTGCCAGAAACTCTGCAGGTAGGAATTCTGGGTAAAAACACCATATTAACTCACATTTAGTTTAAAAAAGCACAAACACTGAGCCTGCCTCAGTGATCTTTGAGGATCTAAAATCATATTTGTTCAGATCTAAAGTGATCTTTGTTCATACAATGCCAATAAAATAAATTTTGAAGATTTCTCAACAGAAAGAGAAGGAGATAACTGCTTTAACAAAGCAAACACTATTATACTTTCTAAATTACATTTTAGTTGTATGTTTTTGTGAAATTTTTACTCATATTTTTAAATAATGACACCAAAATATTAGCTATGAAAAAGGAAAAAATGCATGCAAAATTGTGGCTATAAATAATTATAAACAAGTAAAAATTATTTTTGTTTCATTGGTGCTATGCCTTTCATGGGATTCAAGGAGAATTTTCACGAATTAAAGTACTCGGTATTTGACCTGCACAGAAAAGCTCCTCGGTGTCCTGCTGACAAAGCTACTTAACAAAAGGTCTTGACTGACTCAGAGCACAGTTCCAGAGATCAGATGGGATAAACAAGAGATTAATTTCCTCCACAATTAGGAAAACATGAGAAAATAGGAAGGTGGGGAGGAACAACAGGGAAAAAAACATTATAAAAACAACAAACATTAGTCAGGAGAGCAGAAATAACAGAAAGGACAAATATCAATTGACTCTGTCCAGCTCAGTTTCAGTCTCTCGTATCTGAAGCAGTACATCTACACAGACTAATTTGAAATCAAGCAGGGGGAGGCTTTAAAGCTACTAACCTGTTTTTCACTTTCCACTATCACAGCGTCTTTGTTTTCTTCCGACACGATAACACATGTACTGAAGGATGACTTGAGCATGTTGATCACCAGGTCGTTGGAAAGGATGTCCAGCTTCTTCACCTGATCTCCCGTCACGTTGGTAGACCCAGCAATGCCATAGCTAGACCAATGGCAAGAGGGAGCATTCCGTGAGAACGAGCGACTACATCTTCCAATGCACCCCATTTCTGGCAACTTTATGCTTCTAAAACAAACAGCACTTTTGGATGATATCTCAGTTCTCTAAGCCTGTTTTTTATTTGCAATGGATTCTTGCTGATGCCTGCTAACATTAACCGTGATAGCAAATCTAGAAGACACTGAACATAAGGAACATAAAACAAGAAATCAACTTTCAACAGCCAGGAAGCTATAGGCAAACACAGCCAGAGCAGGCTGTGAAGGCTGAGTTACAGTAATTGTGTTATTTAAGGAGCTCCAAACATTAAGAACTAACTACTGGCCCTGGATGCTAGGTTCTGATATAGCTGCATGCCCTAAAAGCTAAAGCATTAGAAAACTTGTACTTAAAAAGTAACAATTAATCTCTCCACACGAGTTGTGCTCTAACTTCTGTGTGTAACTTGCTCCTGGTTAGCAATATGATGTATGAATTGCAGTAGAAACACGGTGCTCACAGATAAATCAACGTTTTTGTGGTTCAATGTTTAATTTTGATTTAAGTAGTAAACATTTCCTTGGGATTAAAACTGAGAAATACAAATATGAAACACAAATAGAACCCTGTGAGCTAATCAGATTCAAGCCATCTGGCATCAGGAAGTAGCAGGAGACCTTGCGGTAGGTGATTTTGAAAGCACGCGAAACAGAAAGAAGGGAAGTTCAGTACTCAGAAAAGAAAAAACAATAGCCAGCTCTGCACACATTCAGATGACTCTTACATACTTCAGCTACAACTCATTGATTTGGCTGAACACGGGTATTTCAGGGTTTTTGTAATAATGCTGAACACGCTACTTTAGGAATGTACTACATTTCTTCAGTTTAATGCATGAGACAAAGAAAAAGACCTGGCATGATTCTCTTTCTCCCTCTCTCTGCAACAATGGCTTGAACGCTTTTCCTCAAGTGTAAAAGTGCTTTTAGAAAACAACGTATTTTGAACACTGTGCTCGTGAGTGGAGGCACAAGTCCTCATCCTCAGAGCAAAACCTCGGTACAGGCAGCAGCCACAGCTCTTACACCGCATCAGCTGGGCACTGCTGGCAGGGGACGGCAGGGTGCCCTGTGCTGAGCTTGCAGCCGGGAAGGGACTGTGGCTTCCCTGTCTTTTTTGCACCTCTGCTGCTGGGCAGCTCTGAGCAGACAGCTGAGCCTGAGGGTGATCCAAAAAACGGCTCCCAGCCACCCCTGCTTGTTCACGTTCCCTGACAGCCAGGCAAAATCCCACTAGCGGTTAGAAAAGGTGGCTCCGCAGTGGGAGATGTGCTGCTTAATGAGGCTCACAAGTCCAAAGGTGGCTACCTCAGCACTGGTGGAGAGTCAAATCCACTGTAGGGAATCATAAGGCAAGGCTCGCAGCACAGGTATCAAACCTGCGGGCAGCTGTCAACAGACACACATGCAGGACACATGAGGAATGGGACCTTAGGTTAGGACAGATCAGGTCACAGAGGGGAAACCCTGGTGTTTACTGACAGACATAGAAGGCACATGAAAGGGCTAGCACATGGTGATTAAAAAACTATCAGTTACATAAAGTCTGAACTCAAAACACAGAAAAAATGTTCAAATGTACGTGAAGTGGAGGATTTTTATTCTCTTTTGCAGTTGCTTCTATTTTATCTACTTCAGTCACGGAAGTTTTCAGCTCTCTGATACATTTTGTAATAAATGTTGCTCTCTACTGCCAGAGGCTTTTTGCTTACTATACTTACTATACTTTTTCCACTATACGGTGTGTAGAGGCAAATTCATTTCCTCTCTACTACAACTTCAATTAAGTAATGAAGCAGCCTGTGACTAAAGCCCTCATCAGCATACAATTTTGCTCATCAACAATACATAAAAAACTTAGGGGGATTAGTTATCCACAGCCAATTTCAGTTATTTAACATTTGAAGAGCTCTGATTTCCTTCTGATGTATCTCCAGAGCTAGCCTTCTGTGACTGGCTGACTACAGTCACAACTGTAGAGCTCTTTCTAAGAACCTAGTGCTTTTTCACACCAGTGCTCTTCCTAAAAACCTTAGACGTCCGAATGTTCATAGAGAAACTGAAGTTGCTATGACGCAATATGAAAAAAACTCCACTGAATTTGGTTAAATGCTTCATAGCATTAAAATTGTGCTTTGGTATTAAGCTGCTGACTACAACGAGCAACAATTCAGGCATATTTTGACAGGCTTTGTCTTTCAGTCTGTTTGTTTGTTCTTCTGGTTCAAAGCACCCTGCTGAAGCTTTGCATGCAGGGCTCTCGGCAGCAGACATCTGTCAAGGACTGCACGCCTTACACTGTTAGAAAGCCAGAAGGTCCACTTCACTCAAGAAAACCAAAGAGTCCAAGACACTAAAGGAGTTACTCACAGCTCTGTGCAAAGGGGGTGGGTGGATGCAACCCCACTCACACGCCTTTCAGGTGACAGCCCCACCGCCACCACCCCGGGGGCAGCAGGATCCCCTGGGCCCGCAGGGATGCGGGGAGGTGCGGGATGCTCCCGGCGCTTCCTCCCCGACCCTCCTCCCCGCACCCCGGGGACTTACAGGTTGGCGATGCCCGCCTTGCGGACGGCGGTGGAGATGGCTTTGATGGCCGTGCAGAGGGAGTTGAGGAGCTGAGTGAACTCCCCGGTGCCTTTCGCCCGCCTGCCTTCCTCCATCACGAAGCGGGTCATGGTGATGACATTGGTGTCGAAGGCGGAACGGTCCGTCATGGTGGCGGCGACGGGAGAGTGCAGCTCCAGCTGTCGCCGCCGCCACTAGCCCCGGTGGGGCGTGGCCGGGGGCGTGGCCGGGGGCGTGGCC
>VWYH01007514.1:88751-117990 GCA_013399365.1 Pampusana beccarii
CCCTTATGAAGAAAGGCTGAGGGAGCTGGGTCTCTTTAGCTTGGAGGAGACTGAGGGGTGACCTCATTAATGTTTATAAATACATAAAGGGTGAGTGTCACGAGGATGGAGCCAGGCTCTTCTCGGTGATAACCAATGATAAGACAAGGGGCAATGCATACAAATTGGAACACAAGAGGTTCCACTTAAATATGAGAAGAAACTTCTTCTCAGTGAGGGTGACAGAGCACTGGAACAGGCTGCCCAGGAGGTTGTGGAGTCTCCTCCTCTGGAGACATTCAAAACCCGCCTGGACACATTCCTGTGTAACCTCATCTAGGTGCTCCTGTTCTGACAGGGGGATTGGACTGGATGATCTTTTGAGGTCCCTTCCAATCCCTAACATTCTGTGATCCTGTGAGACCTGGTAGCTCCTGGTGTTCGCCATGCTCAATCTGTGATGCTTGTGCTCCTGAAAGAGTGCCTCAAAATTCAGAAGTCTGCTTAGTTTCACAACTTGATTGCAAAACTGAGTTTGGCATGTGGGTTATGGTGAACTGTACACAACCTACAGAGCAAGGTTAGTTATCACCTACCTCAGAGGAATGCTTCTATCCTGACCCAGCAGCACAGGAGAAATACACATTCAGTAACTGATTCCATCAAGTATTAACTTATTCTGTTCCAAGAGCTTGTGCTGTGCCCATGTGCACCAACATGTCTAACACCATAAAAAAAGCTGCAAGGAAACAGCCCCTGACAACTGGACCCAACAAGATTTTTATAACAAACTCTCCAAACCTGTTCAACAGAAAGATGTAGCTCAAGTCCCACTCCAAAAGCTAGAAATTATTGCACCTCATGCAAGTACTACTGCAAAATACACCTAAGAATGTAGACCCTCCTGAATCTGACTGCTTTTGACTCCAGCCTTCCCAACTGTGCAACAAAATCAAACAACATGTTTTGTTCCTAATGTTTGGCCAGAAAAATCCAGGCACTAGTAAGTGAAACCAAGTTCACCCAACACCTGACCCTAGACAAATCCCTTCACACAATAATGTGTCAAATACAGATCTGATATCAATGTTGTGCTCTCTACAACGTAGATTTGTTGTACTACCCACCATTTCATGTTTGCTTTATCTAAGGAGACAGATCCAAGAAATTTCGATTACTTTTCAGTATAATACATCCATGAGTTGGATAAGCACAGTCTCAAACCCTGAAAATAATCCTGCAGACTGAAATAATTCCAGGTGGTGTCAAATGCTGGGCAAAAATATTTTAAAATGTCCACCCTTTGCATATATATTTTTTGCTTCATGCAAATCGCATTGCATGTTTATACATTACATACTTCAAAGGTATGCATAAATGTAGTGTCCTGCAAGTGCACACAACTTTGGCCTAATTTAGCACTGTCCAGAATTATAGATAGTCACGAAGATATTAGAAATAAGAGCTGAAATGCTCTTCTGAATGGGATATTTCAGTTTTCGGCAAGCGGTTACGAGCCCAGCATCACAAAATTTTATTGGAGTGGTAGGTCAGTTTTGGAAAATCTACAAAACATTGAAATTATTCCTTTCTTTAAGGGTACACAATGCTTTACAACCACCTATTGCAGCTAGTGCAGTCTGAATAGTTTATAACAATTAATAGCAGAGATTTCATAAAATTTTGGATGACTGCGCTTAAACTGGGTAGAAGTAAGTAGTCTAGAACAGCCTGGGAAAATATGAGTTATGGTAACAAACCCCAGAGTTGCTGTTTTGGGACAGTTTACCTTAATTACGAAGAACCTAACAAATACATCAGCAACCTACTGGAAAAACTGCACTTTGCTGTAAAATAGCCAAGATCAGTTCAAAATGGTTACAACCTGAAGTTTCAGTATCCATACCTGGGGGTAATTAACCTCTTTCACCTTACTCACAGGCCTATGCATACTCAAGCTCTAAGCTGAAACCTGTGCTGGTGTTACACCATCCAAATGTGTATTTTCCGCTGTAGGAAAGTGGCGTAATTATTTTTAGCAGATATAGCATGTTCATAATCTTCTGCAATCAAGGCAACTCAATATACTACATATTAACCCATTTCCACACCTCTGGCATTAGATACGTGCATACATTGGCCATTTCTGGGTTTCCACTGTAGTGTAGAAAGTTGACTTGACATTAAATAATTAAGATCTAATGGTCAAGGGCAGACAAGTTGTAAGAATGTAAAGCTTAGTGCCATAAATTTGCCAGCTTTCAGGCATAATCTGCAGCCTGCAGTGAGTTCCCTGCTGTGACAACTGGCTAATTAGCCAAGGTATCCAGGTAAGTTTGTCTATACGAGCCAGAGACTGCAGTATAGGTATATCCTGAGATTATTCTGATCAATTCTTAAACATGCATTTGTTAAGAGAAAAGGTCTCCAGCTTAGCCAGTGTTATACTATGGGCTTATTTTTTTCCTCTGTCAGTATTTTCATATATCTTAGGACAATACAAAAATATGTCAGAAGCAAAATGAAAAAGGAGCTAACACAAGTGTCAAAAGGTGTTTGAAATACAGATGAAAAATTTTAACTCCTAAAACACATATTCAGCCATACAGCACACTGCTGTGTGGTAACTATAAAATCAGTGTAAGATTAAAGGTTCTACATTTGTTCTACATATTGTGAACCTTTCCCTTTAGAAATCAGTAGTTAAACATTTATTGAAAATAAATTTTTGACATTTGAGAAGAAAGGTCAGTACTGGTTGATTAAACATTGCTGAAACAGCACTTCTATATAGAAGAAAACAGTCTTGTTTGCGAACAGGTGACATTCAACTAGACATGGCCCACAGCTGGTTTAGAACCACATGCATCCAAACCCACATAAGTTCTTTGAAACAAACTTTTCTCCCAGCACCTAAAATCCCAAATGTGTAATTGCTTTGAAAATAAGACACACGCTGATGAGAAATCCTCAGGTATTTTATTATGAAGGCTGCCTCTTGTAGGTTCAAATGACAGCCAAAAAGACAATTGCAGTGAAACCCCTTCACAAAGGCCTTTTTAAAAATTTTTTTTTCTTTTTTTTTTTTCTCTTTTTTTCTGAATTAAGAGTGTTCATGTGGCAAAGGCAGCTTTAAATCCCACTTTTGATGGGAAAGAATTTTCTTTGTGCAAAAGTCTCAGCTGCAGAAGTTTCGTGCTGGCTGGGTGGGTAGAGGGTAAGATCCAGCAAGCCACACTGTGATTGCTCTCAAAGCAACATCAGCTCACCAGTGGAGATGCTCTCTACCTTGCCATGCTACAATGTTTAGGGCTGGAGCAGTGCGAAGGGGATAGCTGAAGCTGGTCCTGGCTGCCACAGGAGATGGATCAGGAGAAACTACAGTAGCATGTGCAGAGTTTCAGGCAGCGAGGAGTGCCACATGGGAAATCACCAGGCTGATTGCTAGCTCGACAATAAATCTTCTGTCTTCCTTGCTTCAGGAAGTACTTCATTTCACCTACTTGAATTTCCCATGCTGTAACAGCATCCCAGAATATTTACTTATGACTGTGGTAGCAAAGCACTACACATCTCAGAACACAGGTAAAAGATACCAGAAGGCATAAACTTCAAAGGAGTGTAATTATAGAATCATAGAGTTAAGATCGTAAGATCTTCTTTAAGATCAAGTCCAACTGTTAAACTAGCATTGTCAAGTCCACCACTAAACCATGTCCCTAAGCACCACATCTATGTGTCTTTTTAACACCTCCAGGGATGGTGACTCCACCACTTCCCTGGGCAGCTTGTTCCCATGCCTGAGAACCTTTTCTGTAAAGAAACTTTTCCTAANTGCTCCTCATCAGACTTGTGCTCCAGACCCCTCACCAGCTTTGTTGCCCTTTTCTGAACTCGCTCCAGCACCTCAATGTGTTTCTTGTATTGAGAGGCACAAAACCAAACACAGTACAAACTGGCTAAAAAATAATTTCTCGGTATAGTAACTGTAAAATAGATTCATCTGATATTACACATTGAATTACTCTGACAATTTGTATGGATTCCCTATGATTAATAAGCAGAATTGAACTATAAGGTTGATATTAAGCAAAACCCAATGTGAAGGAACTTTCCTGTACCGTGCTTGCCTACTGCCCTCTTCTGGGAGCATGATCATTGTCAGCTTTTTAGTGTGAGACTGGCTCTTGTGACGAGTCTCTTTGGAGTTTTCTGTGGGGTGATGAAGCACTTAAGCTTGCAGACAGTAGAATCTGGAAAGGAAGTCTATGCACCTTTGAAATACAAGTATTGAATTGTAATTTTTAAATCTGTGATTTTGTCACTTGGTATAAAAGGTCAAACTCTGTTCTCAGACCCTCATCCTAGGTTAGATTGCTGGGAGAGATCTCCCACTAATGTCCTTGCTGGCTCAAATACCTAGTTATATTGCTGTATTTCAAAGTACAGTCTGTTCAGGTTTTTCAGATCTTGTTTGGGATGAGCTACATGAACAGTGTCGCAAAGGTTCAGCTGTGAAGGTCTAACTTAGGTATTTTTTCAGCTCTGGTAATTTAAACTTTACATGACTTGATTAAGAATTTCTATATAGTCTCAAATGTTTATCACCAAAATTAAAAGTATTTTCTTCCATAAAGGTACAGAAGGAAGAGTTATTGTTTTTTTCAGCTTTATTGGCAGCATGAGGATGGTCTGACCTGAAACTCCTCTGTTAGTGAGATTCATACTATAGAGCATGATGCAGAAATATAGCATAATATCCACAAAAGACTCCTTTTCGTGCAAACGTCTGAAAAATGTAACCAATAAATGAGTCTGAGTGACTGTTTATATGGTTTTTCCCTGTTGTTCTTTACTGTATGTGTTCTGTTCCATGCCAAAAGTACAGGCAATAAAACCATTTAAAATGACTCAATAACTATTACATTTTAAAAAATAGTTTTATCCATATCAATATAATTGCCCTGTGATGTAGGAAGGCAAGTAAAGAAAATCAAAGAAAAAAGCTTTATTCTGGGCCACAGAGGAAACTTGTGCCAGAATGAAAAACCTGCTGATTACTTTGGGAATTCACACGCTTTGAGAGAGAGTGAAATAAAATGGGAGAAGGAAGCACTGAACTTGCTAATACAACAATTTCATTTCTGTTTATTTTCTTTTGCTCTACTAACTTGATATTTCTTTGCATCTGCAGGCAATACAGAAGGAAGTAGAGAGGGGACATGCCAAGCACATACTGGGTCAGCTCTGGAGAACTAGCAAGGAAGTTCAACATGTACAGCTGGAATATGGCTGCAAGACAGTGTGACTTTAAAAATGTGAGTGAGAGAGGTGTAGAAAGAAATCTATACTTTAGATTGCTGTAGAGTCCATTTGATTGTGATAGAATTAATAAGCAGTGGCTCAAAATCCTTTCCCATGAGCTAGTTATTACAGAGCTATAAAATTCTGTTCTTAAGTCAGATTTTACCGTTCAACTTCCCATCATTGCTGCAAGCAGGCTCGCTTTACTGATGGCAGTAGCAACAAAAACATTTCCTTTGATAATAACAGGATCACACATGTACGGCTATCTAGTGCTTTCTTTGTACAGCCTCTAGCATATGAGGGATCTAGTCTGCAATTGGATCTTGCAGGTGGTAATGCAAAACAGAAAAGGCACTCTCATCAGTCTTGCCTGAGATGCATGTTGAGCAACTTTGTCTTTGCCTTATAAGCTTTTGTTCTGATCAAACAATCTATTGTAAAAGTAAAGTCACTTGTGCACAAGTACACACATAGGGTTAAAACGAAAAAGATAATTTTTAAGGCTGCTTGAGAATTTAGTTTCATGACTCCTCCGGGTAAGAATGGGTTGTGTAGGCTAAATCCCAGCCCTCACATTGCAGATGTGCTAGTACAGTTCCCAGTGTCTGTTCACCACACAAGGTTGGAGTCCAAAACACAGTATGTGTGGAGACAGGGAGAAACCAGTATAGATGACAGCGTAAGAATCAGGCTTTTGATCGCTGGGAAATATCTTTCAGTTTGCTCAGCCTCCAGTATCCAGGCATACTGGTTCCCACTTGACTTCAGAACACAAGTAAGAGACCTGGGGGCATATCTAGCCCAGAGTCCACCTCCCACAGTAGCAGCCAGAGGTGCTGTTTAGGAGAGTGTGTGAGCCTGGCCCTTCCGGCACTCCTTTCCCCTCCTATTCCCTCCGTACATAACTGGACTAGGGATGCTACAAGGTGCATCCCTATCTGTTCCTTTAGTGTTCATGGTCCAGGTATTTTTCTGATCGATAACTTAATAGGAATCCATTACCCAGCCTTAGCACAACGCAAGGTATGGCCTGGCCACCCTAGGAGCCTGGTAAGAAAGGCAGAGGTTGGTGACGGAATTCATTTCTGTGAGTGTGGACAAAGTAACACGAACACACAGAGAAGGCCACAAGGATATCAAGGATCCAGATGGAGAAGCACTTTTTTAGTGTGACACTGGGGAAATAGTAAGAGAGATTTTTCCATGCATGCTGGTTGAGAGACATCTGAACAATATGCGAAGAAACTGTCCCACGGTCTCTTTCCTGCTCTTGAAGCAGACAAAATGTTACAGTATGCTTTTTATAAGGAAACAGAATAGTAGTCAGTGCTTGAAGAAGAGGAAAAAATGCATGAATGCAGCTCAAGCTCAGCAGGAGCTGTAGGTCCCCACTTCTCTGAGTGTATCTGTGGTTTCTTGATTGACTCCCAGATCCTGTGGCACCCAGTGAGAGCCAAGACCCAGCCTCTACATAAAGCATCGTCTCCAGCTGAGCTGGGAACTCAACGTTGGTGCTTAGCCAGGATCTCTTCTTTTTTAGTGAGGTGGTATCTTCCCACTGTGAGTAGCAGTGTTTCCTGGCTCCTTTTAAGCTCCAGACTCAGAGAGAGGTGTGAGTTAGGGGCCCCTATCCCCTGAGACAAGATGCTGATGATCAAGGGAGAGGTAGCGGCTCCCAAGACACACTGTCTGGTGTACAGCAGAACCACAGACAGAACCACAGAATGGTTGGGGTTGGATGTGACCTCTGGAGATAATCCAGTCCAACCCACCTGCTAAAGCACATTCACCTAGAGCAGATTGCCCAGGAGTATATCCAGGTGGGTTTTTAATGTCTCCAGAGAAGGAGACTCTGGGCAGCCTGTTCCAGTGCTCTGTCACCCTCAACATAAAGAAGTTTCTCCTCGTATTCAGATGGAACCTCCCGTGTTTCAGTCTGTGCCCATTGCCACTCACCCTACCATTAGACACCACTGAAAAGAGTCTGGTCCCATCCAGACTTCATGTGCCCGAGGTTGGGCACACGCAGTACCTAACCTTGGCACTGCATGTGGTGGCCATTGCCACCGTGAAAGTGTTGGTACAAATATAACACCATGGACTTATAGGTATCACAGAAACTCTCAGTTCTCTCCAGTTCTTCTGTTCCTAGAAACAACTTACGAAAATTAGCCAGCTGTACAGGCTAGCATCTGAAGTAATGATGGGGTGAGACTTGTAGAGTCTATAGCAGTGGATAGAAATTTTGTGGTGGAAGAGGTACTCATGACTGCTCAGTGCTGCCCGTGGGAGGTTCAGCATTGACTGGAGAGAGTGAAAAGGGATGGCAGCCCACTACCTCAGAACATAAACATATTGTTGTTTTTCCAGCGCAAGCTAACTCCACAGGGGATATTTGCCTCTAACATCATCCACCTCAGCAAAATATATCACTTTTGATGACATATTTGCAATGATGTGTCCAACCTCTTTCTTGAAAGTGTAAGTATGAATGATTAGAGGGAGAGACCAGGAAAGATCAGATGTGCTGTGGCACTGAAGGAATTCTTTCAGTGGGGCCGAAGGCTGCCACTGTGTGAGTGGGGCCAGGGCAGTGCAACTGCAGAGCTGGCACTGAAGCATGGCAGAAGCACGCACACACACACACACACAGTTCTAGCGGGGCTGGTGTCACTGGCAGCCTATTCGTTTTTCTGGGTTGATGAGAACCAGACCTGTCGAGGTAGTGATGTGTGACGTCTGCCCAGCCACAGAGCATCTGGAACCACATGAAAAGCGTATTATATCCCAAGAAAGGTGACGGAAGCCTGGTCTCCGATCTCGGCTGAGAGACAGGTGATGGAGCAGAAAGCGACTCAGAGGGTCAAAGTCTGAGGTGGTGCTGCTGGATGATGGCAGCTGTCAGCTGAGTCAGTAGGAAATCTGGAAAAGAGCGGAGGTGAAAACAGCTGGCATGATCACCTACCCTCACAAACACTGAAAGAGACAAAAGAAGTCCGTTCAGGGTAAAGACACCTTGACACAGTAACATACAGATAGAATGTGTTCAGTACTGAGGCAGATGATCACTGCCTTCATGCAGCTGCCAGGAAGAAAATCCTTTTAGTATGTGGGAAGAACTGAGACTCCAACACAAAACCCTGTTTGGTCTGTTCATGCCCAAGACAATTGGGATAGGGTCGTTTTAATACAGCGCCATGCCTGAAGACACAAATCAGCAGAGAGCTTTGGAGCTGCTTTCACCATGGCAAGCTGACTTTAGGAATAACCTTTCATGTTTAATCCCATCTGCTCTTCTCTACCATGCAGAACACACAGCTGCTTAAGCCATCCTTGTAGATCACAAGTTAGATGTTTCCCTGCAGAAAGTGGTATTTCATGTCTTTATTCCATCCTGTTCAGCAAGTGATCACCTCACACATACGAAGTGCCTGCAGCTAGGGCTGGGCTAGGGTCTAGGGCACATCAAGATACCCCAATTCACAAACCATTATTTATTCCTTTTTAGAATAGCACTAGCTGAGAAAACTCACTGCAAACTGCAGTTATGTGATGATTTCCTAGGCATGTTAAAGATGACACTGTTCTCTATTTTCACACAGGCTGAGACTAAGATGAAAAATCAGGGTAGGGGGAGAAAATATCACACTCACAGCTTCCAACAAACGGTATAATGATGCTGGTATGGATAACGACACCAGTGCAAGCAGGCAACTCATACACATCTGTATCATTCAAGACTGTGCTTCACTCACAACACTTTACTAGTGACAGAAAGAGCAATGAAATCATTCAGTATGGTGGAAAAGACATGTTCTTTGTTTTTTCTTCTTTCTTCTGTGACACTGCTTGAGATTTATGAACTGTGAGGTGTTGTTTCCTTGCCTGAAACCTCTACTGGAAGGGTACAAAATAATAAATGCAAACTAACGGTATTCTCAACAGGGAGTCTTTTCTGCAGTGTTGTTAGAAGAGCATAGCTACAGATCAGTACGTTTAAAAACTTGAAGCTCCAGTTCCTGGTGCTTACAGAGACAAAAGAGCCTGTGGAAGTTCAAATCAATAAATGGCTCTGACATTTCATCAGTAGCAGAGTTCTTTGTTGTTAAGTAAGGCTAAGAAAGATGTTGCAAGCATTAATGGCATTTCTTCCTTGCTGCTTAAACCCTGTTTATTCAGGAAAGCAGGATTTTCACAATAAGAAACGTGTCAGAAAAAAATAAATCCGGCGTTTAGTCATAGACACTTCCTTAGAGAAAAAGCCACCTGCTTTAATGTCAGTTTTCCGCTAGCCAGGAGCTGCCATGCAGTATCAAGGCTCTGCCATCAGATGGCAATGCTTATTTATGGCAAATTACTGCAAAAATAGAGCCTGGCGGCTTTCCGGAGACAGGCTGGTCTGGGCAGCCTCATGTGTCACTCCCTTCAAAAGAAGTTGTGAAGCTCGGAGCGCTGATGATGACTAAGTAAACAGAAAGGCTGTCTCTCTTCTATACTCTATATACTTCTATACTCTACTTCTCTACGTAGAGAAGAGATTGACATTGTATTTTGAACCTCCTGCTAATACAAAAATCTAATTTAAATCCTACTGGAGATGGCGTATTCGCTACTCTGAGGTCTCTTCTGCTCACTGAATGCTCCTCGCTCTCCCACAGCTGTCAGTCCTCCCAGGCTAGTTCCTTCCAGGCAGTTTCCAGTGGTGAGTGAAGATGCTTCAGCAGCATGGGATTAGGCCTTCTGCATTTGACATCCCCAAGTACCGCTGTTGTGATGGCTGTGATTAGTATTTTTAGTACAAGTTGTTCATTATGAAGGGCGTAATTTTGTAGCAATAGAAGTAATTATTGGCACCAAACAGAAAACAAAAATACGGTCCTTGCCCTATGCGGTCCACAGTCTAAGAATAAAAGAAAACAGACAAAAGGAGGCGTATGAGCCTATTTTTATAGATGAGCTGCTGCAATGCTTGTATAGACAAAGCTTCCACTCATTCAAAACTTCACTGTCAGTTATTCATCTTTTCCGCTTTTCATTCTGCAGTCTACATATCATTCCGCAAATGGCATTTTGCTAGTGTGTGCTGAATATATCATCTTCAGAACAAAAAAAATTGATGAGTTGGAAAAAAAAAGTAACCTGTAAAACTAACATATATTGAGTTGGAAAACATAACTTTCAATGCTCAAATTGAGGGAGGTTGCCAAGTAACACATCCTTACCTCTTCCACCTTACTTAGAGAAAAGACGGCAAACTGTCCTTGGACATTCAGTGCTTCTGTTTGTACGCCCAGGTCACAGGTTCAGCCATTTATAGGCTGAATAACAAAAACAATTAAATACGCCCCGTGTGTGTTTTGTGACATGAAATCCTCAGGAGACAGCAGGAGTCAAAACATCCTGCCTGCAGCTTCCACTATGTCTTAATTGCAAAGGATGAGCAAGCACTGCGCAACCAGGCACAGCTAGAACTTGATTTACTCTATCTTTATAGAGGAAAGAAGATACTTTTTAAATTTTATTTTTTAATAATGGCTGATAGTGAACTGCATGCTCTAGAGCAGCAGTCTGTAAACGTTTTTCCTCATGCATCTCTATGAGTTAAATATTTTTGAGTATGCACTCCACTATATGCATATTTATTTTAAAACTCTATACATGTACTTCCATACTAATGTTATGCATATAATAAAAATACACAAAATAGAAATTAAAAAAGGATTACATAAAAATAAAATAAACACTATTTTAAAATTTTACCTTATTTTTAATGGTAAAAGAACACTTTCTTCCTGCACCCCAGTGGACTGTCTTGTGTACCCCCTGGGGTGCAGGAACCCCAATTTGAAGACCACTGCTCTACAGACGAAAGCTGTGAGGTATGAGATCCGTTGTCCTATGTCCAGGCAGAAGGACGCTTCTGTTCTGATTTACACAGGATACGAAGTATCTCCATGTTCCAAAGGACAGGTACTTGCAGCATACATGTAATCTACTTTACGTATGTGGATGACTGCAAACAGAAGCTGTTCATAGCTGAACAGGGTGCGAAAAGCTCTTGGCAAGACTGGCACCTAAAGATCAATAAGCTCCTTGGAACTCACACACCAAACAGTACAAGTTTTGAGGGACATAAAGACATAAAGTGTCTCACTGCTTGTTTATGAGGTATTCATCCATTACAACAGTTTCATGCAAGTGTTCTTTAACAGCATTTTGGAGAATGCTGCAAACTGAAATTTAATGGGGAAGTGCTTTTAGAAACAAAGGAGTGAGATGAAATGAAATAAAAACAGACATTGAGAAGAGAAAAAGAGAAAAGCGAAGAGATGAAGACAGGAAAACAAGAGAGGAAGAAAGGAAGAAAAATGTTATGCGAGCACCTTAGAACAGGAAGCTGTGCTGCTTCCTGGAAGTAGATGCTCACAATAACTGTGAAAATACCATGACAGAAATATACAGACTGTTTCTCCAATGCTAACGCTGTTTTTTAAAGTATTTTTTGAATGTCTGCATGAGAACTGTACTTTTTCTGGGTTTTAGACAGCATTTTTATACAATAAAATGTCTCCCTAGGGTAAAATTCTAATCAACCCACAAAAACCACAGGTGGATTTTGAGTCAGGAGTTTGAGCCTTCAAGGTGAAAGTCTATAGTTCTCAGCAGTACTTCAACTCAGCTTGATTCTCACGTTAACATTTTCATATTGACTCCTGCAAGCCCCACATCTAAAACTAGCCGTAAGACACATCTGGCATTGCACAGGAGCTTTTTTGGTCCAGCCACATAAGCCTAGCTGAGCAGTTAGAACTGGTATGAGACATAACTCTATTCCTATTTCAGGTTTTGACAGTCTTA
Organism: Pampusana beccarii; assembly: GCA_013399365.1. Taxonomy (NCBI): domain Eukaryota; kingdom Metazoa; phylum Chordata; class Aves; order Columbiformes; family Columbidae; genus Pampusana; species Pampusana beccarii. The sequence goes on from VWYH01007514.1 coordinate 100,896, forward strand.
AGGCTTTTCAACTACAAATCTAAGGCTATTAGAGCAGCTCTTCACTTTTAGGGATAACTCCACTTTATCAGCATTGGTCTGAAGCTTTTTGGTTCCCACTTCCGAAAGCAGCTTGAAGGCTGCAGTGAGTAGCAAATCTTAACCCAAATCTTAGCCCAGCCAATAGCCTCTGCGTTGCCTAGATCACATCATAGTTGCTCAACCCAAACCTGACATTTACACAGTGTTAAGCGACCCCTTTATACAGAAGCATAAGGGATTGCCATTTGGGCTCTGTTATCACCAGTCTTGAGACCCTCTTCCAGACCCAGCACAATTCATAGTTAATCTTTCCCCTTGGCCCCCAAATTTAGATTAAAAGTCAAATTTAGACAGCTCCTTATTTACCCCAGCAGTTGCTTCTGTCTTTACCTGGTTTATCAACCTTCTTTACGACAAACCTTAGTTTCAAACCTAATCTCAGTTTTAGTCAGAGTGCCGTAATGACTTGAAGCCCTGGACCTATTAAGCACATGGAAGGTTGTATTGCAGAATAATGGCCCCATAACGGCTTGAAGCCCTGGACCTACTAACCACGTGGAAGGTCATATTGCAGAATAAGGCCCCTGTTTGCACTCAGCACTAAACCCAGGTTCTCGCAAGGCCAAATCCTAAACCAGTTATTTATCATGGTCTCAAGAAACCAATGATTGCTGCCAGGTGGAAATCCAAATGTAGTTACCTGTAAACCAGGATCAAGTGGCCCTTTGTTTACTAAGCTGTAACTGAGGTTTGCAAGAAACCTGCTAGCCCTATTTGAAATCCCAGACTTTGCCTAGTGATCCCTGTGATTGCCCAATCTATTCTAAACACTGCATTCCCTGCAAAGCTCAGAGCTAATCTTAGCTAACCGGATCATTCCTGTCCAATCCTAAATTGGTTCATACATTGAGGCGTGGATTTGGGCTGTTGTTATACTGTTTGTAGCACAAACAGTGAGGTCTGTTGACCCAACATGATGCTCCTCCCAAGCATTGCCCACATATCACATGGGTGTGCGGTACGTTCTCAGCAGCTTGTCTCACTCCTCGAGTGGAACCAGAAGGGTTCTTACCCTTTTGTATGGCCTGTATATGTTTTTAAAACATGTGGCCACCTGAGCCAAGATACTTTTCTGCATTTGCAGAAGCTGCGCGTTGCTGCAGAAATTCAGGCTTCCAAAGGAATGAAAAGAACGGTTATAAGAGTTGCAAAAGCAGCTTTACAAAAACATAATCTCAACACATGGAGTCACTTCCCTGCAATCCACACAAATATTAGAGCACTCAGTTTAAGGCTTGGAATAGGCTTTAAAAGTATTTTTAAATGTTATATTAATCAACATGTGCTAGCCAGAGGAATGTAAACACCATTAGGGGATGTGATAGATGGACTCTGGCAAATCTTACTGTGGCAGGTTACCAGGTCACTGGCCCTTGCTGTTTCCCTTCCCCTTCTGCCCAAGGTTACAGTCCCCCAAGCACCTTCAGCAGAAGTTGCCATGTGGCTGCACCTCTGTGCAGCTCCAGCTCATTTTGTCATCTTTCAAAGGCCTGAATTCAGCTCTCTCAGAGGTCAGCAGGTCACATTAAACCCCAGGTTTGATGGAGGAAAGCAAGGCATAAACCTGAATAAATAACTGTATGCTGTAGAAACTTCATATGCAATTCTTACATGCGTTTTTACAGTAGGTTAGTAGGAGTTCAGCCAAATTATTTAAGAACATACAGCCTAACACAGGGTACTTTTTTTTGGTATATGATTGGATGAATCATACTTGAAGCTAAAAAGGAAAACTGCATTAACTGACAAATAAACTTGATCTCCGCATTCTTAAGGACAAAAGTTGCAAACGAGCTATTGACTGCAGTGGCAATGGAAAACTCCATTGAGTACTTTTTTTGGCAACTTGCAGTTCTATGAATGCTTAATGATATATCTGAAGTGAAAAAACCCAACAAACTGTTCTTACATTTAGCTCAACTTTTCATTCTGTAATTTAGCCTTTTCTTGTCTACAATCCAATGCAAGCAGTTTTGGACCTGGAAAAGGCTTTTTCACATCATTTTTCACCAAGAATCTCTTAATTTTCCACTAATAATATGCATTGGGTTCACTTTTAAATATTAACATCAGTGCCAGAGAATGTAGGTTCAGTACACAAAGACCTGTCTGAATAAGTACAAAATTTCTGAATGGGTATGAGCTATCGTTATTTTTCTTCATATAAATGAGTTTTGCTGCAGGTATACCTTGTTGGTAGAGATTATATCCTCTACTGGAAGCTAAATCAGCTTGTCAGCAAATTTGGGTGTCCTGATTTTACATTAATTACACAAATATTTAGCAAGTGTGTTCTTGCTTCCCACTGAACTCCTTTTGTTTGAAGGTTTTTTATAAAAGCTTTGATATCTAAAATGGCTTGGGGAATGTACAGCATTACAGAGCTCCTTTTAATGAAAAGACAGATCCGGGAAGCTAAAGGGAGAACTGAAGCTCTGGTGTTTCAATTTCTAATGCTACCTTTGATGCTGGTCTCATGGAGACAAAACAAAAACAATCTTAGAAAGCTGACAGATGCTCGAAGGACAAAACTGTAGCAGGAGAATGCAGGGTTTCTGCACAACACCATGCACAATTCTTTAGCCCGTGCTCCCTGGGCTACTGATCTTCACACCTTGGTCACCACTGCCCTTTCCTTCTTGAAACCATGCTGGGAATGGTTCATAGAGCCAGGTAGAATTTGAATAACAAAGTACTGACACGCTGGCCCAGCATCACAACAGGGAAATTACAAAGGGTTTGGTTGCCTGATGGTTTGAAGAAAAAGAGCTCTGACAAGCTGTGAAGTAAGAAAGAAGGATCCATGAACAGAAGAAAAATGGTATGTTTCTCTAAAATAAAGACAATGTTTGAATCCAGAACACAATTCAGTGGAACATCAGGGATCTCACTCTTCCTAAACGTCAGGACACCTCTGTACTAGAATGAATTTAAAAATCTGATTTTTGACATGTCTTTTGGAATTAGAACTCTCTGTTTTCTAGATCTGAGTTTCGATAGCAGGAAAACATGCACTGGCAGCCACTGGGATGATTCTTACTAGTTTTTTGAACAAGCTTCATTGTGTTGCTAGCAGAAGAGCACTTGTGTCTTACATACTCCCTTTCTCTGCCAAGGCAATCGAGTAGGCTATTGTCTTTCCCTTTGACATGCTGTGATTTGTTATGGTCAGTGAAAAGCTTCTGTTAAATTTGCCTTGGATGGCACAGTCTTAGAAACTCTCACCTCCGTTCAGTATTCACTTCGGGTTCTGTTTCAGACAGTTTTTTTGCTTACGCTGCCAGCCCTGTAAACTTAGTTTTCTGCCTAAGCTGGGTTCTTACTGGGTCTGCATCACTGCTAATAAGGAAGACTCCATAGCTCAGACTTGGTTAACACCTCTGTAAACTGAGGAAACAAGATAGCATGTTTGTTCTTCCCCTTAGGTCTCAACCTGCTCTGTAGGTCTAAGAGTAAAAAGCTAGGAAAGGTCATTTTACCTACAAAAGTAAGCAGGTGGGCTCTTATAGGGAAAAAAAAAAAAAACACACAACAAAAAAACCCAAACCAAACCAAACCAAACCAAAAAAAAACCCCAAAACAACAACGTAAAACCTCAGACAAATGAGTGGTTACTGCTTTTGCATTTTGCCTTTTTTTGGAACTTGTCATTCTGTTTTCAGGCTGTGCAACAAAACAGAAGCAGAAGATTGCTGGAAACACTGATTGCCTTGAAGAAACAGAGTAGAATCACAGTCCAGATAAATGTGCTTTACTGAACAAGCAGAGTAAGGGCTGTCTGGTGGCTACAATCAACACATGAACTAAGGTAAATAGTGGCATGTTTTAAGTTCTCCTACCCTATAGGAATTTCAGAATTTTAAAATGTATTAACATGAAATTAAAAAATAAGGTTTTATGTAACATCATGGGCTTCGAAAGGAGGTATTACAATGCTTCATGAATCAGGGACTCATGGTTACCATGAACAGTAGTGCTGTAAGAACCAGGATATTGGAATGAATTAGTGGCCAGATAATCACAAATGTTGCAATGTTTCTCTGTATTCTGTGAAAGTGAAACCAGTAAATTATAAGTAGAAAGCTTCACACTCTACAGTAACTGAAAAGCCAAAGGATACTGCATGATGGACTGCTAGGAATATCTCCTGAGCAGTCAGTTTCACACTTAATCTTTCAGTGGAATTAAAAATGAAGAATAATGGGAGTAACATTTGGGCAAAACATCGCAATCTTCTGTGTTATTATAACACAGTTTTTCTCTATTCTTACATAACAGTCAAAAGGTCAGGCTACAAAATGCCAAGAACCTACCCACAGCTGATCTGTTAATCCTGGGAATACCTAACAAGGAATGCATGGGCAGTCATAAAATTTTAAAGAGCTACAGTAAATCTCTGCAAATACTGCCTTCATTTTTACAGTAAAGCAGTTAAGTGAAATAGAAGCCAGTCACTCGTCTCCAGTGAGAAACCCATTTAGGCCGTAATAGTACACCTCATTTTAACCTCTCTTTCCCAATGACTTTTGCCTTCCCAGAAGTATTTCTGAAAGAAAAAAAAAAAAGTTAAGAATTGATATTATCAAGCATTAACCAAGTTTTGTTCACATGACCTTTGTCCACTGCAGGAGTAATTTAATTGTTTTCTTGTTGAAACACTCACCTGCAGTTTTCTGGCAGAGCTGCTTAACGTGCCAGTTTGACACTGCTCAGAGGCCTCGCTAAAACCCAGCTCCCTTTCTTCTGCAGTTGACCGAAAACAATACTTACATGCTAAGCAAGGAGGGTAGTTCCTGTATGAGATGAAAAAGATAAATGAAAACTAAGAAAAATAATTTCATCATTTTCTCCCTGAATTATAACCAGAGACATCACATGCAAACTAACAACTGCATTTACAAGAACAGGCAAAGGATTGAGTGACATTTGTACGCTGAAAAAATGCTTTTAGGATACACTCTCTCTTTAGTTAAACTTCCAAGAATAAATCTTTATGAATGAAATTCCACAAAATTGGTGTCTGCTTTTACTACTTCTTTTTTTCTTTTTGCTATAGAAAAACACAAATGCATAACAAGAAGGTTTCTTCTTGGCCTTCCATTGACTTCTCAGGTTATTTGGGCATTCCAAGTCCCTCCCCAGTGCTAGTGATATTTATTTATAGAGGTACATGACAGAACTGAGAGAAGGTAGCTCATTTTCCTTAGTGCTTACAGGCTGTGTCACTTGTCCTGCAGTCAGATCCATAGGAACTGATTTTTTTACGGAAGTGTAATTCAAATTCTGTCAACATTGCTGTGTACTGATCTAAAACACCGATGATTTTGTATCAGATTATTGGCTTTAGGTGTAAAGCAAAACTCAAGTTTAAGTAGTTCCACAGCTAGAATTTAATACTGGAAAGGACTTTGCCTGAGGAATCACATTTGGTTTCCTCATAGCTACACACCACAGATAATAGTTATCAAATGCAGAACCATCTACAAATACCTGTTCTGACACCAACCTGCTGACTGAAGAATATGAACATGAGAGCTCAGTAACTCCAAATAATTATCCTGTTCAGCCTTAGCTCTTTCTGTTGGGTGGCCAGTTAGCCCTCAGGAGACAAGGAGTACGGAGTCCAAGTAATCCAAGTCTAAATACCACAGTCTTCACCTGCTTTTTGTCCAATGAGAGCTGAACATTTGGCTAACCTTGCTAATATCGTCTTCCATCCCTCGGAGTATCTTCCCAGTCAATAACTCCTGTCACTCACTCTGTTCCAGTGCTGCTTGGAAAACATCAGCTCCATTCTTTACCTTCCTCCAGTTCCCATCCCATTAAAACCAAGAGAAAGCTATGAGAGGAAATACATCAGGAAAGTTCTCTATACCTTTTCCAGAGATTTTTTTTCTTCTTTCATAGAGGAGAAAAGACCAGGTCTCCAAAAGTCCGCTTCTGAATTAAAAGTGTTGCCCAGTTTTAGAGGAGGTAGATCCTTTTTGTGCTACAGAAACATGGGGGTGCTCATCAGAGAGGTGTAAACTCAAACATAGAAGGAAATCTGCGAAACATTACACAGGACTTCGTAAAACTCGATTTTGAATTTTGTCTGCAGGCTGCAAGTTTTCAAATCTTTCTTTGTCATGTCCTTTATTCACTTCTCATCCATTAATGAAAGAATCGTCACATGCATCTGTGATGCTCATCTTATTAAAAAAAAGAGGTACAGAAAAGATAAAGGAAAGGAGAAAACGAAGTGATTATCAAAGTGTCATTGCTTATGGAAAGAGAACAGATGAAAAAGTAAATATATATTATGACAATAAAGCACCAGCAAACACTTCAGTTTTGAATTATTATGACAAGCATTTATTTTGTGGATATTTCTGTGTTATGGTGGACATGGGTGATCCCATGCTGAATTAATGGTACAATGATAAGTTCTCAAGATGTGGCAGTCTTTGTTTGCTAAAATAACATAAGAGCAACAGAACAAATTCACCACACACGTAAGCAGACATTCAGAGCTGTAACTCTGTTTTCCAGTGCTGTGCCTTACTATATCAGGACTTAATTTTGATACAATGGAGTGTTTATAACTCTCGCTGGACTAAATATGTAGAAACTTCGCCTAAGCTAAACCTGATTTTTAAACTTTGCTCTCTTGTCTTCTTACAATACCTGAAGTACAAAAATAGTGCATTAGTGCAAAATATATTTAATTTTAATTTATTTATTTATGTCTTTACTCTTATGGCAATTAAAAGCCAGTTCAATACTGGCATTGTATTCACACAGCATTTATGCACCTTCTGTCTGCTTGAAAGGTAAACATCTAGGGACATCTGGAAAGGCAGTGTCTTTCCATTGTCTGAGTCTCTGTAGTCACTTCATTGTAAATATTTAATAACAAATTAGAAGTTACAGAGTTGCCATGACAGCTATTGTCTATATCCAGCAGTCAGCACGGGATCTGTAGCTATTAATACGTATACACCCAGGACACAGTATTCCTGTAGTTTTGTGCAGATTTTTATCCAAGTTAGCACTGAGCTAAAGCATCGCAGATTAAGGTAATTTGCTCTCTCAATGCCAGTCTTTTAAAGTGTGCATTAGTTAGCTCATGATTAGTTAGTGGGACCTTTACTGTACGGTTATAATCACTTAAGGCAATGTTGTAAACCAGCTTGAGCTAGTTTAGAATTTGTAAGTCTTACTTGACTATCTACAGTATAAATATACATGCTATATATTTAAAAGAGCTATGAATTGTGTGTGTGATACAAGCATGGTTTCTATAGATAAGGGATTAACTTTAAAATAGAGAAGGACACAAAATAAATTTAGCAAATATGATATGAGAGACACAGAAACAATGCCAGTGAATTTATGGTTAGTAAATGAAAATTAAGCCAAGAATGCCCCACCCAGTGGTCCTCAGTAAACTAAATTATCAGTATTGTTTTGCTTCATTGTGTATTTTATATATATCAAATAAAATCTGAATTTCTGTGCCTTCTGTATTTTTTTTCCTAGGTCCTGGGGCAGCTCAGTTTAACAAAATAAAAGCTACTTGATACTCTGCAAGCGTCTAGTCAAAATGCTAGTCCTTACGTCTATATCAGGGTAGATTTGCATCATGTTAACATTTATTATGATTAGCAACAGAAGGAAAAAGTGCTATAAACTTTGAAGTCATGCAGCTGCACAAACCATTATACTAGTGTAAACTTTTATTTAGAAGGCTGTGCACTTTTGTCTCTAGTCCTGTATTTTATCCGGTGACTATTTAACATATAACACAGAAACAGCTTTGAATGGAGAAGGAGAGGAAACCAAGGATGCCCTCTTACAAAACAAATACCCTGCTTGAAAGCAGGCATGCAGCTCAGAAGCTTTCAGGTAAGACTGGAAGGGGCCTTTGGGGTTTAAGCAGCACCTGAGCAAGAGTCTCCAGGTTCACTGTTTTGAATTTGCATAGTGGAACTCTGCCTGACTGCCCTTTTCACTATGTTGACTCCACATGATACTGTGCAAAGATCCTCACGCTAGTGACACATGACCTAATGTCTCTATCTTCCTATACAATCTCAAGTATACGGCAAGCTCAGCATCTCTAACCCTATGTAGTGTACTGTGCTGTAAACACATATAGCCTAAAATCTTTATTGAATTTCGCTTGCACTTCCTAAACTAAAAAAAGTCAAGGACTTTGTTTTTCACATTATATGCTTTCATACAATACATTTTTTTCATTTGAAATTCTTTGGCCTGTGTCATGCAGAAGATTCAGGTTAAAGGTTCATCAACCATCCTTGCATTCAAGTCTGTAATTCGCTAGAGACACACTAAATTAAAACAAAACCTACTCTCAAGTCCTACGAAAGCAATGTTGAATTTTACTCTTTAAGTGCTTCGGGGGTTCTCCCCACACAGATTAGTGCTGTCGGGATGGGCCGATGGCCCAGAACAGGCCCAGGGTGTAATGGCGATCCAGCGCATGCTTCGCCAGCCTCCCCAGACACAAGTCCTCCAAGTGCTCATGAAAGGATTTTCACAAACAATTGATCCAAAATGCCACTTGGAGTTCAAAAAGGCAACAGCTTTATTTTTCAATAAAAACACACGTATCTTTCCATCATTAAAGCTGGCACAGTGGTTTTTATGTGTCACCCATCACCCTGATATCTCAAGACCTCTAAAATGTTTTGAAATAGAAATTCTATCTCCACTACACCTATTCTCTTCCCTTCCAAAATACGGAGTAAGCAGCATGACTACTGAAACAGCTTAACTAGATCACAGCTCAGTTCCTAGGTGTGGGAAACGTGGCGAATGTGCTGAAGAAATCTGAGACAAACAATTACACTTCTTTTTAAAAATCAATTCCGAATTCAGTCACCTTGATTTTGGAATTAACTTGCCTTTTATGATATTCTTGGTCCAGTTCTGAGTTCTTGGTTCCCACATTCAGTAACTGGAGGGCAGTTAAGAATGGGGCAGATGACTTTGTCACGCTTTCATGCCAAGTTATTTCACATTCAGTTTCAATCCATGCCTTCTCAGACAGGTGAGTATGCCATCTACATACTGAGGTAGCGCTTACTGTCCTAATAGAGACAGTTTTCCAAAAATTGTTCTGGCAGGCTCTCCTGCTTATGTCCTCACCATCCCTAAATAAGGTTTCTTGTGGATTTTGAACCAAATGATGTAGGGAGCTGAACCTCACATGACTGCAGATGTGAGCCTTCCATCACGTTTATTTTTGGTGCTGTTAAGGAAATTGCACGGGCTGTAGCAAAAGATTTCAGTGTATTCCTCTGGCTTCTTCTGGATGTGATGGACGCAACTGGTGATGTGCAGGGGCACAGCTGGCAGGAGGGCGAAGGCTGCCAGCAGAGCTGAAGGGCCAGCAGCTGCCTCTCAGACACTCTCTGCACTTAAGTGGCCCCAGAGACTGACAGCTGGCTCTGAAAACTGGACTTTGACCGCTTTCCTCACCTTCTTGCTTAGAAAAGGGACAATACATATTGCATGCTTGAGAGGTCTCCAGGTGATGAGTGAAACTCATTTTGGCACTGAGCAACCCATACAGTGGAAAGGGACCTGGGGGTCCTGGTGGGCAGCAGGATGCCCATGAGCCAGCACTGTGCCCTGGTGGCCAAGAAGGCCAAACGGCATCCTGGGGTGTGTTAGAAGGGGAGTGGTTAGTAGATCGAGAGAGGTTCTCCTTCCCCTCTACTCTGCCCTGGTGAGACCACATCTGGAATATTGTGTCCAGTTCTGGGCCCCTCAGTTCAAGAAGGACAGGGAACTGCTGGAGAGAGTCCAGTGCAGGGCANGAACAGGCTGCCCAGGGAGGTTGTGGAGTCTCCTTCTCTGGAGACATTCAAAACCCACCTGGACGCCTTCCTGTGTAACCTCATCTAGGTGTTCCTGCTCCAGCAGGGGGATTGGACTGGATGATCTTTCAAGGTCCCTTCCAATCCCTAGCATACTGTGATACTGTGATATACTTCAGGACTGCAGTTTTATTTCTTTCTGACATATGTGGAGCTGGGGAAGTTACAGCATCATTGGCCATTCCCTGTAGCTGTTCTCCTCCAGTTACGTTTCACAAGCTTTTGAGCCTGTCTGTCAGATCATAAAATGTTCTCTAGACTCTAATTTGCTTATATTTAGCCCTATCCTGCAGCATTTCTTGTGTTCCTGAACCTTTTCTTTCAGTTTGCTAGTGGCAAGCCACTTCATATTATTAACAGTCATAGACCTACAGGAGAAATATTAAATTATGCATATGTTTACTTACATTCTTTGTTTACATTACATTTGGGGATCAGAAAGTGAATAGGAGTTTTTCTATGACGATTCACTCCATTCAATGTCTCTTTGGTGTACTAGTTGGAAGGGTTCACAATGAGCTGAAGTCTCCACCAAGCATAATGAAACCCACACTCCTAGGGGCAACAAATATTTTATTGTGTCAGTTGAGAAAGGTTTCCTGAAAGCAAGTCTTTTTGCTCTCTTTATCGCGTATTTGAATTACTGTATTAGGATTTTATCAGGCCAAAGTTGTATCAGAGCATGAGGCCTAATTAAGACAACCATTGATGCTCATGTGGAGGGGGTGTTTTTTGCCACTGGATGAAAAGAATCACTGTACCTGAAGTAATAGATCAGATAAAAGAAACAATCCTTTTAGGAAAATACAAGTTAAATTAGATCGCAACACTCTCGATGCAAGAGTAAAGCCATAGAAGAACATCCATATTTAGCAATTATATCAATGACTAATTCTTACAAGCTGGTAGCAATAGCCACTGAATCTACATCAAATTTGATCCTAAGGTCAGGTGTACACTTTTATCTTTATATTTGCTTCCAAAAGGTAACTTCATGTGAGAGAGATCTTTCAAAATCCAGAAGTGGAAATGTTATATGTATCTAGCTAAGATATAACACAGCGTCTGATGTTCATTTTCATCTCCTTTGGTTTCTTTTAATATTCCTATGTACTACTACTTTAATATGTGCAATCAAGGAAAAATCACGAGGCAAGGTGTAATATTTTTCCTACCTCTCCTGGAGCTTCAGGGACATATCCACAGCCAATTTGCTTTGCAGACTTCCACATACGGTACACTTAACACATCAATTTTGAAGATTTCAAAAACCACCTGCAGATGGGTTCCCTTTATATTAATCAAACCACTGACAAAGTAGGACAGTGGTTCCATCTGTTGCCTGCAGAAGCAACTAAAGCAGAAAGGACTTCCTTGGAAGGGGATAAAGCTTCGCTACAACAGGGCCACCTCATCACTCTGGACTGTGTGGGAAAAAGCTCCAGTTTTTGTGTCAAGCAGTATGCTACCAGTTGGTGCTTCTGTTAACTCTTTTTCCTGAACAAAGCGTGGCATTGGGAAAAAAAAAACACCAAGTCAAGAACTTGTTGGTAAGAGTAGCTATAAAAGCTATCAAAATAAATAAAAAAGACTGAGGTGTGCCAGCTTTTCAGGCTTTTAAATTCAGCTCATGCATAACTGCTCTTGTACAACATGCTCCACGGTACTTCATTACTCACCTTCACTTTATAATATTTATGAACATTTATAGCATTTATCACTTGTGTATCACCACTACTAGAGCGGACGTGTGTGGGAGATCCTTGCTGCCATCACGCTATTCGTGCTGCCTCTCTGTTAAACCTTCTTCCCCTATCCTATGTGTCTTGTTCCTTTAGATGACAACTCTCCGAAATACAGGATGCCTCTTCCTCCGTGTTGTTACTGCTTTTAGCTCAACTGGTTTGTAGGCACCATCGTCACAAGTGTAATAATTAACAGTGCAAGGCAGGCCCTATGTTCACAGGAGTTTGAAAGGAACGAATCTCCAGTTTCAAGCTATGCCACAGTTGTGCACACTCTCAATCAAATGCATTTTTAACTTCAATATTCAAATATAATCTTCAACTAACATTTAACAGCTTAATTTGCTGTGCCAATGAAGTGCCATACTCATGTGTAGTATTCCTTTTTGTGGATTTAAAGAAGAAATAATCATTTAAAATGGGCTCATACTGTTCTTGAACAGTGCAAACTCATATTGTAATTGAAAAAACAGAATCTATGCACAACCTTAAATCTGATTAGACTCCACAGGATGGAGAAAATACTAGTTACCAGATAATACTAGTTAATAGATAACTGGCATAGCAATTTGTGTATTGACTATGTTAGTTAAAGGCAATACGAGTCATTCTAGAATGCAATTTTTCCTTCTTCTATTTGTTGGTGGTCAGCATCTTGTCCTCAACTGAAAGGTGATTTGCACTTATGGTTTGTGAATTACAAGCAGTCTAGACTAAACTCTTTAGACTGAGTTTTGCCCTCTTCTCCATGTTTCAAGTACTCCTTCCATAGAGCAATTGCTCCAAGTAATTGCCACTGTTGTCATGTTTGGCACCAAAATAAAGTTGATGCAGTACCAGTGACAAAATTGTTTAAAAAGCATTTAGCAGTTACCTTCCCTATTTTTGACTTTTAGAACTTGTCTTAAGTTCAATTGTTAAAGGTGTAAAATATTAATGATAGTGAAATATTGCCCAAACAAGCTGTTACAAAAATAACCCTTTATGTAACCTTCAGGTTTTTTTGTGAAAGTTACAGCAGTATTTTTGCACTAAGTTTTTCTTTTTAATGGCAGATAAACTTCCATACTGAAGTCACAAGCAGGTAACTACTCTGCTCGTGTTTAAGGCCAAATAAAGCAAGTGTCCAATATTCATGTACATTAGCCTACCACTGTTCAGTTGACAGCAGCAATCCAAGACTGTTTTACTATAAACAGGAAGGATGATGATGTGCCACATTGTATGCATTTGGACAGCAACAGGAAATGCTATTTGTCAGAGAAGACCTCTTCTTTCAATAAATAAATAGGCTTAGGGTAAATATGGAGCAAGAGAGAGGTTGTTTTACACTCATGATGAGGTTCTGGTTTAGTTTTTTTAGGCTAGAACAATGCATTCTCTCAGCCACTGGAAAAGGCTGCCCGGTATGCTAGTAAAAGCAAGAACAGTCAGCAATGTTGACAGTCCACTGATCCTTAACAAAGTGCTGTTGATTTCAAGAACTCTGTACATCACTATTGGACGAGTAAGAAACTTGACCCATATTGTGCACCGAAAACAAAACAAAAAGAAACCACTAAGGCTACTGTAGTGCAGCTTTTGCTTAAGCTACAGCTTTCTTGATCAGAAAAAATGCATTGCTTTTCCAGTACTTGTGAAGTAATGTGTGTTTTCATGCTCAGACACTCTTGTTTATATATATCAGATGTCCTCAAACAGAACTCTTACAAGTACCAGTTTCATCTGGATTCAGAACGCATGCTTAAGCCTAATCCAAAGTGGTACACTGATTTTGGACTCAGTCTTTCCTTGATTACTGCAGATGGCTCTACCCAGAAAGTCATTCCTGAGTAATGTGGCTGTAATCCTCAAAGAGAGGACCCTGTACTAGGTCTGGCTGGGTCAGAGATATGTTCTATTATCTTCCTACCAGTGCTAGTACATTCCAATTATTTTAGAAAGACTGGGATTTCTAGCAGTTTTCAACACTTTAAAAACCATCTCAGTCAGACCTGCTCTGAGTAAGTTTGCATTTGACAATGGCAAGTGGTCATTCAGATGTCATGCGGACTCCTGAGCTCCCAGCTACCTAAATTTCTGCAAGGCAGTTTTTAAGACTTCTTTGAGTAGGTTTACAGTGCAATTGATGCAGAGGTCCTTAACCGTGAAACACACAAGCTAGGTCTGGAACCAGCACTTTACAGCTGACTGCAAGGTGGAGACTAAGCTACTTCACCTTGTCACTGAAGCAACATAAGGGAGATACATCACTTTCAGGGTCCAAAATTTGTTGCTGCACTGCTTTCTGTAGATATGCCTAAATTTTCTGCTAGCATGCATTCACAAAGCTAAACCAAATTAACCAAATTCTTCTCCTAAGAAGGACTCTCAAACTGCATTCCTAAACTGCCTGCCTAGCACACTCTGTCCAATGAGGATGGGAGGTCTGCACAATAGATGATCTCTGTATTTCTTTCCCTATAATCCAAGAATAACGGTATCTGCTTGGGGGGAAGGAGCTCTGTTTGCAAATTTGCCTCATTAGCAATGATCTGAATACAAATTTCCCACCTCCCTTGAACATGCAATTGGAAGTTCTGGGAGAGACCCTCCAAATTTCCCCTCTCAGTGTCTTTCAACTTCACATAAATAATTAAGTATTCATGAGGAGAAGGAGAAGGAGAAGGAGAAGGAGAAGGAGAAAAGGAGAAGGAGAAGGAGAAGGAGAAAGAAGGAGAAGGAGAAGGAGAAGGAGAAGAGGAGAAGGAGAAGGAGAAGGAGAAGGAGAAGGAGAAGGAGAAGGAGAAGGAGAAGGAGAAGGAGAAGGAGGAGAAAGTGACTTCGCTAGACTATGGTTAAGGCATTCACATTGGAAAGCCACATCTGAATCCCTATTCTAATGACTATTTAATTATCCTTCTGATAGCAGACAAGCTGTGGAGGCATCCTCATGCCCTCCTCCCTCACTCCTTATGTTATTGAGGTCAAGGAGCCTGGGCACCAGCAGACTGAGAATTTAATAAGCATCAAGACTCCAGAAACTAAACACTGCAAAGATCAACTGGATATTTCAAAGAGTTTTCATGGTCCCGATTTTAACAGCCAGTGGCCTGCCCAGAATTCCTAGACAGCTGCAGAGTTGGTTCAGTGTTAGCAACCGTTGGGTATTTTTGGTGGTTGTTTCTTTTGCTGACAGAAGTAACACAACAATTTGCCAGTGAGCAGCATCCTCAGCTCGCCTGGAGCCAGCCAGAGCTCTGAGACACAGAAGTTGGGGGACCACGCCAGCAGCTCGGTGATGAACTGCTGCAAAAGCTTAACTGTTCATGGCCAACCCAAATGACAGAATGAAGCATCTAATTAAATCTGTGATGTAAGAAGAAATACTCTTATTTATATCCTCAGGTGAGGCCAGTGGGATTTTGGCTGCCTTGTGTGACAGCAACAGGGCCCCACCTGAGTGTGCAAAAAAACCAAAAGCATTTCTCCATCCTTTGATGTAAACGTGCCTGCAAAGGCTGCTGCAAGCAGCCATGCTTTGGGTGTCACAGTATAAAGAAGACATTAAGCTACTGGAGAGTGTCCAGAAGACAGGTATGAAGTTGGTGAAGGGTTTGGAGGGGAAGCCGTGTGAGAAGCAGCTAAAGTCACTTGGTTTGTTCAGCCTGGAGAAGAGGAGACTGAGAGGAGACCTCATTGGGGCTACAGCTTCCTCACAAGGGGAGGAGGAGGGGCAGGCGCTGATCTCTTCTCTCTAGTGATCAATGACAGAATGTGAGGGAATGGCAGGACGATGCGCCAATGGAGGTTTAGGTTGGACATTAGGAAAAGGTTCTTCCCCCAGAGGGTGGTGGAGCACTGAACAGGCTCCCCAGGGAGGTGTCACGGCCTGAAGTCTGACAGTGTTCAAGAAGAGACTGGACAAGGCCCTCAGACACATGGTGTGAACTGTGGGGTTGTCACATGCAGGGAGAGGAGCTGGACTCGATGATCCTTGTGGGTCCCTTCCAACTCAGGACATCCTATGATTCTAAGCAATTCTGGTGCTGGAAATGGCCACCAGTGACCCCAGGCGGCCTGCTCCTGCTCTCTTCCCTTGCCCCCTGAAGAGAAGCTGCTAAATTAATGTATACTGTGATTAAGTTACAAAAGACGTACCCATCATTAACTAATTGACATGATAAATGCCTTCTGACCACCTGCAAAATGAGGGGATTTTTTTAAAAGTTTTTAATCCTTCTGCATGCCAAGAGGGAGACAGATTAAGCAATACATTGTTTAGAAGCAGAGTGCTTAGTTTACATTTAACTAATAATTAACAGATGTATTGTAAGGAGGAAGCTAAACAATTTTAACTAACATAATCAACTGTTTCTTAGCATAGACGCCAAAATGTTCAAAAATTTTAATGCATATGTAGTAATTATGTGAATATAAGCAACGCAACAGCATCCAGTGTTTGGGGCACTTATGGAGGGTGACCCCCAGCGCTGTCAATAAAAGAACGCGGCTTAACAGTATAACTGGCTCTGCCGTCAAGTTCATTTCAAGTTTATTTCACCCCCCACTCCCTGCGAGTGTGCAATTCAGCCGCCAGCCGCTGCGGGGGCTGCAGTGAGACCCGGACCGCGGGTCCCCCGGGAGCAGCCGCTCCCGCCGGCGCCCCGGGGGACGGGCCGGGACGAGTAGGGGCGGTGCCGGGTGCATGATGTCATCAAAAGGCGCCGCGGCCGGCGCGGAGGTTGGCGGGGTCTCGGCGCGGGCCCGGCAGGTAAAGCCGCGGCCGTTGGGCCCTGGCGGCCGCTCAGGCGCCCGGCGGGGCTGGAAGGGGAGGGGGCCGGTAGCGACCGTCTGTCCCGCTCGCCTCCCCCCGCGCGGCCCCAGGAGCCGGCGGTGACACGGCCGGCGGTGGCGGCTGCCTCGGTGAGCCCGCCAGCTCCGGGCGGAGGAGCAGCGAGGGGTTGAGCTCTTCGTGCCCCGTCGGCGTCGGGCCCCTGGGCGTTTGTGGAGTTACCCAGTCAGCGTCCCCGCCTTTCCCGGTAAACCGCGCTGCTGCAGCTGCAGAGCAGTAGGCGGCAGAGTGCGGAGCGGTGCGGGTGTGCAGCCAGCGGTACCTGTCGTCTTCTTTCACACTGCTCCTGCAGCTCGAATCGGTGCCCTTCACGTAGGACTCAAGTCTTAAGTGTGGTTTCCTGAAAGAACTTTAAATCCACTTCCGGTCAAGCTCATCAAAGCTGATTAACAAAGTTTTCCGCGTGTTGGCCTCTTTAACACTTGGAAACATACAGGTGAAGCTCATGTCTCAATAAATGGCATTTTGTAATTAATCTGTGGATTTCAGCTCAGTTGTGTGTTAGGTCCTTTACTCAGGGTAATGCTTAGTTTTGCTGTGTTCAAGCC
>VWYH01007515.1:238-59217 GCA_013399365.1 Pampusana beccarii
GTGAGGATGAGATCCAGCAGTGCACCTCTCCTAGTCGGCTCCTCCACCATTTGCATGAGGAAGTTATCTTCAATGCACTGGAGGAACCTCCTGGACTGTGGCTGGATGGCTGAGTAGTCCTTCCAGCAAACATCAGGGAAGTTAAAATCCCCCACGACAACCAGGGCCTGTGACTGTGAGGCTGCTCTCAGCTGCCTGTAGAAGGCCTCGTCAGCTTCCTGACCCTGATCTGGCGTCCTGTAATAGACACCCGCAACAGTATCGCCCCTGCCAGCCTGCCCCTTAATTCTGACCCATAGACTCTCAACTCGCTCATCATCTGTCCCTGGACAGTATTCAGTACATTGTAGCTGCTCTCTCACATAAAGAGCAACCCCACCACCATGCCTGGCTGGCCTGTCTTTCCTGAAAAGGACGTAGCCATCCATGACTATATTCCAGTCATGTGAGCTGTCCCACCATGTTTCTGCAATTGCCACCAGATCATAACCTCCCGATAGAACACAGGATTCTAACTCCTCCTGCTTATTCCCCATGCTGCGCATGTTGGTATACAGGCATTTCAGGGAACGAGCTGAACACACCAATTTCAGCCTAGGGTTATAGGAGGCCACCCAATCTTCATCAATTCTAGAGTGTTGCCCCCTTTTGTCATGGAGTCCTTCTTCCATAATAATCAAATTGTTTTCTTTCTGATGATCTAAATACTTGTTCTTCTTCCACTCAGCCCTTCTTTGACTAAGCAATTCTTTTTACATCAAAGATAGCAATGTGGTTAAAATTTTAAGACAAATGAATAATTATGAAAAAATGTAATTTTTCTCAAAAAAATACCAGGTTTTGTTTGGGAGATTTCTTTCCATAGATATTAATAAAAGTACTTAGGACTCTAAATGAGTCCTTCAAGAATCAGATAAACCTTAATTTAAATAATCTGAAAAGTGGAAGCAATGTTATCCAAGAGACTGAAGTCAATAAGGGTAAATTGAGGATGCACAATACCACCTCAGTTACTTATGGCAATGAATTTGATGCTAGTTGCTAGTCTTAGGTACATGAGATGAATCTGTATCCAGCAGATGACACAAAGTAGATTTCTGTACATCCATCTCAGATGACCATCCCCACTGCACATGCTGTTACAAATAGAAATTCATGCTTATGTAGTGAATACGCTGCTGGAAGACTTCCAAGAAGATGTTTTTTCCTCCTGAGGAACGCACTCTGTGTCCACATAGCACGTGGGAGGTGATCTATCCTGGCATATTACTTCAGCCTTGATTCTACCTGCAGAGAAAGCATTTCAAATGCATTTCAAGGTGCAGTTGAGTTTGTACCATGTGACTCGAATACAGATGCAATGTGAGGCTTTTCTGTCAGTTTACAAGCTAACAGGATGGTTCCACTTACATTAAGTAGGTTATGCAGATGCACCCCACGCAGCATACATTCCTCCTGCACTACCACTTTCTTTGTCTTTTTACCAGTCCTGCTAGATAGATCATTACGAACTCCTCTGTTTATTTCTGGCTTTAGAATGGAAGATTTCATATTCCTCTGGCAGCACAATTCCAAGTTTAACAGGGTATATTAATAATACATTGTATTCCAATTTTTCTACATTTTACCATGAAAGTCTATTCAGTGAAGTGTCAACAAAAGATGAAGGACAAATTTGGTTTTGGTATGCTGTAGCAGATTATCCCTACAGACATATGTGGATGAAGGGTTGGTTCTCTTTGGCTTATACAATATTTAGATCGGTATAGCCATGGATGGCAACTTAAACATATAAGCATCTTATCTGTGGTCAATTCCTTCTATGGCATGACATAGTTCTCAGAAAAAGCAGTGCAATATTATCAAAAGTCTAAGTATGTCACTGTCCTCATTCAGTTTGTGAATGAAGTCTTTTAAAGTATGTATGTTTATGGTGTGCATTCCACATAAACCTTTTTCAGGGGATAATTCACGTTTCGAAAGTATCATTGGGCAGAGGGAGAATCTTGTAGGCATATGCATGTTTAATCCGGGGACAAAGTTCATTTCTATCAGGTTTAATTTTCCCCAGGGTGTCTATCCACCATCAGTGATTTGTTTAATGAATGCGTTTTAACTATTGCTTCACATCTTAGGGGATTAGAGTTCTTAAATATTTTAATGTCATTAGCTACCACTTGAAATCTCAGTGTAATTCTAAATAAGATAGTTGTACCAAGGTGTTCAGTGTTCTTTTTAGTCACTTATATTTTTCGTGAATGTAAATTTTAAAGGGAGTTCTGCTTCTCTACACACACATTAGAAGCTTGATAGCTATCTTCTCAAAACACAATAACCTTCCTTAAGATACAAGATGGTTAATGCTAGTTGCAGTTACTCTGTATGGATTATATTTAATTCATGCATCCTTCCTATCAGAGTTTTTGTTTTGTTGTGTGGATAGTTTAGAATTTATTCTTGATCTAATCTTTCTTTCTATGTAAGCCTTTTCAATATTTTTCTTGAACCGTACAGCATACTGCTGCCCACAATATTTTCTGCTGCTAGTTCCTACATTTGGCAGCATGCAACTTTGTAAGATGGTGCATTTCCTTGAAGGATTTCAGTCAGTCATCAATGGAGCCTAGGAAGGCAGTGTCTTTGAGGAGTCACGATTACATAGTATCCACACCAAGGAGATGTGACTGACAGGAAGAGATACTTACACTGACATCTGTGTAGGTTGATACCGTTGATCATCTTCCCAGAGCCTCTTTTCAAATTCCGCTAGGCTCAGAGATGTCAGTGGTCTTTCTTCAAATAAGTAGAATAGGAGGGTGAAAATCATAGGATCACAGAATGGATTACCTTGAAAGGGATCTTAAAGATCACCTAGTTCCAATCCCCTGCCATGGGCAGGGACACCTTCCACTAGTCCAGGTTGCTCAAAGCCCCATCCAAGCTGACCATTTCTATTACTTCTGCTTTTGTGATCAAATAATTTTCCTCCTGTGATACCTCAACTCTTCTCTGAATGTTACTTTTCTTGAGTTGAAGACACTGTTGCAATTTTTACCAAAATTGAGGGTCTAGGAGGAGGAGGACAAAAACAAGAAAATATGTTACTCCAGATATTCTCAGTCTTTTCCAAGTTGCTGTCTATATTTTGGTGAAAAGGATATTAGAGAAGGTAACAACCTTCTGCCATCCGGGGAGCCTCATTGATGGTTCATAATATATTATGGGGTAGTTTATTAAAGTAATAAATATTTTTATTGTCATAAGGCAAAAGCAAGTTAAGAGTGCGGAGAAAATTTTGGTTTTAGTCTTCTGGATTCTAATTTGAAAATCTTAGATAGAAACTGATATGATATTTGAAACTGATCGTGTTGATGATGAAAATCATTCATCATCTGGCAAAGTCAATCCACTTGTGTGCACTTAATGTTTCGCTTATGTATTCATTTGTTTTATTTAATTAGCTGGGCTCTTGTACTCATTCCCCTGAAACACGGCAATGTAAAGTTTGTGGAAGTGCATGTGACCCTGGAGATACGCTTCTAGCCATTCCTTTGTCTTCTGAGAATACAAAACCCATATGATGCTCTCCAAAAAAGTGTTTGTGCTGCCTTGATGCCAAATGAATTGTCATCACATTTGAATAAAAGGTGAACAGTTTGAGGCAAAATCTAATTATCGTCTATCGCTGCTTATATTCTTTGTGCAAATTGAACATTTACATTTTTAATAACAATGCAGAAGATCAAAGTACATCTTTGTCAATTTTGCTTATTATTGCCATCTATGCCTGTGTCAAACTCCAGTAATGACAGACTGACTGGCAGAATAGCTAGGGAACTAATTACTTGAAATAGGTTTCATGAAAGCTATTAATAAAGTGTTGTTGTAATTAGCACATATGAAAACATGAAAAGAGTGCTGTATTAGAGCACTTTGTTTCTATTGAAAACTTTGTTTCTGTTGAAGAATGAACACAACTGAAACTATTTACAAACTTGTAATGAATTTTATATTAAAAATAGTTCATTAAGAAAGTGGATGGCTTACATTTAGTGAAGGAAAAATTTCAGCTTTCCAGCTCAAAACATTTAATTTCAAAATGTACTTTAAAATAATTATTAACATTATTCACAAATATCTAAGTAAAATAAAGTATTTGGTTTCAAGTCTTGTTTGATATGAACCAGTTGCTTGAAGAAGCACAACACTTTTCAAATGGATGCAAGAAAAATTTTTCGTTTTTTAAAGCCTGCTAATCAAGCGAATATCACTAGAATAGTATTTTAAAGGCTAAGGATGTTCTTGGAAGAAATGTTGTGACATTTAAGAATACATTTGATCAATAGTAATAACATTAATATAAAAAATAGTAGGAACAGAAGTCCATAGGAGATCATTAAATAGGTCTCCAGATTCAGTACCCTAGAACAGTAGATAGATATCAAGCAATTATAGAGTTCGTGATGGCTCACAAAACACCTGCCCCATACAAAACAGGCCACAAAGCATTTTCCAGTGTCTTGTATAAATTCCAGCTCTTAAAGAACTGAAGATTAAAAAAAAATACTATGCCACAGAGAAAGAGAGATAAGAGATCAAAGGAATTGCCAGTGTCCTGTCTGCCTCCAGGTGTGCCTGCAGCAGTACTGTCCTCACCATGCAACTGAAAGTCAGAGACAGTCTCTGACATGACTGAGACTGAACTTCCGTCATGTTATCAAATCTGGAGATCAAAGTCCCTAATTGTATGTTATATACGTTGATGAGATAACTGAGATCTTATAATCATGTGCTCTTTCCTTTGTGTATCTAGCCAATTGCACACTCTATGGATTGAAACAAAACATTCCCAGATTATGAAGATCATTTCTGTTCATGCTGTTACTGCTAAATATTTGGGAGAAGCAAAAGCACATAATAAAGGTCAATGCACTTTCAGATTCAAACGAATATTTGCGGAAATATTTTCTGTTCTTTGCTCAGCTCTGGCCAAAAGAAAAATACTTTAACTGACATTGCAAATGATGCATTTGAAACAGTTTAGGGCCAGATTTCTAAGATTTCAGTATCCATTTGTGGGTCACAGAACTTGAACAAGTTAAACTCCTATTTTCAATTCACCAAAAACATTTCCCAGAGTGACACTGATGACCAAATTTTTCAGAGGCCGGCAGCTGATTTTTTCCCTTGAAAATCCTCTCTTGACTGTGGGAGTCCGAAAATGCCGGCAGTGGTGTGTTCCCTGCAGCACCAGCACCTGATGAAGCTTCCAAACAGAATTCAGTTTGAGGGATTTTTATTTGTTTAGGTTTTTAACTAGGCTGTGTCAAAAAAAGATTTCTAGAGTGTATTGTGTTCACAGATGGTTTCATCAACAGCTACATTAGTGATGAGTAGACTTGATATCCTGTTTGGGTGTTCTTTCACGTTAAGATAACATATTTCTTGAGAGGAGTACAGCTGGACCTCTCTGTTTTCACGTAGCTAAGAGAATTTTCAAGCTGAGCATATTTGATGTGAATGGCAAATAGTTAGCTGCCAAGTAATGAAACTTCTGAAATTTCTTAAGCTTGTAATGTATAAATAAGTTTGCAAGTAAAATCAGAATTTTCTTGGTAATATCAGATAAATAATATCTTGCTTGATCTCCTGAAATCTGTGCTAACATCTTTTACATGAAATATATCTGATTGGATTAATTCTTAATGTCATAAATGCAACCTTGTAATTTAAATGGATTTTTTTAATGTATATTTTAATGAATGACTGGGAGGCTTATTATAGGGAGGGAGGTAAAACAGTGTCTCTGAAGCCTTACTGGCTAATCAAATTGCTATGAATAACCTTTGATAGTCTAAGCCCCTACCCCTAGATGATTTCTGTCATCATCATCCAAGATGTGGAAGAATTGACACCTTCAGAGGTTTGCTTTCAGCTCTTGGGAATGATCCTGGACATAAATCCTCCCACCACACCAGATACCCTTCAGTAGTGTATAGTGTGCCAAATCTTTGCCCTGTGTACGTTTGGCAATTACATTCATTTTATTAAACTGGTGTAGACTAACATTAATCCTCATGCTTCGGTATCGGTCACAAAAAGAAGACTGAGGGGGGAAAAAGCATGTGCCTTTGCTCAAAGGGAGAGATTTGTGCTTGCTCCATGCAGTCCATACAGCAAAAGTAGAGAAGTGTTCATACAACTCTCATAGAGATTTCAAAGGGAATGAAACAAGATATGGGACAACACAAAAGTGAATCACAGGTGTGCGGACTGGGAGACTTCTTTCTGCAGCTAAATGTTGTTGAAAGTAGCTATTAGTCCCTCTACATCATCTCCAAATGCTTTTTTACTTCTTCGAAATAGACCGGTACTATAGTTTGGTGCTTCAGCAAGAAAGTGGATAAATGCTAAGTCAAATAACTGTAGTATAGTCAAGATTTTGAAAACTGAGTTTGACGCCAAGAATTTTATTTAGTTGTTCAAAATAAAGACAAAAAAATGTAAGTGTGAATGCTGGCCAGGAGCAGGAATCATTCAATCCTATGTCCTACACATATTTAGACAAGCAACTAAATAATTTTACTCCTAGTTTCTATATTCTTTACCTTAGATCATTCTGACAGACTGCAGCCTCGTCCTGTTTAGATTATGCATTTATTCTTGCTGTATCAGTGGCAGTCTGTGATTTACATCTACTTGTTGTTATATATATGTTCATAATTTATTGAAAATGTAACTAAGCATATTAAATGTCCGCATGTGTATATATGTGCAGGTGTGTACATTCAAATTTCTGTGCAAATATTAAAAAATTGAAACTTTGGAGGGATCACAGCAGGTTCAAAGTCAGTCACCTTAAGTTAAATCTGTTGTATTATTATGACACTAAAGTATTTGATCTCTGGAATTTTACTAGCTTAGGCCCAGAGTCACAAAGCGCACTCTCTTTTCCTACCTTTTTTGCTTGTAGTCTCTCAGCTGAGAAATTGGGTATTGAGAGGGCTACAGAAGATATCCACCCACTGGAGATATCCATTTAAAATCAGAGATATTTTGTACTGGTAAACAAATGTGACTTGATTGTCAGCAACACAGCTTGTAAAGGCTGTTCTGCAGTTTAGACACCATCTTAGTATAAATTGAGGGGTTAGTAGTCTAGATCTAAACTTAGAAAACAGAGTCTTTGTATTCACACAGTTATATCTGTTTGAATGGGAGAAAGAAGATACAAACCTGCTCTGTTATCATCTTCGTGGCAGCCCTGGGGTTGAAACTTTGAAATGCACAGTTCCCTCTGGTCAATATGGACACTACGTTTCCCAAGAAAGGTTTCAAGAATAAGTTTTCCCTGGTGTACCTAGTTAAATACCTTCCTTCCCATCTTGCTTTGTTGTGCACTGGGCTGCACACCAAATTGGCTGTATTTCAGTGCTGCCAAATGTGTACAGTTTGATAAGCATGTTGTAGCAAATCTTCAGGATGAAAGCCACTATATAAACGTCAAGTTATTTACCCATTTTAACACATTTTATCCTCCAGAGCTATAAATTCAGCACCATTTGCTAACACAAAATTAGCTTTTAAATGCCGTAGGACCCTCCAACACTAACACATATAGCAACATTCACATCCTTTCTGGTGGGGAGGCTGAAGGTTGATGAGTCTAGAAGGTGAAGCCTCAGCAATTCAAGTGCTCTATTCACACTGGATTTAGAATCACATTAATAGGCCATACCGGGTCTCAGTTCAGCAGTTCTGTCACCCTGCCTTCTTTTACAAGGAGTGTGGACCAAATATGTTCACATAATGTCACCACTTACAGAAATCAGCTGGAGCAGAAAGCATACAAAGAAGGCCAGAATAAGTTTCTTACTGATAGGATAGTGCATTGTTTATGTTTATTACTATATTTGCTTCATAGAAAACTTATTACTTCTTTTTTGGCAATTAGTTGTGGTTGCCTGAAAACTTGAAAAAATGGCAGAAAGCCTCCTTGTTTATTTCCAGGATGGTGATGTATTACACCCGTTATATTTTATCTTTACTGGTGCTCCATCGTGAATGACTTTTTTTTTTTTTTTTTTTNTTTTTGGTCAAACTATTTCCTTCAGCTTTCTGTCGCCTAAATTTGTCTTACTACTCTCATGTCCTTTTCTTAGAAGAAACAATCAATAGAAAGTGCTTTTAGCAGTGGCACAGCACAGTGGTTTACTGCAGTGTAAGTGCTCAGTGGTGTCAACACTACTGACCTTCTATATATTGGGATTTTGGTTAAGCAGCAGATATCATGTGGTGCTCCTTTAGTATGTGTCCTTATGGTGCCTGGGCATCTCCAGCGCTGGGCTTTGTTAATACATGTTTGCTTTAGATTCTGAAAGGAGACCTAAGACAGAATCTTATTTACCCTTTTTAAAATGCTTCTCAAAGAATGTTTGTTCACATATAAAGCATTTCTATTAACAGTACAATAGTGAGAAAATGGAACACAAAAATATCATGTGTGGAAGTACATTCTATCTTCATTGGACTTTTAGTGTTATTGATAGTGTGGCAGGATGTTACTGCTTGTTCCTCGTTTAAGACTTGTGGATATACTTCAGATGTTAAAAAACTTTGGGATACCATCCATTTCCTGTCCAAGCCAGTACGTGTGAGATTTAAACTCCTGTGACCTAAGCTCCAGAGAGTATTTAATATGAATTCAGAACTATCTATAAGTCATAGTCAATAAATATTTCCCCTCTTGGTAACGGCTCCAGTATTTGTATCCTCGAAGAAGTACAGTTTGGCAGAGAAGAATGGGAGCCACAGCAAACTACTGTCTCTTCTGCATCTTATTAGCTGTTTCTCCGCAGCACAGTTAGGCAGATTCTTGGCTTTCTTAGAGACACCCAAGAGGAATTCAGAGTCAGGAAAAAAAGCCTGAGGAGTATAATGTCTGTTTTTAATCTGATTTGTTTGATTAACTCTGATTTAGATCACAGCTTTCATTACCTGCCTGGGGAAACGTTTAGGCATGTGGGCAGCGGGAGGAAGGTGAGGGCAGCCTGTCACAGCACCTGCACTGCTTACACAGGGTCTTTTCCAGGAACTGTTCAGTGTTGAAACTCAAGGAGTCAGTCTGGGTTTTCCCATTGTGGTGAGAATCACATCTTTCTTCTACTCGGTTCATTCTCTGTTGTTATACATTTTCTTTTTTCTTTTTTTTTTTTTTTTCCTTTTGTATAAATATAGCAGCTAAATATCTTTTGTCTTCCTTCGGAATTGTAATGTCTGGCTGAAATTAGGAGATATCAGTCTCCAGATGGTTTGAGATTTTCACGGGCCTAAGTTAAGCTGCAAGAGAGAATTTTTTTAAAATATTGTCTTAGAAACACAAGACAGGGAGTAGTGTTGCTACGCCAGATATAATTTTTTTAAAGAAGATGTAGCTTGTCACAAAGTTGTGAGATAAAGCCTCACAAATTCTAGAGCCATCATGCTTGATATTTTTCATTGCTAAAGTTACCTAGGATTGATGTCTGCAGAGGCAAACAGTAGAACTGAAGAACCTCAGTGGTAACTAGGGGACTTCAGGGAGGTTCTGCGTTGAAAGCTATAGTTTGTTTATGGAGCAAAATAAATGATAATGATCCAAATAAAAATGATTACCTGAAGCCATCTTTTAAATACCTTTGAGAATCAGTGTAAAGTAATTTGGGATTTTTTTTTCGATTACCTAATATTATCTTTTTGCTTTTTTACTTCCTGCTTAATGAAGATATCTTGGCTTCAGAAACTTTAGTAAGTTCATTCTGTACAGATATGTGGAAATAAAAAGAATTTGCAGGCACAAGTAAAAGATACACTGATGAAAGGCCTAATATATATAAACACAGGAAGTGCTGTTTTGCATTTTGCCTGCTTATTTATTGTTCACAGAGAGAAGTAAAGGTCATATTTTGCTAATGGCATTATAACCTTGGCCTCCTTGGTATCAAAATGTTAAATACTGTAAAGAAATGTTTCTGTGAGAGGAGGATGTTAATTATAATAAATCCTTATGTTTTCATTTCAGCACCAGTCCATTTTCTTTCCATACTGAAGTTCTTAGTAATTTATTCATGACCTTTAACTGCTTTTAAGAAATGTAGATTGGGAATTATTGCTCTCCTTGCCATTGGAAGTGCCAAGGCAAGAATGTCTTGAGAAGCTTCAAGGGATTTTATTAATGAGATCCACCTCTAACGTTAGAATAAAACAGCTGAAGCTGCTGATTTTGCTCATCCTGGTATATATGTGGGGGATCAATATTTAAAATTACATGGAGATTTTTGAACAAAGATAAAAAAGTGGTCAGACCACATAAGGATATGCAATTTGTGATGAATAATCTGGTTTGTTTAGGATTAATTTTCAGCCCTGTGATTCTGACTTCCTTCTCCCTAAAAGCTGAGATGGTAAAATCAAAAGAAAAAATAACAAACAAACAAACAAACCCACAAACAGCTGAGTTCAAAGGCTGAGTAAGAAAAGAAAAAAATTCTCTATATGTATGAATGTATGGGTAGGAGTATATAGTCTATTGTGTTGGTCTGACTGAAATCGAGTTAATTTTCTTCATGCAGTTAGATTTTTTTTTATTTTTTAATTTTAGCTAGCATGGTAATTGTTTGGATTTAGTTAGAGAATAGTAAGATAGCACACCAGGGTAGAGTTAATGTTTTCTTCAAGTAACTTTTCAGTGGGTTTGAGTGGGAATTAAGATAATGTAAGAAGTTACTGGTATCTTAGCCATTGTCTGGAAGATCAAGGTGTTTCTGGGCTTCCTATCTACAAGTGCAAGGCAGCGAGGAAGGGGGCCATAGATGGGACAGACCTTGACTGACATCAAGGCTAATTAATGAGCATGTTCCATATCATTAGCATCATGCTTGGTATTTTAATAGGAGTTGGGTTTTCTGGCTCGTTAGAACCTGTTCCAGTTCAGCTTCATTCCAGTTGAGGCCATGAGAGGAGGAAGGAAGACTGAGAAGCAAGTATTAGGTTTGTGGGCCAAGACGAGAAGGAAAAGCAGTCAGGCCTTCAGAAATTTGAATTTGCATATAGTAAATTCTTCAGCATTTTCGTAGGTGTTTAGAGCACATCCACCAAGGTCTGCAACAGCTGTGTGCTCCCTACAACTGCAGCTCTCAACACGTCTAGGAGTGCTAGGGACATAGGAACTGAAACACTGGGATTTGTGTCCCTACACATTCTCTGCAAGCTTCTTGACAGCGTGCATCAGGAAACAACTTTACTAAGGTATTAATAGAGGTACCAGATTGGGTTTATAAAGCCTCTTCGTGATAATGAATTCAGATTAGGGAGAGTAAGACTGCATCTGTGCCTGCAGGAGAGAGAATGGCAGTGGGTGCCTGACTAAAATTTGTAAGTGAAGGTCCCAGGGAAGGATGCTTCAACTCAAAAGGGAGACAGTGATCAGGAAGGGCTAAGCAAAACACATGCTATCTCAGGCCCTTTATGCTAGAAAATAAATGTGAAATCTTGACAAAATGTTCGTCTTTCACAAAGAGAATAACAGAAGTTGGCAATGTCTTGGTTTACTTGGTTCCAGCAGGACATTCTGTTGTGCATCTGTAGTATCTAATCGATTTGATGACCTATACCTCATACTGACTATTTGAATTTGTGAACTTAATACAATATTTTTGGAGATGAAAGGAATTATTTTAATTTCTTTATACCAAATAATTCCATTATACCAAATATAAGATCAGATCTCTAGTATTGAACACATTCTAGAACTAGCAATCCTTTTTTAATATACTTAATTTAATAATTAATGCTTTTTGACATAGTCTGTTCTGTTCATTAGATTTCGTATAGACTAATGTAGTTAAGCTGCCTTTTTAACTTTATTTACTCTTATTCTCTACCAACTTACTACTCTGCAGTAAAGTAAAAAAAAATCTTTGAAAAACCTCTTCTTCTACCCACTTCAAATTTTGTGGAATAATTTACTTTGGTCCCAGATATAATTTAACACTGAAAGAATAACGTGCTTTTAAGAAGGATTAATTTAGACTTATGATAAACTCAGTTTTAAACTTTTTTAGGAGAATGACTGCTACTGGCATATTTTGTTAGAGGTCCTGAGAAGCTCATGTCCTTTTTTCGTTTTCTGCAAGCAGCAGAAATATTTTTTCCAGTATAGTGTCTTGTAGCTAAAGTAGAGTTTCATTTTTTTATCAATAAAAGGTGTGATACAGTGGAACTGGTGCATAAGGTTTTGATCTCAGCAGTATATATTAATAAATATACTGTAGAGAGACATTTATTGACATGTGCTTTATTCCCTAAATAGGCGTACGGCTTCCCTCCATTTATGAATCCTTTCACAACAGGATTACCTGCGCATCTCTGCTATGGACAAGAAATATTTCAGCTCTTCTGGGGAAATCCTTGATATTGTAACAAGTTCTTGAACAATGTCAGGCCCATACAATACATCATGTCACTGAATTTTAGACCTAGTTGCAAAATTTGGTTTGAGCTTCCAGATTATACTACTTGCTAGGTATGCTCAAATTCAAATGTACTAATCTGAATCGTTTTTCGACAATCAGTTTTCACTGTATTATATGCATGACCAGTAGCATTTACCATTAGATGCCTCATATTTAGGATTAGAAGACTTGATGACTAGGTATTTGGCAAATGAGTCCTATTCAGGTTTAAATTTTACATATTAGGGCCTCCCTAAAAGAAAATCTCATCAGAAGTTGATCATATAAAGATCAGTATCCACCAATTGAACAGAGAGAGAGAAAACAGGGGAGTCTGCAGGTGGGAAGGAAGGGAACTGAGACACTTCTAGTAGCAAGACAGAGAGCAAATGAGGAAAGGAGGAGCACAGAGTTTTCAGGGCAGGCCTAGTTCTGGCAAGGGATGGATTTTAGTGTTTTGGATGATGAATTAGTAAGGGCAGTGACTGAAAAGTATCTGGGATCAAGAGAGAAAAATAGAGAAAATAGGGATGGGTAAAGTGGGGAAGTATTTAACATGGGTTGAAGATAATTAAGCAAGCTTAAATGAGTTAGTTTAGACATTAAAAATAATACCTCTGTGGTAAAAGACCTTCTCAGTAGGAAAAAATACCCTGTGCAGAGAATTTGGCATGCTTCCTCTATTAAGTTGGCTGCTTCAACTTGCTCTGTTCCTCACTATATTGTGTGATATAGATAGCCTGGAATTCAATGTCTGAAGGAGCATGGTAAGGTTGCTTGAGTAAAGAAACTTCAGTTGATAGTCTTGTACAGATCTGGTTTAGTCAAAAAGCAGGACTGAGAAAAGGAGCAAAACTTAGAAAGAAACAGAAATGGGAGAGGATCAGATAGGAAGGGGAGGAGAGGTCAGGGCTGTGAAGATCAGGCAAAAGAGTCTGTTGCCCAGATGGTCCATGCCTTGGGATGGCCTCTAGGGTTCCTGAACACAGCCATTCTTCTGCTAGCTGTAATGTTTCTGTTATAAAAACCTGCAGCAGATTCTGGACTGATGTTTCACTTGGTGGTGACCCAACAGTCACCTGCCCACTTTACTGTTGCTACTTACTCGGCTACCTCAAGTAGAAAAACTATGTGGTAGATCTAAAAGCCTCCCAAGTAATAGCTGATACCAGAACACTGATGTAAAACATCAAATAATGGGGTTTGGTTTTTGGTTTTGTTTGTTTGTTTGTTTGTTTTTGTTTTGGTTTGGTTTTTTTGCTTTGCTTTTAAAATCTAGCTAGACAACTAAGAAATGGTTTGCAGAAATAGCTTGAAAAGACACAACTGAAGTGATGAAAGCAGAGCTTAACGTTTGGAAATGACATTGCTCTGGATGCTTCTACAACTTTAGTTCCTTCCCCTTCTAACATACTTGTAAGGCTTTTTCTTGTTTACGCTTCAAAGAGCAGGATGGGCCTACTCTGGGAATCCATCAATATTGAGTAATGAAAGTATTTTTTTAATCTGACTTCTGCCTCATTTGTTTCAAAAGTAAGAAAGCATAGTCTTTAAGTAGACAATGGACTGCAGAAGAAAAAATGTCATTTCGGGATAGAAGCAGTTGCCACTTGCTCTGAGAAATTGTATTCTAAGCCTGCTGCTGACATCAAGATCCTATCTTATGCCTGACAAGCGATTAAAGCAGACTTTATCTATGTCTGAGTGTATGTTCCTCATTTTTAAGATTCCTAACCTAAGATCCAGATTTGCAGTTGTGAAGCTTATACTCTTTCTTGGAAAATGGGTTTCAGTGTTTGAATCGCTGCATGTGCTCAGAACCTTGAAAATCAGGTCTTAAATGTCTCATCCTGACCTTAAATTCTCTGTGCTACAGTTGTAGTAGCCAGTAGCATAAATGCTATTGTGGAAATAAATGTTGTGGTTTAACTCCAACCTGCAACTAGGGCACAATAGTGGCCTGACTTCTCCGAGTCAGATGGCAGAAAGCATCAAAAGGGAAGAGAGAAACTTATGGGTCGAGATAAGAACAGTTTAATTACACAACAAACAATAATAATATAGCAATAATAATATATAAAAATAAAATGAATGATGCTCCATGCAGTCACTCACAAAATACTGGTCTTGTGCAGCTGATCCCAGAAGAGAGGAGACCCAGATGACAGTTTGCGCTCAGTCAGTTCGAGAAAAGAAAGCACCGTAGTCCTAAACAGACAATCTCAGCAGGAGACCAAAAAGTCAAAAGGCCAAAGCCTAACTGTATGATGGCAGACCAGCAAAAGGCCAGACTAATACCGAATTCCAAATGGAACAGAACTCCTGAACAAAACTAGCCAAACAAACAACCTGGAATATTGTATCCAGCTATTTATGGAGCATGACGCTAAGAGTAGGGAACATGTCATTGACCAACCTGGATGTCAACCGAGGTGCTGTCCCACTTCTTCTCCCTCCTAGCTGCTGGGTACATCTGCAGCTGCAAAGGTGAGAAAAGTCCTTGGTCTCCTTGGCAACAGCCAACATATCAGCGAGCTCTTACATGCTTTTCATACAGACTCCAAAACATAGTTTAGCTACTGAAAAGAACGAAGTTAACTATTCTCACACAAAGCATGGGAAGCCTAGTGTGCTGTCACTTTATTCTCATACTGAATCCAAACCAAAAAACTGTGTTAGCTGCTAAAAAGAAAAGTTTCCAACTGCATGAAGAAAATTAACTTGAACCAACCCAGCATGATAAATTAGTGAACTTTTTGGAAAATATTACGAGACAAGGAAAGAAACACCAGCAAAGTTGCTCTAATAAAATTAATAACTCTGGGAGGAAATGAAAAACTCTTTCTTTAGTGCAAGATGTGAATAGTATGCTGTAGGTAATGCATGGAGCCACATGTTGAACAATGGAGAGAAAACAAAATATTGAATTATTACCTAATTAAGTGGGTAGTGTCCCTCAGGAACCCTGGTTAATGTGGAGATTATACAGGAAAAACTGGTATGCAGTCAAAGACATAATCATACTGTATATGCAAAAGGGGCTATGTGAAAGTTGCACAGTCAACCTCTGGAATTGCCTTACATTTTAGTACTCACCCTTGTAACCATTTTAAAGTTCTTTGGTTAGAATTTTGTTTCATAAAAAGTCATGTGTACATAAATATGTGTATGTTTCTGCACAAATGCTTATTACATAGATTCTAATTGGGTGGTTACATTCTATTTCTGTAACAAACTAGATTTTTCCTGTTCAAGCTTTAGTTTTAGTAGACTCTAGAGGCCTAAACCAGGCTTGAATTTTACTATTCAAGCAAGATTTTAACAGTCTTTTTACCACAGCTGTTAATACAGTTATAAATTATTTGGGGTTAGTGTTCAATATGTTGTGTACTAAGTTTCTTAATGAAATAAGTAGGTTTTCTTAGTGTTTTGACAGTTTAGGTTTCGTCCTGCAACTGGTGGCAACATTATTTGTACCATGCTACCTTTCTCGGACATTTTGAAGTCTCTAGTTTATAGGTTAGTATTATCTCTCGTGTCACCCAACTTGTACAGGTTAAAAAAATGAGCTGTGAGATGTCAAGATAAACCTGCATTCAGTACTGTTGCCATGTTTGTCTGTGGATTCTGCCAAAAAACTGATTCACATGAAGTACAGGATGATCCTGAACACCACACTGAAAGCTCAGACAGGATTTGAATATACATTGGCGTTCAGCAGAACAGCAGCTGTCTTCAGTTTAAAATAGCGTCAAACAAAGGAAACAGAAAGTGGTTCTCCTGTGTGCGCATCTTGGGGATGTTAGTCTGCCTTTGACTTTTCTAAGTGCAGTAGAGATAGCAAGAACTTGACTTCTGCAGATGATGCAGAAGAAAGTGTGGGCACCACTGTTACAAAAAGTAATGCAGAACTGGGAAAAAAAAAAAAAAAAATTAAATTGCTGCTGCTGGAGGCAGACTTAGCCAGAAAAAGGAGCATCTTCTCCTTACTTCGAAAACATCGCCATCCCATCTTTCTCCAATTAGTAACAACTGCAAGTTATTGAACAGCCTGCCAGAAACGTAGGTAGACTTTCCAACTGAGTCCGTGGAAAGCAAGAAATCTGTTTCCATATGTTTTCATTCCCATTGTAAGAGAGGACAATGTTTTGATTTTTAGAAACTGACAAAATCTCTTGCAATAACTACAATCTCCTCTTGACACAGGTTCTGAAGAACCTGGAATGCTACTCTGTCAAGAATTGTAACAGACTGAAATTTCTGTTTTGCAGAGTATTCTGCAAAGTTTAAATTGGCAAGCTTTGAAGAGAGAAAATGGAACTTAAAATTGCAATTAAAATTTTAAAAACAAGATTAACCTTAAAAAATGACATTTTGCTGTAACATAGAAATATGCATCTGAAACAAGAAGCTTATTCTGAAATTAAAAATAAGTTCCATTCCAAAAAATAAGTTCCATTCCAAAAATGAAATTTGATTTAAAAGTGTACATTGTTGTAATAAGTTTCAATATTGACAACATGCCTTTCTGTGTAGTTTTTCCAAAATTGAAGAAAATTGTTCCGTCAAAAATTTTCTAATCCGTTCATGTTGTACCATGCTTTTATCTAAGCCATAAGAATAAATGTATTTCTTTGATATGGAAATTCATTTCTAACTAGGAATATGCCCTTTCTAAGCATATAATGCTTTCGTTAAAAGTTTTACAAGTTTAGAACTTGTGCATGTTGATGTGTTTAAGCACAATTTTCTTATTTCTCTCATTCCTCAAATGGTATGACGAGTTTATAAGATAAAAATACATATGAAGTGCTGCCTTAGCGATGGATGTTCAATTTTCATGTAAAACAAATGGACTATAATGAAGTAGAAATATACAGAAAAGTATAAGTTTCAGTTCCTTCTGATTTGGAATGAAAGAAAAGAAAAAAAAGAAAAAGGAGAGAAAGAGAGATAAAGAGAGAGAAATTCTGGATGCCTGAATGCAGAAGCACCATTCACTGTTTCAGATTCACAAGATGAGAAGAATCTGAAAGTGATGGGCTCCATCCAGCCTTGAAGTCTTGAGTTTGTTTGAAAACATTTGTTTGAAACCATTTCATATGTTTTTTAGCATCTCCTCTCTTGTCTTATTTTCTACCTACTACAGTGTAACTTCTGGAAGCTCAAGATATTCAGATGGATATCTGAAGCTGGCAGATGGAGTTACAAAATGTGGGTTCTCCTTACAATTGACAGAAATTGAATAATCTCCTTGAAACACATTTTCAGTGAACCAGTATTCTCTGGCAGAAGAACATAGATCATAGAACATCCAGTGACATCTTTATTCCATGGCACAGCTGTTTTGGCAAAGCTGTCTGCTGAAGCCCTTTTTAACAGCAGGAAAGCTACAACTAGCTAAACATCTCAGTGCTCCAACTTTATCTCCTTGGCTCTGTCAGATGTGTCTGAGTAGGAAAAATAGGGCCATTTTCAGAATGCATAGTACTGAAAGCCAATGGCAACTGGAAAAGACCTCCAGAGATGCACAGCAATGCCAGATGAGTGATTAGCTTAGTGATTGACGTATGCCATAGTTAACAAGTGAAAGTTAGGGTTCATTGGGAGGTGTAATTTGAGCTAACCGTACATGTTGCAGGATTCTAACTGAGCAGTAAAGAACTGGTGTTGTCAGAGGTTGTTCAGTGACTGCAGCAGGAATTGAAAAGTAAACAGGGTGTTGAGATGTTTAAATAGGCAGAAAATAGTGCCATGTTACACATAAGTCAATTATAAACACTCAGCTGAGATATGACAGTTCTGGTCAAAAAAGATAATAGAGTAATAGAGTAGGCAGATGAAGTTAGGCTGAGTAGAAAGACTTCCATATAAATACTCAATGTATTATTGTAATTTAGAAAGCATTAAAGAGAATAAATTGTAGAAAAGTGTAAGTAGATACACATGGGGAAGATAAAGCATGCTCTTGTGCTTACCTTTTGTTATTGTATAAGAAAAAATGGATAACTGAAAGAAAATAAAGAACAAAAACGTTCTTTTGCAAAATACAAATGTTTTAAGCACAGACTTATGTGCGAATCTCATTTTCC
The DNA here is from genome assembly GCA_013399365.1 of Pampusana beccarii. Taxonomy (NCBI): domain Eukaryota; kingdom Metazoa; phylum Chordata; class Aves; order Columbiformes; family Columbidae; genus Pampusana; species Pampusana beccarii. The sequence goes on from VWYH01007515.1 coordinate 18,822, forward strand.
CAAGCAGGATAGAATTGAGGCCAAGATCTTAATACATTTTTTTAAATAAATTAGGCATTTGCATGCTTCTTTCAACTTTGCATTATGTCAAATAAAGATTTTGTAAGCAATATCCATTTCAGGCTTAGAGTTAAGAGGAAACATCCCCAACAGGCAGATTATTCTGTAACTGTTCATTACTTTCCCCAAGGCATCTTGTCATACTTTTTGTTTGAGACAGGCTGCTGGAATAAACCACTGTTACAACTTGTTAATAAAAGTACACTGCCCAGTATTTTAGATGCAATGTTTTTAATGGCATTAGGCCTGGCTACGTTTAAGCACTCTTTGGGCATTGTGACTTAAGCTTTGAGAAACGTTCAGGCGTTCCTATAAATTCTTGCCGTGCTTCCTATCAAAGAAGACTTTCTGCTCTAGCTCATTATTTGTATATCAGTGATACAGATAGAGAATACAGACAAGAAGCAATTCAGAAAATAAGAAGAAGATTTCTCAGTCAAAGGAAATATGACTCAATATACAATACAATGACTGGCTTGGCTTTGTAGTCCTTCGCATTTATGAATCTTCTCCAACTCAAAATTAATTTTGAACTCTAACAAAGGGTCTTAAATGTTTCCTAAATGAAAAGGTCATTTTTAAAAAGTTGTTGTTTGAGCACTTCTTTTTCTTTAAAATTATGCTGGGAAAATAAAAATATTATTCACCTGAAACATCAAGGAAACCAAAACATTCAAAAACATCGTGAAGCATTTAAGATACTTATGATTAATTAGCCAATCTATTAATGACAGACTGAAGAGTAGTCAGAAATATTTGAAGTGTGCTTAATTAATAGTTTTTATGATCTCCCCCCCCCCCCCTTTTTTTTTTCTCAGTGTTGTACGCCATTGCAGGCTGTGAAATCGAAGGTTTAGAAGCTTGCTACACTTTGCATATTGAATTCTGCAGTTGTTAACATGGGCTGCTACACAAGAACATACATAAACTGCTGTGGTCTGGGACCCTTCACAGCAATAATCTCTCCTGTTACATGTATGTACTCAGGAAAATATGGCCTATGCCTTGTTCATGCTTCAATACTAGGAATAGAAAATAAAATATGGGATGAAATCCTGCCTTCCTGAAATCAGTCAAGTGACAGTTTTGTTGGTCACTTCGGTGGAATCAGCATCAGAACAGAGGTACTCTAACCTGTTAGACTCTTGTCTCTAGTGATAGCCAAGTGTAGAAGCATATAAAGTCAGAATAAGCCTGTCATAACATTTCTCTAGAATACCAGCAGCCACTGAGTTACAGCTGTTACTTCCATATTTACTATCTCTGATAGTTCTTTTTCCTTTAACTTATCCAGTCTCCCCTTATATTCATCTAAATTTTTGTCATCCACATACTCCTGAAGAAGCATTCCCACAGCTACATGTTGCATCAACATCTCCCTTGGCTTGCTACCGCCTAGATTTCATTTGATACCCTCTAGTTATTGAGAAGATGGTGAATGACATAATGCTTTCTACTATATTACATCATAAAGCAAATTAAACATCTCTTTCTTGCTTTTCTCTGAGGGACAGTTTAATGTGTAGTTCTGAAAGTAAAGATACAAGTTGTCCTGCCGAGTTTTAAGCTGAAATTGTCACTGCAATAGAGAATTCTACCCTGTTATTAATTATAAGATAGACCCTGTAAATTCCTTTTATTAAAAAAAAAAAAAGAANAAAAAAAAAAGAAAAAAAGTCTTAAAGCCTCCAAAGTACTTGTTTTAATTATAATGCAGAGTTTTTCTTTAGGGAGGAGTGATAAAATGGAAAGAACATTTATTGAATTACATTGAGCATGGGCAGGAGTTCTGCTGCACCCAGACCTTAGCATTTGTTACTGCACTGCTGTGAGTAACTCTACTGTCAACACAGTTGCTCTTGCTGATTGCTTACCTGGAGGACCCTCATTTTCCTTCTGTTTTACAAGGGCCAAAGGGGCAGATAATGCTTTCTTTGACATTTCACGTGGGTATCCAAGAGAATAAATTAAAGTGTTGAAACACTTTAGATCACCACCTTTAATATCAGGGTCATTGTCTTCAGTTGATATCTTGTGCTAGCATAAGTAGACCACCACCTATGGGGCCATAGCAAGGGGTGGTAAAACAATGGAGAAGGGAAAGAACAGGCTTGAGACAAAATTAAACAGCAGTGCAAGTTCTCCAATGTGTGAGAAATAGCTAAAGGCACCATGCCACAATATTAGAATAGACCAACATGAACTGGATACAGATACCCATCCATGCAAAATTCACAAGATGATGTGCGGTTTAGGACTTGAATGTTGTCTCTCAAAATTCAACAGGAGTCCTTCCACTGACTTTAATGAAAATTAAATGAGGCTACTCTTCAGCAAGGCAGTTTAGAACAGGCCTAGTTTTCAGGCACATGAGTAATTGACTTCAGAGGGACCTGGTACATGTGTAAGTACCTTAGTGAATTGAGACTATATTGAATGATAGGCTGTCTGTTAGGACTAACTAGGATGTGAAGACCATAAAATCTAATGGAAATGGCAATATGAACATAGCAGACTTTAGTCTCATCAAATTTTTTTTGCTAAACATGCTGCATTTGATTTCTTCATTTCCATGCAGCAAAATCTTCCTTAAAACTCTCTTCTAGTAACTCAAATGTATTGTAAAATGGTTAATATTATTTTGACAGAATTAAATATGCTCTTAAACATCAAAAGGAAACAGGTTTCAAAATCAAAACACAAATGATACAGAACTTAGTCCTTGCTACACCAAAAAGGTAAATGTTGAGTTTCATGTCAGGTTGGTTTGAATTGGTAAGAAATGTCAGAAAATATATTCTTTGTAAAAAGTTAGCAGAAGGTGGTAGTGTGTTGTTTAGTGCCTGTTTTTGCACTTTCTGCACTCCCTTTTGTTGTAACGAAACAATGGAATACAGTGTCTATAATTATTCAAATAGGCATATTTGCAGTTGTAATTCACTCTTTTGCATGCAAAACAATTATTGGGGGGAAGAAATAAGCTCTTTATGACTATAAATTAAAAGTATTAGTTAATATGAAAGAGCAAATTATAATTGTCTAAAAGGATGAAGGTTTTTCTTTTGATTTTGCTGGTCTTAAGTTGATTTAAAAATATCAGCTGACTAGTAGCACCTGAATTTAAGACAGTAAGGGTGACTGTATTATTCTGGTTTGGGTGGGGTTTTTTTTAATTAAGTTGGGGTTTTTTTAATTGGAAATACTTACAATAGTTGATTCTAAAAGTTGTGACAAGAGGTCTTTCTCTTACCCTGTTCAACCTGTTTTTGGTCATTTCATCATAGCTGAGAAGCCTTTGGCTAACAGAAGGTATCAATTTCTCTTCCCTCTCTTTTTCTCTCTGTCAGGGCATGCTGGTGTATTAGTTTGGATACTCTGCTTGTGTTTGTACCTGATCCTGTATTAGAGCAGCTCTGATGCTACTCCAAAATGCATGATATTGTAGTGTTCATTACAGAAATTAAAATGCCGAAAGCTTAATAGTTTCTAGTTTTACAAGAGTGTAATTTTATGCAGTGATTCTGGCCTAAAACTTGAAGAACACAGCAGTGATACAAGTCCTCCGCATAAATACTTTTGTGAGAAAAAGATGCTGAGTAAAGCAGTGTTCATTGGTCATTTATTCAGTTTAAAATAAAAATATCTATTGACTTTAACTTTCAGAGGCACTGTGGTGAGTTGACCCTGGCTGGACACCAGCTGTCCACCAAAACCACGCTAGCACTCCCCCCCTCAACTGGACGATGGAGAGAAAATATAAAAAAAGGCTCATGGGCTGAGATAAGGACAGGGAGAGATCACTCACCATTAACTGTCAGGGGCAAAACAGACTCAACTTGGGGAAATCAGTTTAATTTATTACCTATCAAATTAGAGTAGGATAGTGAGAAATAAAACCAAATCTTAAAAACACCTTCCTCCCACCCTTCCCTTCTTCCTGGGCTTGACTTCCTTGCTCTGCCTCTTCCTTCTCACCCTGAGTAGTGCAGGTGGGTGAGAATAGGGGTTGTGGTCAGTTCATCACATGTTGTTTCTGCCACTCCTTCTTCCTCAGGGCGAGGACTCCTCACACTCTTCCCCTGATTCAGCGTGGGGTCTCTCCCACGAGACAATTCTCCATAAACTTCTCCACCATGAGATCTTACCACAGGCTGCAGCTCTTCACAAACAGGTCCAGCATGGGTTCCTTCCACAGGGTGCAATCGTTCAGGAGCAGACTGCTCCAGCCTGGGTCACCCACAGGGTCACAAGTCTTGCCAGCAAACCTGCTTCAGCCTGGGTTCCTCTCTCCATGGGGCCACAGGTCCTGCCAGAAGCCTGGTCCAGCATGGGCTCTGCATGGGGTCACAGATTTTGAGCATCCACCTGCTGTGATGTGGAGTCCTTGACAGGCTGCAGGTGAGTCTCTACTACCCTGTGGACCTCCATAGGCTGCAGGGGGAGACAGCCAGCCTCACCATGGGCTGCACCATGGGCTGCAGGGGAATCTCTGCTCTGGTACCTGGAGCACCTCCTGCCCTCCTTCTTCACTGACCTTGCTGTCTCCAGAGTTGTTGTTCTCACATTTTCTCACTCTTTGGCTGCAGTTCCACAGCAACTTTTTCCCCTCCTTACATATGTTGTTACAGAGAGGCTACCACCATTACTGATGGCCTCAGTCTTGGCCAGTGGTGGGTCTGTCTTGGAGCTGTCTGGTATCTGTTGGACATGGGAGAAGCTTGTAGCAGCTTCTCACAGAAGCCACCCCTGTAGTGTCCCCCCCCCGCCCTACCTTGACAAGCAAACCCAATACAGGCAGTTATTGACTGTAGGTAATGTCAGTTTCTGAGTTATTTTACAAAAAGCCTGGAATTAACACGTTTATTGTCAGGTCCTGTTTAACAACAGTTTTATATTTACTAACCATCTGGGCGTCTGATTAGACGCTATAACAATTATTTGATATGAGTTTCTTTACTTGAGTTAACTGTGAGTTATAAAAGATAATGAGTTGGAAGTGACAATACACAGCTCACACGGGTAGCACAAGCAATTGTTTTAGCTGGACATGCCATTCTTTGTATTCTGATGCTTCATGTTCAGAAGATGAATAAATCCTCAAAGTCTTGTACTCTACAAAGAACCTGGTGTATGGTATGTGAGGGTTTGCTCGGCTTTGTACATGCTGCACAACCAAATCTGCAAGAGCAAAACACAGACAAAAGCTTTTTTCTCCTGAGCATTTTGTGTTCATAGAGACTAATAGTCAATTAAGAAAAAGGAAATATTTGATAGCTAAAAACCAGTAATATTATCTGTCCCAAGTCAGTTTGACATTTAATATGTTTCTCCTCTTCAGCAATTTTACTACAAGGGGCAATTTAAGCATTTAAAGAAAGGGACTGAACTGTTTTTATCTTGCATAGTTTTCTTTTTCTGCATTGATGGTATTCAGTCATTACAACAGTGACATTTATTTATGTACACAGATGCTCCAAAAAGAAGATTATTATTTTAAATAATTTAAGGCTATCAAATTGTTGGATGCTTCTTTCCAGAACTGTGAGTAAAAAGAGGGGAAAGCAGTCATACCTTTTTGTATGTGCATATGTTTTGGCAGATTAATGCAGGATTATTGAATTGCTTTGTAAATTCAATAAGAATATCTAAGCTGTCAGAAACATATCTAAGTTGTCAGCAACAATAACGATGCAGACTCACAAAAAATCAATAACTACTGAAAGTTTTGATTTTTAGTTAAATAGTTTCTCTGAATCATTGCAAATCCTTGCATGGCCAGTAGTCGTGAGAAGTATTTTTTTGATGGACCAGTGTCCTGAAGGGGAAAAATAAATGTCAGTAATTGATCATTTTTTGTAACAGTTACATAATTACTTTAAGCTCTTCCTGAGGTATTGTTTTTTCAAGGTACTATATATATATATATACAAGTCACTTTACAAAGCAAAAGCGGTAACCATTTGGTTAGAATAGCTGTAGTTGTTGGCAAACAAAAACTGCTCATTTTGAAGTTCGTAAGTCTTCAGGTATCTTCATTTTATCTGGCATTACTGTTCCATACCATCTTTTACAGCTAACCACTAGCAAAGAGAAGCTGTCTTTTTACTGAGTGTCCCTTTCAACTGGTTAATATGTAATAAATATGAAACTGAACTGAGCTATTTATTGTGTACTTTTGCTGGTTGAAACAGTGAATGTACCTACGTAAGCACCTCCACATAACACGTCACTGATATTTAAGGTGTTCATTAGGTAGTGATAAATAACTGTTTTTGTCGGTAAGGTTTTGAAAATCACTACTTTTAAAATCTTTTTTTATAGCTTACAAAAACATTGTTTGTCACATGAATTCTTCCTTTGGTTGAGGGATAATCCTGAGAATCCTGAGACAATTCTTGCTCTTTTTAGTTAGCTTTTTTTTTGTTTTTCTGGTTTCAAAACCTACCCTGGTGAAGAAAAAAAAAATCACTAACAGAATAAAAACACCAGCAGACACAAAATGCTTAGACACTGACCTATAGTATTCTAGAAGGAGGAGGGCTCACTGCACACTGCTCCTATTCTTACACTGTTCTCTCAGCACCAGCCACAGGCCACTGTCCAAACAGGGATAATATGATAGGAAGACCATGGTCTAGCTACAGTGTAATTGTGCCTAGTTATGCTTTGTTTAATATAGGCCTGAAGAATATCTCAGGGCAATTATTGTAAAGGTTATTAGGGAAAAAGAAAATGACACCTACTTCTCTTAATGCTCTACAGAGGCCATAATAATTTTTGGCAGAAATTCGTTTTACATGTCAGTGCCTCTAAACAGGAGACTTTCTTGAAATCCTTCCCTGAAATATCCATCGACTCCATTACCTTTTGTGGATTCTGCAAATATTCTTCAGCTCCTAACCCTTCATTGGACTATAATTACTAAGTAAGAGATTACAAAAATTAAAATGTATCTTTTGCCTTGTGCGTATGTCGAAATGTTTCTATTACTGTTCAGTTATGGACCTAGAATTCCCGAGTCACCTTCTTACATAGAGATAAGGATGTGACACACACTGTTTTAGTATTCAGCATTGACAGCCATCCCTAAAAATGTTCCCTACCTAAGATTCCTAGTCCTATTCCTAGTCAGATTCCTAGTCCTGCTTCTCCTCAGGTTCTCTTACATGGTCAAAATGGTTTTTAATTGGTTAAAATCCTCTCAGCTCCTGTGGCTTGCATTGGAAAAAATGTTGCATGTGGAGTTCTCTAGTTTAATAGTTCGTGTCTGGTTTACAAAAGCACCTCTGCTCTTTCCTATTACAGACTGAAAAGGAAAATGTACTCAGCTAAACCTCTGTAAATATAATGATTAAGTAATTCATATATATAATCCACGAGTTAGAAATGCTGGCTTCCATCCTGCAAATACAGATGTGCTTTCAGATGGATGCCTTTTGTTAGTTATGCTTCAATGATTGCATTCCTGTTGTAAAATAGTTCTTCATCCTGGGACAGTGAAAAAGATGCGGTGCTTCTGTCTCATTTTCTATCCAGTACAAATGTATTATTTTGAGCATATTATTTTGATTCTATCACTTGTGCTTATTAATGCTGAGTTATGAGAGTAGAGCCTGGGAGCAAGATATTTGCAGCCTGTCTTTTCCACCTGTTACGAAAGGATTTACATGTTCCCTTCTAAATCACTTATTTTGGAAAAGTGGAATTGACAAATAATTTGTTTCTCTTTTAATTTTGAAGGACAGATCTTCATGCATATTCAGCATTACTCCATGGCTTTGTGAGATAGAGGATGGCCATGGGACTGTTTTTTCCTGTACTTAGGAAAATGGTCACCACAGGAGCAATGGAGAGAACACCTTTGGTTCTGCACTAAAGGACACTTGGAGGTCTTGGTTAGCATGTCTTAAGGAGAGAAAGAGTATTAACACTGCCAGAGCTATAATGGTTAAGCCCTCTGCAGTTTTTTTGTGGGCCTGCTGATAAGCACTACCTGAAAAAAATTCCTCTCTTGTACCCAGGTCTATACACAGGTCAACCAAAGCTTTATGCCAAGCCCCCAGCCCCCAGAGGGCTGTGCTATTTTACAGACTGACTTGCTTTCATTTCCTCTGGGGTGCTGAACATTTTGGTCTAATTAGGGAACAGAAGCTTAACTCAAAACAGCAAAACACTTCTATTTGTTTATTTGTTTATATATGCTTTTCAATATTTGATCAAAACTTTCATTCTCGGTCATGCATGAGTATCCTGTTGTACCAGGTAATATATAAACATGGCATGAAAATATTGCCCTTGCTCAAAGAGGTTATGAGACAAGAGATGGCAGGTTGCTATAGACAGATGGGGAATTGGGTTAAAACAACGAGACAGAGCTGCTCAGCTGAAGAGGCAGCATTACCTGCACATCAGCGGCTTAATCACTGTCAGGCAGTGGAAAGTTTCAAGGAGGGATTTAAAGGAGGTTAAAGAAGAGTCTGTGGATGCTTACAGGGAACCTGTATTAGATATTAGAGGCAACTTTGAAGACTTTGTATGTTTGAAAATACAGCTAGTAGCAATGTGTCATAATTGCACCAGGGAAAGAAACTGTGACAAATGAAAAAAAAAATATATATATATATTTATATATAGGAAAATAATAGTCTCTATAGTGCTTTGAAAATTGAATGAAGACAAGTCCATTAAATTTTATGCTTAAATGGGCTACATATGTGTGGCACTATGGTCAACTCAGTGCCCTGGGAACGTGATCTTTGCAAAAACAATAGGCATTTGAAGGGTGCAATTGGCTTTGTTAAAGCAAGACTTTAGTTCCTTGCTGGATATCACTTCATTGTTGTGAAAAGGGTTTCTACTAAATCATATGTGAAATATAGGAAAAAATCTGCATACATTTTGGGTTTTTTAAAGTGTAGTTCAAAGAATTGTTCTTATTTCTTTTTTATTTAGAATCAAACATCAGTTTTTTTCCTGTGTTACTTAATAGCATCAAATTAATGTATTTAGGTTTTCCCCTTATATTTGTAGTCCATTATGACTAAGACTATAACACAGATTTTCTTATCTTTCAGCTATTCCTACAAGATCAGCGTGAACACCTTCATAGAGTTATTTTCCACAAACTTTATAGCAGAAGTAGTTTTCTGGCATAACACTTTCCATTGAGGCATGTCTCTGATTTAGGTAAACAATGTGTATTGAATTTAGCAAATTGTTTTGACTGAAAGGGTTTGAAAAAGTGAAAACATCCAAACGAAAACTTCTACAGATCTCTAGGACAAAGTATTCCCATTTCTCATGTCAACACTTTTTTTTTTCTGAAGTTAGCCTTCCTCAAGTATGTAAGAAAAATAAATAAGTTTCAGATTAAAGCAAATGAAATATTTTCTTGACCTGAAGCACCTTTGCCCTATTTTTGGTTGGTTTTTGTTTTGTTTTGTTTTTTTTTCAATTCCAACAATGTTTTGGCCTAGTTTGTTCATCAGGTCTAATATTGAATCCATTTTTTATTTTAAAAATTTAATATAAATTATGTTATTGATCTGTCAAAGGTTATAGTGTTATGGAGGCTCAAATTTACATTGCATGCAGAATTGTCATGTATGTTGTCTATATTCCTTCTGTATCAAATACCTTTGGATACTACACATGAGGGCAGATTAGTGTAATAGTTCTTGGATTTTCATATGCTTCTTTAGCTTAAGCTTAATGTGCATACTGGATTTTGGGTGACCTAGAAGTTGTATAAAGCAATGAAAAGCACTTGTATATCAACTACTTATTTTTATCTTCTTGTCTGTCTATCATGAGAACTCTTATGCTACCCCCAACAATAAGAGTGCTTCAAAATTTTTAATCTTTAATTCACCACCATATGGAATATGTATTAGCCAAAACTGTCAAAGGAAAAAGTGTAAATTTATTACAGGGCTTCTTTTGTAAGCATGAAATGTATTTAAGTAAATCTGGCAAGGATCCACAAATCTATTTTTATAGAACTAAGGGATTTTGTAAATGGTATGAAAAAATTGAACCAATGTAGGCTTGAGTACTATTTCTCATGTGTAGCCCACACGCTACTCATAAATATGCAAAAAAATGTTGCACTCATGATGCCATTCCACCTCACAGCTCTGCAAGAAGAATATAAGGACTATTCTGTTTGTTTTTAAGACATCCACATTCATTCCAAATTATTACCTTGTGCCAAATGCTGAATTGCTCTAAAAATTCTTTGGAATAGCAACATCACCCTCTTTGCTATTTTTTGCTATCTGCAAAGATGCTTCTGCATCTTCTAAGCAGTGCACATGTGTAGAGCTGATGTAGTGGGAACAAGGAACGCCATGTCTGATTCATTAGTTGCAATTACTTATCATTATTCATTATTTATTTTGATTTATAATGGATAAAAAGAACCTACCCAGGGCCATTTTAGCATGAATGATAAATGGAGTCTTATAAAACGATTAAACTGGCAACTACTGCTTGTCTCTTAAGTGGACAATAATTAATGTAAGATTGAGAAAATTCCAACCAGTGCTTGCCTCAGTCTTTTTTATGCAACTCTAATTACAAAATCTTGCCAATCTTCCCCAAAGCTAGGAAGCTTCTGGAAAAATTTTAGCAAATGATGAAGAAACAAATTAAGGCCTTGTATAAAGTCAGGTACTTTTCTCATCACAATCAACAAAACTTATTCTTCAATGTCAGCCACCAACTCAGTCCAGAGTCTGCAGGGTACTAAAAACCTGTCATGGAAATGTTTGAGTGAAAAACACTTTTGGTGTTGCTCAGGGTATCTGTCAGAAGATCTAGAACGTCTTCTACAAGCTGGAAATGTTTTTTCATGATAGTAATGCAGCACAGCTACACTTTGAATAATTAAAATTCCCCACCGCTAGCAGGAAAGCACATCAGCTGTTAGGATGTCAAGACATTGTTAAATACAATAGTGTATGCTAATAAATTCAATGATTCCTAAAGCAGTTATACTGAGAAGTAATATATATATGCATATCTATATACTAGTATTTCTCAACAACTTATATTAGCATCATACTGGAAAGGGAAAGTATGTCCATAGTTCACACACTTGCACTGATTCTGTTGCTGTTGAACATTTAGGTCTGCCTGTTAATGCTATTGACTTTGCTGTCCTTTGTAGAAGGAAATCTTGGTGCCTAGGAAAGCCTAGCAAATATAAACATAAGCAAACATAATTGGGCTTGCAGTCACCAAGAAAGCAATTCTAAATATCTTTGCTTCAAACATAAAGTTTAATTTACCTATAATTATGCAAGTATTCTTTTTCTCTTAGGAGCAAAAAGAATTTCTTGAAAAGGGCTGCCTGCCTGTTCTGTGGCAGGCATATCTTTATGATATGCTTAAAGGAAATCAGCTGTCTATTGTTGGTTGCAGTGATTTGTGAGCACAGCAGTTCTCTGTACGGTGACCATCAGTACATATAAATGTGAAGCAGGATCTATCCTTGGCAGACAGTCTGCAATGAAGGCAGGCCTCAGTATTTTGTGAAATCATAAGAGCTGGAGGTCTTCATGTCTGTGCCTCAAAGAGAAATGAAATTTAGTGACCAGTCACATGTGAGACACTCCTTTAATAAGATCTGCACCGTGAAGTCAGTCTAGTTGGAGGTAACGGGAATATGGGTACTTGTGATCAGGGACAACATATCCATCCCCTGGTGTTTCCCTGAGTCTTTCTGTTGCCCAAAGTCGTCTTCGAATGAGAGCAGTTGGGGCACCCCTCACCTCACGGGAACTCCACACATCCTTCTTCTCTGGCAGTCACACAACGAAAAAAAGGAGTCTTATTAATCAGAATTATCTGTCAATGTCTACACACCACCTATAAGACAGGCCATGGAACGGATTCTACTCAGCCACATAGGAAGGCAGTATGTCTTAAGCATGCTTGTGAATACATATAATACTAGTTCTGTCAGCTGTAGTGCTAATCGGAGTGCCTGGTTTCCTACAGACTTTTGTCCTTTAATCTCTCAGATCTCTCTTTCATGGCAATAACATCTGTTCCTTCCTGGGTCTATTTGTGACACTCCTGCAGATAAAACATTTTGTCATTAGTCTGTAACTAGATATGTGCAGATTGCCTGGCCCAGCTGCCTTTGGATGGTTGTGTGGCTGTTATATTCTGCCTACCTTCCTCTCAGGGAATTGTATCTCAGGATGTAGCTGTGTTCACAGTTATCTGTTTACCTCCCCTTTTTCTAGTCTCCAGTTTCATAACATCTTTTAGGAAGTCAAAATATCTCTGAGCCTTCTACCCTTTTGCTATATCTATCTAAAAATGGGACACTGGCTCAAAAGTTATTTAAGGAATGGTGGGGAAAGGCAAGAAGAGCATGTAAGCTTTTTGTTCTGAGACATTTTAAAACTAAATCTGTTTCTTAAAAGTCTAATTTCAAATATATAGCTGAAATATCTCAAGTTCGTATGATAAAATGGGGTAATATTTATATCTATAGTCGAAAAAAGGAAAATAAGCTGTATTCAGTACATTCACAAATATGTGTAGGATCCACTATATACTGTTTAGCCTGCAGGCTTCACAATATTAATGTAATATTATAAGCAAATCTATGAAGCTCACTTTCCCAACATGAGTAGCACAGTATTTGAATAATTTTTTAAGCAGTGTCTGGCTTGGATGTTTTTATTACCATGTATTGTCCAACGTAGAGGATTTTGATTGACATATACAGTGCCAGGATTTGCACAATTTATGTAAAAGTGAGAGAGCAAGTGTGGTGACTTGTGTCCTATAATAATTTTAAAATGGACGCTCAGATCTCTGCTTTTTCTATATCGTCTTGCAATGTTTTCACACTCTCTGTATTCCAGGACTCCTCTGAGCAAAGGCTGATGCTGCAGACTTCTCAGTCACAGATTTTGCTGTATAAAGAGTGTAAACAGGAAAGCTGCTAGATTAATATTGCACATAACTAAAAGCACAGATTGTAGAGGAGGTAAAGAAAACACTAATGCAGATGAGAATAATTGGCTGTATTTAATACTGGCTACATTTTTTTCCCCTCTGAATTAAGAGTTAAAATATGCACAGACAACATAACAGACTACTCCCCTCTGTGCCCTGACACTTCATCACTTAATAGATAGATAGGTGGAACTTCAGAAATAAATTATTACCATTAAAAAAAGAAAAAAATATCAAGTGTAAGAACTTGATTACCACTGCAAGACTTGTCCTAATATTAAGTCTGCAGTATGTGCTGCATATAAATGCCTGGTTTGTGTGGCAAAGGGCAAGATGGACGGACAGCTCTGCTACCATTTGCTTACTAATTAACCAGCACTGAAGACAGCCTTGTCATGACAGAATAGCCATCTCTAGTACAACTAGGAAGCAAATGATTTTGCTGCCTAGACCAAAAGATTAATACAGAAGCAGGCTGGATGCCACTGGAACAAAAGGAAAGCAGCTCACAGAAGACTATTAGGTGACAAAGGCACTTTTTCATACTGTATCAAGAGTTTGGGAACTATAACATTAGTAGACTTGCAGGTTTTTACTAGTAGCCCTAAACTGAAAGGACAATGGAAAAGTGAAGCAGGAAGGAAGAGCTTAAGCAGACAGTTCTGCCAAGGTCCATTAGTTTTATTCTATATAATCAATTTTTTGCTATTCTTCCAACATCTTATTTAATGCTTCCAACTCTTGCATTAACTTTTGCCTCTGCTTTCTCTTAAAATGTGTATACTTATATGCAACAGCGAAAATCATGTAGAGAATTGTTTGAAAATGAGTGGTTTATGATCAGTTGTGATAATTCTGTTTTGTTTTATTTTATTAGAAAAGCCTTAGCTTAAAATCAGACAACTGTAATTCAGTTGTCCCAGACAGTCTCATTTTACTTTCCAGGGCTAACACCACATTTGTGTGTGAATACCTGGTTTTAATAAATAATTGAAGCTGCTGATCTTCTGCTTTCTGGAAGTGTTGTACTAAGATAACTGATACTGGAAGTGTACTGTGAAGCAAGCTTTAGATTTTAAGAAGCCAGCTATTATAATAACTTTTAATAGGAATCATAGCAGTTAAAGGAAATTAGATATCTCTATTGTTGGTGGCAGTAATTTAGGAGTGCTGCAGTTCTCCATATTGTGATTCTTAGTACATATAACTCTATTTCCCACTGTTTCTATTCCAACCAGCTGATAAGGCTAAGTAATTGAAAAGCAAATAATACAATATATTTCCATATGTAGGAAATACAAATAATGATTCTGTTTTGAACATCACAAAGTATTAGAAATGATAATATTTTAATTCTGTGAGGATGCAGATTGTAAATGACAATTCCTAGAATAACTGCTGGTTTTCTTGTAAGGAGTATGGATCCTTCATGCAAAGAAATAAATAATTTTGGTTTGTTTTCTTCACAAGGGACAAAACAAGTCTTTTTAGCCCACAAATATCAATTAGTTATTGACAGTATAGTGCCTGGGCATACCACATGAAGCTCTAGTCAGGTTGGGGAACATCTTCACTGATAACAGGGACGTACTGCCAGGCAGCCCTTTCCAGCCTAGTGGGTTTTATTCAGTGGAATTTATGCAAAGTTTTCAATGAACACTTAAAAATTATCTTTAGTACGTGTGTAATATTGTGAACTTAATAGTGAAAGGATAAATTTCCTTAGGCTCAAGATGCTAGTTATTTTTGTGTAGCAGTATGGGGAAACTTTTGGCAGTCGGGAAGTTATTCAATGACCCTGCCTATACTATAAAGAAGAACCATCTTCCTGTGTACTCTTTCCCTTTGCTGTCACAATTAAATATCACAGTCTTTTTTTTTTTTTTCATTTATAATGGATTTTAATGCTTCTTGTAGTGGTATTTACTACTGAGTTATTCCTCTGTTTAACCCTGCTCCGCCTCTGTACAGCTTGTATAAGAGGTCAGTCAAACTGTGCATCCCAGCCAAAGGGTCTGTGTATGTTTCCTTCCTGTATCTTGACTGCCAACCAAGGTGGGATCAACATGAGTATCAGCCATGCATTTCCAAAGAGAGAAAACTTGTGTTCATCAGCCATAAAGGGCCTATGATGTAGTCTGTCCAGATCTCTGTTTCTGCAATTAGGGGACTAAAAGAAGGGACCAGTCTCAGAGCATACAGCTACGTCTTAGTCTAGATAGAGCCTTAGAGAATGTTGGCTTAGCGCTGTTGTTGTTATCATTTATTACCTTTTAACATTCTTGTTCTGCTCAAAACAAATGCTACAGAATGGCCATAGCAGTTAATGGTAATCCGTGATCAAAAATGTCCAGCAATATTTACAGTGGAAGCATGAGCACTCTACTATTATCTTTGACTAAAGTTTATAATTTTTATGTGATTTCTAGGTAGCTAAACTATAAAATGGAAAGCACAGAGGTGCTGCAGGTGCAGGTTACAGGCCAAATAAATATTGTCTAACCCCTGAGAAACAACCAAGTGAAGAAGGGAGAAAAATAATCACATAAGAGCCCTACGACTTGAATGAAGAAAAGCTTCCACTCTTGAAGACATGTTGTTCATGCAGCTCAGGCATCAACAAGAGGCAGTCCAATCCTTTTTAAGTGAGATATCTAGCTCACCGCTACAAGCACAGAGCGCCAGTAGTCACTGTTTGGTCATGTCTCCCTGAGCTTTATTTTAGATAACCTTCTACTGTGGATGTGCACATACTTACTACTTTACTACTGCTACTTCTGACTTCCTTCACTGTCTGGCAGAGAGAAGCCCTGTGTGTGAGGGATAGCAGACTGTGGTCTTGGGCCTATTAATTTCAAAAAAGACTGAACACATCATCTTATGTGCTAATCCCTATTCTGAGTGAGCATCTGCTTCTCTCTCCACATTGTACCTATGCCACAGTGAGTTAGGACCATAGAAATCATGATGGACAGTGAGGTGAGTCTCTCCTCATGTTTGGGGAGTGTAGGACGGGCACTACTGCATTCCAAGTCAGTCCCATGAACAGGAATATGCTCTGTTTAGCACTGTTTTAGACAAAGAAACAACACCACAGCAGCAGCCAGGACCTAGTTCAGTGCAAAACTCTTTGGTAGAATTATTGTTCCTCATGCTTCTTCTTGTCTTCTGGCTCTTGACTTCTCCATGCTTGGCTACCCACAGTCTAGCTGGAAGGGGGAGGGTGGAAAACAGACTTACCCCAAGTTAGAAAGTAGACTATATTGCTGTGGAGCTACATGAATTTGAGGTACTTAAACAGCAATTTAGATAGGCGGATCTGGTTTGTTAAATGAGCATGGAATGATGGCTTCTCTCCCACACCTGGAAATGCATCTACCTGAACAGGATTACAGCTGCTGCCCACATTCTCTCCCTTCTTTGTCAATGATAAGGAGCTCTTGAGTCCTGAGCAGATGGTCTAATACCTTGATGGATTGCTGAATTAATGTCTACCTGGATATTTATTCTGCTTTTCTACCTTCACCAAAGTTTTCTATAATGTCCTGTATTAGAAACAAAATAAACATATCGGCAGGTTAACATTAGATTATTATAATCTAATATTAGTAAAAGGCCTGGTTTAGAGAACATAATCATGAATTTTTAGTAGCTGTATGACATGGTATACAGTTTTAGTCACAGGACTCTGAGGGGAAAAGAAAATAACATTGATTTTAAGAAAACCAGAAAACACAATTGTTAGGGGATATTTTAATGCAGGGAAACATTTTACATAATTTTTTTTTAGTTATCAGTATATATGAAACACACATAGTAAATCGTGTAAATCTCACATAGACTTTCGTGTACCTTCCTCCATATTAATGAGTTCCAGATAACTGTTGCACAAGGTTATATACTTGCCAGGATAGCATACTTGGGAATCAAACGTATGTCTCTATTAGTAATACCAGCAAAGTAAAAAAACAACCAAACAAACCCCAACCAAACAAAACACTAAGTTTTTAAAGATATTTAGATAATCTTTACTTTCAGTGGATGCCAGACAAAGCAAATGGTAGCTTAAACCTGCCCGGTTTCTTTTACACTGATAAAATTGCACCTGATAATATTGGCAGTAGACTTCCATCATTTTGCTGAAAAAGGCTGGGAAATATCAGTTTTGGCTGAGACATTAATCTTTATTATTGCAGTCATTCCAAACCATTGTTTCTAGAAATCTGAAAATTGTGTCATCACAATGTTTGTCTGGTGACTACAACTCAAAGGAAAATTTGAGGGAACTGACCACTCAATGAGTGTATCTGGGTATTGCAGGTGAAGTTTCACGACTATTGAAAGAAATTGATTGTAAATCCATTTGTTGCATTTTTTTTGTTGTAATTATCTTGGAAAGAGATTAATATAAAAAACCTTCCCTTTAAATTAGTTGGGGTTTTTTGTTTGTAAATTGTACTGAATCTTTTCCTTTAAGCCTGCATGAGAGCTCCAGGAGATAAAAATGTGTACAGAACAATCCCACGTAACATACAGGTCAAGTTGCTTAGTACACAGCTGTGAGTGAAGGTGCTTACTAATTCTGGTGAAAATGATAATAGAAGAACTGTAGAGATTAGTGCAAAATAGAATAGAGGCACTGACAGAAATAAATACTGTACTCAGAAATGACAGCATGAGGAAAAGCCACTGTCTTGGATTCCTATTCATAGGTTAGTCAGATAGTTACAGTAAATATTTTTCATATTTGTCAAACTAAAATGCTGTGGAGTTTATTTTTAGAGTAGTCATGGTTTATTTAAAATTAAGACCTATAATTTCCAGCAGCTGTCGTTCTCATATAAGGATGCCAGTGCTTGTGCCCAAGTGGCAGTCTCATTAACAAAAGCTCTGCTAATTTGCATATCAGCATAAATGTACTATAAATCGTCTTTTGCTGTAGTCTAGATAACATTTTTAAAGGACTGTTGCTATCTTCGGCAGGGGAGAAAATTCTTAAAGAATGGTCTGTTGGGACCTGTAACCATGGAAACTGGAAAGCCAACTTGTTATAATTTGTTGTGATTTTAAACATCTAATACTGATTCACTTTTTACTTCACAAAATATAATGGAATCCCTACTAAAGAATCCATATTAAAGATGATGTGCTTCTACCTTATGTTTAAATTCACTAGGACTGTCTTTTGGGAAAATCATGTGGTTTATCTGTAATATTTAAATAAGGGTTTTTTGAATTGTAAATCAAAAGCTTTTACAAAGATGATACTACCTATGAAGTTAAGTTAGAATATATATGTCTTGGTCCATCCTAGTATCTAGGAAATATTTGTGTAGGGCACTTTTAGTAATACTGTAATGAAAATTCTAGCTGTATGTGCTTACATGTTTTCTTTTCACCATTGACAATGCCATATCTTTCCATGCCATTGTTATTTTTTCACTTCAGGCAGTTGTTTTGCACCAGTACCTAAAATCTACATCTAATACAGCTAGAAAGGATAAACACTAAAGGCTAACACCCAAAGCAGCCATACCTCCCCAAGCACTGTTCAAGGAGCTGAATGGGAGGGAGGGATTCCTGCAAAACAATGCTTTTTTGGAAACAAGGAAAGAAAGACAACAGAAATGTTAAGTCAGGTCTTCCCAGATTGGAAGAAAGAGTTGCTCTCTTTAATTATATCTTAGATTTGGAGAACTTTGAAGTCAAGGATTAGCAACCTTCCTACTTCGGGTTTTGAATAAAATAGCTAATTAGCCCCTAAGAGAGAAAAGGAGTCCCATGAAGCTGAGCTTTTGGTTTGTTTTATGTTTCCATGACCTCTGAGGATTATGAAGGTTTTGTTTTGGAAATAAAGGACCATTTTGTGGGAAACAGTAACTCAAGGGGATTCCTGCACGAGCTGATTAGAACCTGTGGTGTCTTTGTGCAGACATTGACCAAGTGCAGATTTCTAAGAATTAAGGCCCAGATACTGAAAGAAAATGACTTCTGTAAATGCTTTGGCTCTCAGTACTTACTGAACAAAACATATATTCTCTATATACCTTTCAATTATAGTAATTGCCTTGTTCAAGTAAAGACATTTTTATATTTTGCTGATACTTCCAAGGCAAGGATCACATTTACTGTTAATTCTTGAGGAAGAAATTACAGTCTCTTCTTATACTATCTCATTCTCTGACATTCTTTGCAAGATCTATCTTCTGCTTCAGTTGTGAAGTGCCAGTCTGTTTCAGGATCTAAATTTCACAGGTCAGTCCAGAGAGTATATATGCACCCCTTAATCCTAATATTTGCAAATTGAATGGAAAAAGCTTTTAAATATGCTGAGTTAAGAAAAGGGTGAACCTCATATCACTATTTGTCACATTCACATCAGTAATTGATGGCAGTTTCGGAGACCACCATTAATTTAGAATATCACAAATGAAATGGAGAGTTTTCAATATCAATCAAAATTTCAGTATAGGAATAGATTAAATAGTTTATATGTTGAAGCCTATCAATTTGAAGAATCATTCAAAAGGTAAGCTGTCTTTTTAGAGAATATATATGCTTTGAAGCATCTTTCTTTCTATCAAGAATGAATATGTGGTATAAACTCAGGAAGATCACTTTCTGTAAAATATATCAAGATTTTATGAGAGAGTCATAATGTAAGAAAACAAAGTGATGCAATTAGTGCAAATCAATCAGTCTGAATCTAGAAGAACTAAGAATATCTTCTACACACATTTCTAGTCGTCGAAATTTAGCGCTTTCTCGAACAGTTTCATTTGGGATCTTGTTACAAATGAACTTTGAAGTATAGTTCAGTCTCATGTATGACATTTTGTCAATAAATATCTTGGAAAATCAGCATGAATGTGAGCGAAAAATGCCAGCAGTGTTTCTCCTGTAGATGCATATCTGCCATTCTGCTAAATTCTACCTCTTCTTGGAATTCTTCTTTGAATTCCTGTTTTATTAAGTTCTTTTCAGGGAAAAGGCTTTCTTCTATAGTACTTATAATCTTGAGACAGCTCAAAATATTGAACTGGTTTAAAAATAACACTTCCTTAATAAAGTGAGACCTGAGTCAAAGGGTAGTATATCATTATGTAATTAAAAGGTACATAAAAAATTCATATGCACAAGAGATTAGACTTCAAAAGTTCAAATTTAATTTTTGAACCTCTGATTTTTGATGAGGGAAAATTAATTTTGCGTGAAAAGAAAATCTTACATGGAACTTAACTTAAAAAGGGAAAAAATAATCTCTGTTCCCCTTTTTACAAAAATGCCTGGAGTTCCAGATTCGGGTGGCTGGTTCGTTTGTTTTGCTTGTGTGCCCTTTTTAAAATTGTTTTGTTTTGTTTTGTTGAACCATCTTAGTCTATTTTTATGCTATTTTAATTTCCTTTTTGGGTGCATGGTTAATTTAAAATAAAACTGTTCTAATTTAAAGTCAAATTGTGCTCCTTTTCTCTATCATGACAAAGCTTTTCTGTCTCATATAACCTTTCTCCAGAAGAAATCTTTTAAATTATTGTGTTTCAGCAGTGAGTCTGGGTTCATGCAAAACCATCTTTTGAAACAATAAGTGCTAGAAGCTTCATAAACTACTCAAAGTATAGGTTTTTCTACAACTAGGGAAGAAAACTTTCTTTAAAACATTAATTTGTGTCGCTACTTTATAATGGATCAGATAAAAATATTTTTAGAGATGAACTTTTACCATGTAAGTATAACATGATTGGGCAGCTGATTGTCAAGTTGTGGTAGGTTACACACATCACTGGCATTGGCAACTAATCAAGCTGACATCAGTGAGGCCATGCACACTGTGGACTAATCTGCTGTAAAATTGTGACTGTAATGAAAACAAACTTGTTCACAACTTTAAAAAAAAAAAAAAAGCTAAATTGCTATTCATTTAGAACTGTACAAGTGCTTCTGACTCATTCATATCCTCAGGATGTGCCACATATATACTCTTTACCAAGCCATTTTCTGATCTGGCCAGAGATCATTAGTGGTTAGGTCATCACGAGAACATATTCTTCAGGGAAATAAATATGGTTATTCCAGGGAAAAAATGGTTTTTGTAGTATTGTAGACTAGTTTCTAGAGGACTGTGGTATAATAATATTTTGGTACTGTGTTCTGCTTCTGGCGAAATACTGCTGCTCCAAGCACCATTCTTGGACTGACTTGGTTGAAAAGTTTTCCTTGGTCTTCAGCAGTCCGTTGTCCTAAATTACGTCATTCAAATGGGAGCTATCAAGGTTTTATTATTCCTGGTCTAGGAGATCCATGACATGGCCTTGATACTAAGTACTCTGAGATATTTAAAGATGCAACAACTACATACCCTCAGTTTAGTATTCTACTTGCACACAGAGAGATTCCGTGAATTGTCGTAGCCTCAAATCGCATCTCCTCTGCTACGTAAATGAAGTGTAAAAATGGCTTACAGCTCCTGCAAGATGCACTGCTGTACAAAGAGCTGCTCATAAAATTACTGAATAGAATCAATGGATTAAGAACGTTCATGCTGTTACTTTCAATGGATTAAATCTCTGTGCTTTTTATTTCAAGTTAATCAGTACTTTGTATTGCAGGACGAAAAACCAACAAGCCTGTTCACTAAGCCTCAATAGTAGGAATCATTATCACGCCAAAGAACTTTCATTTCCATGAATAAACTGCTGAACTTTTAGAGATGCCAAATTGCACTTCCTAAGTATGTACGATTTCTGTTCTTTTTAAAGTGAACATAGAGGTTTATTAAATGATGTATTCAAAAGTTCAGAGTTGAAAAAGTTTCAAAAATAATGTAAGACATGTTATTCATTCTTTCTAAATTATAGTACGCATTCTGTATAATACACCTTAATATACTCCCACACGATATTAATTTTTGCTGAAGGTGGCTGGATGACAGAGTATGTTTTTGTGGGGTTTTTGTGTGTTTTTTTTTTGTTTTGGTTTGGTTTTTTAAATTGCATGTATTAGTAAAGAAAGAGATTTTGTGTTTGACTTAATGAATGCACAAAAATCCCATACTACTTTGTGTTTTACCCTGTAACATGTAAGCAAGTAAGAAAATTTTTCATTAGGATGGAAGACACACATGTGAAGCAATAATAGAAGCCCTTGTGTGACACTAACTGACATGCTACATTAAGTGCCTCTCACAACTATTATATCTTCTACATATTGTAACTTTGCAATTGTAACGTGTATTTACAAACTGTAGGCAGTCCTGAAAAAATGTACCTGCTAGTTCTTCCTAATAGAAGTATAACATTGGCTGTGCCCTTATTAAAAAAGCATAATAAATTATTTTCTCTAATAAAGGCTCACAAACGTGCCACATCCGTATCAAAACCTGAAGAATGATGAACAGATACTGCTAAACAAGTACCATGTGTCTAAGATCAGTTGTATCAAAGTTTGTCAGATCTTTTCAGGGTATTCCTTATTTTATTCCGACTGATTTTAAAAGCAGGTATGAAGGCTGTTAGGAGTTTTAAGCTGCATTGTGTTTGTGGCAGCTAAGGTATTCTGGAAATACTAGGGGAGTTGGCACCATTTTTATTTCACCTGTGTGCTGAATCGCCTTTTTAACTCCTCTTTTCTAGAAGTAAATGTTTGCCTTGTCAAACACCTTAAGACTAAATCCCTGTTTGGGCACACAAACAGGTGATGTTTCTGCTGTCAGTCTGTACTTTAAGCCACAACATGGAAGAGAGCATTGTAAAATGTACACCTATTTCTCCTCACCATAAAAAGGAATTATTTCAAATTACTTTGGCTAAAGTTTTGGGGACATTCAATCATCCCTAAACTCTCATGCAGCTATAACTATCTGCCCTCCACAGGTGAGTCTTTCCGCCTTGTTCCCTAAAGTGAAATGTTGCTGATAAGAACATTTTTATGACACAAGAAAGTTACTGTAGTAGCTTTTGTAGCTAACATCTTTTTACAGTTTCTAACTGTACTGTATTTTATTTAGAATATTTCCTTAGCTTGAAAACTAGCCTATGCTGTAAACAAACAAACAAACAAACAAACAAACAAACAAACAACACCACCACCGAAACAAAAAACCATGAAACAACAACAACAAAAAACAAAACAAAAGCCAAACCCACCCCCCAAAAAAACCTAAAACACCGAAACAACACAAAACCTGGGTATTTGCACAACCAACTGGTACTACTGTGGGGCATTAGTGATCACCCTTTTAACCCCAGCTTATCCTCAACAAACCTCTGCATGGGAGTATAAACAGCTGCCAGGAAAGATAAGAGAACACATTCTTCTGGCTTAGCACTCAATGTGCTTCCTCTGGGCTACAGGGAATTCATTTCTTGGAAACATGTAGCCTAAGGATACTAATTTTGTCCTGAATAGCCAGACAAGAGACAGTGGGATTTGATGAAAGACCTGATACTTCCAAATTGTGAAAGCCTTGATGTACCTTTTCCTCCTAATCATTAAACACCCGTGTTCTATTAAACACAACTAAGCTCTTGAGATTTTAGTCTTCAGCTGTGTTTGACATAGTATTCTGCTAAACATTTCCATTTTGGATGGGAAATAATGATCACAAGTGGGACGACCTCATATCTGTTTCCTCTGTCTTCCTAGGCAGTGGCAATGTTTCTTTTTTTTTTCCTCTTTCTAGTTCTATTTTATTCAAATCATTTTTCTTCTAATGTTCTTTCCCTAGTGCATGTCAAAGGTTACAAGTATAACAAATATTACAGGGTGGATTTTCATCTACTTGATTTTGTCTTGTCTTTCTCAGTTTGTCATATCTCTGTACAATTGTTGTTAAATTCATGACAGATGGAATCCGTCAAATTCCCAGATCTCTGGAAGTTCAGCACTGCCCTGGAATTCTTTATCACCCTGTCACAAGTCATAGCTTCATCCTCATTGAAAGCTGTTAAGTCAGGAAGTCAGTCCTGTTTTTCCTGATTTTAGCATCTGTATCTGGGTGCAGGGTAATTCTCGACCCTACTCCTCAACACTTCCGAGAGGCTTTCATGCTTTTCGATCTGCCAGCATAACAACATAGATGGTTGCTCTCTAACCCATGTCTATCAAAATGAGACAGCATTAACACTAAAGCTGCACTGAACTGGGCCATGCTGGCCAATTTGAGAAAGACAACTCGTATCCACAAATCCGTGCTGCACTGTGTTTGTTATGAAGGGCAATGGGGCCTCTACTCCATTAACCCAGTTCAGCTCTAGGCAGCACGTAACATCCTATCATAGCCTGAATGATCGCAGCTTTTGTAACTTTCCATTTGCACGTGCGCTCAAGACGTTTCCCTGGACCTACGGTATAGATTACAGTAGGTGAAGCAATGTTTAAATTTATCACTTCTGCATCAGTTCTTCAGTGACTGGATAGATCTGATGGTTCTTTACCAAAACACCTAGGCACATAAATATTTGAGAACAGGAGCTCTGGGACATCATCCAAAAGCCATTAGGTCCTGGAAGGTCCTGTCTACTTTGGGCTTGACTAGGTCCCAAATAGGACATGCCATTTTGGTGCCGTGATGTTGATGAGGCAGGGGAAGAAGCTGAGCTGTTGCAGATTAGTCAGGGCAGCTTATGGTCTTTATGCTTCAAAGCATGTATGTAGTTGCCAGATCAACAGAAGAGGTCAACTAATTTTTTTTAATTTTTTTTTTAATCTTTTGCTAAAGGACAAGCTGCCAGAAACAAATAGCCGGTAAAATTACAATGTAGGCTGAGTGTGGGAAAGTTGTTTCCACAAGAAGTTTCTTAAAATCTCTATTCTTCACAAATATTGCAAATACTTTTTGGAATGAGCTGATGTCCATCTTCCACAAAAAATGTTAATATTCCTAAAATAACTTTTTTTTGACACAAAACATTAAGAACATAAATTTCATCTTTAGATCTATTTAGCCTAGTGACTATTTAATAACATTGGACGAATAGCATCACAAGTAACTACAAGCAGGTACCATTTAAAGCTCAATCTTATTTATCCAAGAGCAGTAATACTTTCTTCTTGACCCAGGACCTTTCCATGATGCTTGGAGCTGCATGGACAATTTATTTAAATTATTTGTTCAAAAGTAATTCCCAGATAATAAAGAAATGCCATGAAATATATAATCTTGAACACAATTACTTTGTTTTAAAGTGTTATTATGCATGTCACCCAACAGAATTAAGCACTTTCCATTCATCCAGAACACTTCCCATGCTTTGCTGTTACAGTTGGTTGGGTGGCAAGAACTGATCAACCCATGTGACGCTTCCCCGCTGCTGAACTCAGCAAATGGTCTGTGCAGAACTCCAGCAGATGGGCCTTTTCTCTTCTGATGATGTAAATTATCTTATGGACCATTTTATAGCCTCTGCTTGTACAGTTTGTACTGTAATAGATACGCTAATAAATAGACTGTCCATGTAGTTCAGCTCTTTAATTCAAAAAGGTGAAAGGTGTCATGAAAAATAAATTAAATAAAAGAAGATGAGCCCAAATGCCTTGGTTTCAGTGAGGCCATGGAAGATTCTTCCCTGCGGATGTATACGTTTTAATTTCTAGAGCAACCCTAAATAAGGAATGGAATGTATTCCTTTAAAAATAAAGAACTTTATTTTATATTCTATGAAAATATATTATCTTGGTATGACTTACAGTCCTGAGCTGTATTCAGATCCCTTTGCTCAGTGTCCTGAATTCTATTCTGCTAGTTCTTTTTTGTGGAATCTCTGAGATGTGACAGTGTGACAAAAGCTAAGTGTGACCAAAAAAACCTTAATAATTTGTAAAAGCAATGGAATGTTACTTAAAAACAATATATGCAAGATCTATCCAGGACAGGATTTAAACTGCAGTCAGCATGCTTGATTCTATAGTCAAATGAAAGTGTACTTTGCAGGGAAAGAATAACAACATTAGGGAAATTTGTACAGCAGATATAAAACAGAGAGATTTGTAAGATAGTAGCAGCTAATAAAGAATGAAGCAGAAATACAGGAGAAAAACAGACAGGCATCAGCTTTAGAGAATCTCACCTCAAATGTGCCAAGAAAACAACAACAAGATTATTCAGATTTGCCTGAATCTCTGTCACTCAGAATATTTTAAAGTATTTAAAGCAATCTTCTATTTGAAAACAGAACAAAACAATGTGAATATGTTCCTGCACATTCCAAACACTATTGTTTGAAATAATGTCTTCGAGGATACAGCAAAAATGGATTAGGCATCTCTTAATTAAAGCAAACTTTGAGTGAAATTATGTTTTGACTCTGGGTTTTGCGATAGTAGGGCTGTGGGCCAGAATAGAGGTTTGGGGGCCTAGTAGTTCTGACAGCTCTGTACTAGCTACTGTAAGCTCTGATTCATTCTGCTTTGCTATTAGTGATGTACTTCTATCACTTGATGTTAAAAAAATAGTCCTATAATTGGCAGCACCAATTTGCTGGGGACTGAGAGGGAGGAATTTTAAACACATCTCTTGAGTCTAAAAGGATATTCCATGTTTATTCAGTTTTAACAGAGATACACTTACAGGAGCCTTTATTCTAATGTGGAAGATTCATGGTTTTTTTGTTTGTTTTTTTTTTAACATACTTATTTTTGGGGCTTCAGAATGTGTTCAAGGTATGAGCTAAAAGCCCACAGCCTTTGTTGCCACCAGGTATTCTGCTTTTGTGGGGTGTGGGAAATTACAAGGAGGCTGGGGTGAAGTCTCTCTAGATTGCTGTAGACCTCTTTAATATTTGAATCTATACAGGTATGTCTCTTGATTTCTGAGAGGGCAA
Organism: Pampusana beccarii; assembly: GCA_013399365.1. NCBI lineage: Eukaryota > Metazoa > Chordata > Aves > Columbiformes > Columbidae > Pampusana > Pampusana beccarii. The sequence continues at coordinate 45,677 of VWYH01007515.1, forward strand.
TTTTATTTTTTTTTTTTTCATTTCTTCACCCCTAGACTCATGCAGTCTGGTGCCTTAAAGCCAGAGAGCGCAAGGACACACACAGGGCAAAGTCCATGGGTCTTTCAGTAAAGCCCCATCAATACTGCATGGTTGAGAGAAACAACATTTATCCTAAAACAGCTTCTTGGGTGCTCCTCACCATGCTGGGTGGCTACAGCAGGAGTAGGAGAGAGGAGCTGGCATCCTTTCTCTTTCTCCCAACTGTCAACATCCTCCTACATCCTTGTGTTTTCACCAGAACTTTCTACCACATACTCACCCATCACTCGGCCTCTGCAGCATATGTCCTTCTGTGTATTATAGAGTTTTCTTGGCTTGATAAGTCTTTTCATGTTTGAAGCAGCAGTACAAGCTTTTCTACCTTCCCAGAACAATTTTGACAGCTGTAAAATTCTATCGACTGCAAGAACACAAAATATAATCCAACTTGAATCAGAGACAGTCCCTGTGTGCACAGAGAGAGAAAAAAAATATGCCTGTTTAAATACCAAAATATTTGGTAAAATGATGTGAAGGGACAGTTTGAAGCAAAAAAGCCAAACAGTATAGAGCAAAAAGCTTTTCAACCTTTAGTCCTACAACTTTATTGCTATGTAGCAGTGTAACTGAAGAATCAGATGGTTTGGTCGGAAAAGCAATAACTGATCTTCCATTTATTTATTTCCATTTCTTCTTTTTATGCTCTGAAGAAAAATAAATACACAAGGAAATTTGAAGAAAAATGTTTTAAAATCAAGAAGTTTACACATTTGTTTATTAGAATTCCTTTTTTGTTTCGCTCATGATGTATATATTTCTATATTTCTTCTAAACTCAGAGCTATATCTAGAAAAATTTGAATACAGTGGATCTACATATATCAGCTATGAAAATATTAGAAATGATAGGAGACTGTTCATATATAGAAGGTTTTTAAGTCCTTTTTTGGCAGGTTAAAAAGCAAGAGGTCCTGTTTTCTTTTTTTCCCCAGTGTTTGCAACTGACTTTATATTGAAACTCTTTATTGGATGAATAGAGAAGTAAAAGTAACAACAGAAGAAGAAATGTCAGAAATTATGATTGTTAGATTACTGGAGTCCCTTGTTACACACATGTGGGTAAGGATCCTCACATTATGCTCATCATCCCACTACACCCAATGACCAATAAGGAGTCTGTCTTCTTATAAAAACCTATCATAGAATAGTTTGGGTTGGAAGGGACCTTCAAAGGTCATCTAGTCCCTGCAATGATCAGGGGGATCTTCAACCAGATCAGATTGGTCAGAGCCCTGTTCAACCTGACTTTGAATGTCTCTGAGGATGGGGCACCTACCACCTCTCTGGGCAATCTGTGCCAGTGTTTCACCACCTTCACTGTAAAAAATTTCTTCATTATGTCTAGAATAAATTTAACCTCCTTTAGTCTAAAACCATTGCCCCTTGTCCTGTCATAACGCGCCGTTCTAAAAAGTTAGTCCCCATCAGCCTCCTTTAAGTACTGAAAGGCTGCAATACAGGTTCCCTAGAGGCTTCTGTTCCCCAGGCTGAACAACCCCAACTCTCTCAGCCTGTCTTCACAGGAGAGGTGTCCTATTCCTCTGATCATTTTTGTGGCCTGCTCTGGACCACCTCCAACAGGTCCATGTCTATACTGTACTGAGAGCTCCAGAGCTGGACATAATACTCCAGGTGAGGTCTCACCAGAGCGGAATAGAGGGGCAGAATCATCTCCCTTGACCTGCTGGCCATGCTCCTTTTGATGCAGCCCAGGATACGGTTGGCCTTCTGCACTGTGAGCGGACACTGCCAGTTCACATCCAGCTTTTCATACGCCAGTACCCCCAAGTCCTTCTCCTCGGGGCTGCTCTCAATCCCTTCATCCCCCAGCTTGTATTGATACCAGGGTTTGCCCCAGCCCAGGTGCAGGGTCTTGCATTTGGCTTTATTGAACCTCAACATCCCCATAATGGAAAGGAGCAGGTACAGCCCAAAGGCAGATAAGTTGACAATATGACTCAGAAAATCTTCCCTTTGTTTCATTACTCCTAGAAAATTATCCCTGTTCCTGAAAGTGGTCCATGTTAGTTTAAGACCATTATTTTCTTTGAATTTGAACCAAGATTAATTTGAGTGGGTTATTTGATGGTAAATACCAACCTTCTCGGCCCAGTCTTGCCACATGTTCTTCTGGGAGTTGCAGAAGAATGTGTTTTATAGCTACCCAACTTTGAAACACCAGCTCCATTAAAACTTCTCTTGCTTCTATATCGTGTTAGCTAAATGCACCATACAAACCTTAAGTTTTTAATTACTGTGTATTTAATGTGATAAATGTATCATCAGTTTTTCCAACAATTTCCTAGTGAAATTTTCCTGTAGATCTTGGATCATAGCAGTCAATGCTATGCAACTTAAAATTTGTCACATTTCATCGGGGTGTGGAATTTTCCATTGTTTCACCTCAAACTTGCACACCCTCAATGAAAACAGAGCTGTTCAGAGAAATGCGTGAAAAAAAAATTATCAGTGAGAAGGTTCACATGACGAGGGTAAAGTTTTTCTTGCTGGTAAATTATCTACAGAAGATTTCACTGTTTATCGGTTTGTGAGGGATTCCAAATTCAACTCATCTGTTCTGCAGTTGTATGTTGTTGTCAATCACTCTGACACTAGTTATGCGCTACAGAATATCTGCCTGCTGATCACTTATGAGGTCTTCTCCTGTGAGCAGTGCCTCTAGTATTTGCTGTTTGCAGACTATGACTAGTATGGTAAATCATATGATAATTTTATGTAATTTAAATTTATATAAAAGCAAAAGATTTGACACGATTTGAATTTACATGAAAGAAAAAGATTTGACACATTGTCTCTTTCCTGGAAAATCAGTGCTTCTTATTGGCGTGGATAGGAATAAAATTAGGTCAATTAACTACTAGTTATATCACTGGAAAAATATAATGGCAATAAACTGATTTGAGAAAGGCTCTTCTGTGAACTCAACTTTTATCTGTAGTACTACAGACAATTGCTGTGCAGGTGCCTCATGTTAAATCAGGATGAACGTTTTAATAACTCCTATGTTTTTTCTTTTATTGTCTAGTTTTGCTGGGTTTATTCATTCATTGCTTTTAATACTTTGTAAAAGACTCATTCATGGCTCAGGACCCTTTGTGTGAACACCAAACAAAATTATGGTCTATGCCCTTAAAGACTGACAGCATGTTAGGAAACTGCCCCATCAGAGATGAAAGAAGAGGCAAGGCTGATGAGTATGATAGGTAGTATGTTAACAAACTAGCTGTTATCAATTTTGTGATGGTTTCAGAACAAATAAAAATGTTATGAAAGGACATAAAGGAGAATAATAAGGTAGTTCTGCATGTGTTTACAAAAAAGTCTTCCAAAATCTGGAAAGCAAAATACTGAGAAAATAAACAGATGTCTTTAAATGTAGTAAATGGATGGAGGCTTGGATCATGAGCTAATCAGTGGTAGATATAAGTCTTTGCAGCTGATATGAGAGAAATGGCCTTGATATTTGTGGCTGATATTTGGGTCAACAGTAAAGACACAAAGTGGGATGGAGTGAAATGGATGCCTCTGAGCAACTCACTGGAAACAAAGATCATTGCAACAGAAATAACAGAGCAAGATCACTTGCATCCAAGCCAGGATAAACGATGGTACTGTGTCTGAGACTTCAGATGGCAGAGACTTTCATAATTTTTATGTGCATGAGCGGGTGGAAAGGCAAAAATATGTAAGGTGTTATAGTGACAATCTGCAAGGTTAAAGCTAAGTAAGTACTTAGGTATTAGCAGGATGCTCTCTGATTTAATATCTTAATGATTTGAAACAACTAAATTACATGCTAATGAAATTCATAGATAAGGAAAGTTGACAGGAGATGCAAACATATTTAGAAGAGAGAAGGTATCCAAAGATGGGAAGAACTGGTTAGTGAGAAAATATGTAAGTGCAAATGTAGTAAACCAGGATTGTTTACAAAGTGCTGGAATATTAGAAAAAAAAAAAGGCTCATGATCATTAAAAAATTAATATATTTAGGTCAAGATATGTGACAGAAGTGTGGAAAAGATTCAAAAGTCGTATTTGAGAGTTTTTTTACAGATTGCTAGTGTTAGATTGTAAAAACTTTGGTGTAGTATTAAAGGAATAATTTTCCTTTGGGAGACTGGATGTTGCCTGATTAAAGAACAACTGCTGTAAATTATACTAGGTTGTACATATTTTTACACCACATGATGGATCTACCAACAAAAGAGTTCTTCGTATTGTACCTTGGGAAGTCATTGTATAAGACTTGTTGCTTAAAAACAAGCCTGCTTGTGAGTTTTCCTAAAAGGGATCAATTTGGTGGTTTATATAATTAACACATAAAATCTATACAAGATTCTTAATTTTAGAAGGGAAGATGTAAACAATTATGTAGACTTCCTAGTGAAACTAAGTGGACTAAACAGTTCTAGAATTTAAAGATTAAGAAGACTTAGAATTTCCCTAAGCACAAATGCAAAAAATACTTGAGGTAAGGCAAAATATTTCAAGTTCACAACATATAAATAAATAATTCTTTTAAAAAATAGCCTAAGCAGATAGCTTTTTTTAACTAGTCAGTATGAAAGTTATGTATTAGAATTCAGCACACACTATGAATGTGCGAATTTGCAAATAGCAAGCCAAACTACGTTTTACAAAAAGTAATCAAANAATCTTTTTGAAACTCTCAGTAAAGGCAATGTTAAGGAATCTGGAGAAAATAATGAAAATGAGGACATGGAAATGTGACTTACTGCTTCACAGGAGAAAAAAAGCTTAAAAAAATCTGTGTGATCCACCTGAGGAAGAGTAGATATTCTTCATTCCAGAATTTTGGAAGAACCATATTTGAAACCACAGGTCTATTAGATAAACCTGTTCCTAGTTAGCCTTTCCCAGGTGATCTCATACACTCGGAGAACAATGGTAAGTCCTGTATTTAAAATTTAGAGGGAGACATTAAGTGATTTGGGACAGTGCATTCATCTTGCTTTAATAGCATGCAAAGTTTTAGAACAATTTTCAATTGAAATTATAATGAAATGTATGAAGGCAATTAGGAATGGGACAAAACATGTTTTTAACTGCAATTTTCCTTTGATAAATAATTTTCTAGGCAAATGACATCCAGTAAAGCTCATGTATTTGGACTTTAGTTAAATATTTGATTCAGTGCCAAAAATAAATTAAGAATAGGATTACTACAAGAATTTTAATGTGCTGGAAGGAAATGCCTAAAGGAGAGAAAACCACGGGTGATATTGAAACAGATAAGATGTACTTCAGCGGAAGGGAGTTACTGTGAGAGATTCTGAGCATTGGTTTATAAGAGTTCTCATTTCATTGTTTCTTTAATGACTTCAGTCCAAAAGGCAGAAGGATGTAACTGGTATTTGTCTACGGTAAATGCTTAGAAGGATTTTGTCAATTCAAAGAAATACTGCTATAGGAAAAAGAAAGAATTTTTAAAAATTAAAGATTCAAATAATAAGAACAGGAACACAGAATTAAATTCATTAGTGCAGTGGATAGTCATAGATTTAGGGACTGCTACAAATTTGTACAATAAACTGGGAGATATTCAGTAGGAGAAGAGGAAAAAGCATTGGGTGTATTAGATGACTGAATCATCAAAATCAGTCAGACGTGAAGAAAGCAAACTCAGTGGAGGAGCTGGCTCAGTGAAAAAATGCTAACGTCATCGTGCAAGTAAATAAGGCCTCCTCTGAAAAGCTCTGTAAAATTGAGGTTACTAGTTCTAAGAAAAAAATGAACTCACAGTGTAACTGGTGAATGAAAGCTTCCCAGAAAAATCATGCAAGAGAAAAACATAACATAGTATAAAGGTACCAAGAAGCTGAAAGAAACTAAAGCTGAGAGCAGATGATTATTTCCTATAAATCCACCACAAGGGTAAATACAGAAAGGGAGAAAACAACAAAGTTAAAAGTAGTTATATCGAGATAATTAATTGGATATAAAGTGTCAGTTCATTATTTTAAGCTGGAAACAAGAAGATTTCTAACTACGACAGCTTTAACGCTGTCCATCAGAAACAGGAAACTAAGTGCTTTCAAGATAGTACATATTTACTAGACAAAACAAATCACATGGAGTAGCACTGTATTAAAGTCCCTGAGCCAGAAATTCTTTTCCAATCCAATGTTCCTTTCATAACCAAAGGGAACCATGATACAAGTATCTGAAAGACATTTCACTTTTCCTTTCCATTATTGTTTTTAATGTTGTACATAGTGATAACATTACTGTAAGAACACTGGAATGTAATTTCAAAAAGGATAAAATTCCTCTCTTCCTTTTGGCTCTGAAACAGCTCTTTAAGAAAAGCGATGGCAGCTTCATCTCTTGGGACTTTTAAAACCAGACTCAACATGCTACTGAAGAAAAATACTGTAGGGAACAAACTGACAGGGCAAGGAAGAGGCTTAATAAGCAGTTTTCCCCCTCCCTGCTTCCCAGCGTGCCAGCCCTTCTGCTGTTCTTGCTCTGGTGGGGCATCTCCAGGCCTGAGCCTAGCGCTGCTGCCCTTCTGAACGCAGAGATTAGCAAAGACACGAGCGCAAATGTTCAGTAGTTATTTTCAGATTTAAGTAATTTTCTATTTCACTTTTTTTCGTTTAATTACAGCAGCCACTCGCCCGTGAATTGTGCATACCCTTTGATTGTTAATGGGAGATTTAATTTTCTGGTTGAACATTCTGTTGAATATTCATTCTGATTTAATATTTGACTTAAAGAAAGTAGCAGTTTCTGGAAACTAATAGCATACACCAAAGAACTATAGAGAACAATATAGAACTACAGAAATCTTGTAGTTTTCTTTTTTTTTTTCCACTAAGGAACCAAAAAATGGACAAGCTTGTCCATGAAAAATAAGTACATCCAATTTCTGTGTGAAACTTTACTTGCAAATAAAAGCAAAGCATCTTCTAAGACTTTTCTGAGTGTAATTGGTGCTCCTTTGGAGCTGAGCAGAAAAATTCCCAGACTGTCACATCAGAAATATCTGCTTTTACTGTCACAGAGTATTCAGTATTCAAACGACAAAATATATCACGACTGTACCCTCCTGGAGTCATTGCCTTTTAGTTAAAGCTAAAGTTTCACCAGTTACAACCTGCAAGGAGACCATTCTACATCCACAAAGCCTTTCAGACTTGATGGTGTTTCATCAGAAGCCAAGCAGTCCATAAGCACACTTTATTTTTCAGAAACATTTATACTGTGGGGAGCAATTCTGCACCAGGATGGAAAAGGAAGTAAATTGTAACCTAAGAATGTTTACTATAATCAGTCCCTTTCCCCTCAAACAAAACCTTTATCTCATCGGCCCAAGATTTTACAATACATCTTTTTTATGGTTAAATAGATTAACGAATTAACAATTTACATGGGGGTGATTGAGCTCTCACTTTGAAGGTTCAGTTTTGAAAGAGAAAATAAATCCATTGTGAACTTTTGATAACACTGGTGAGGGGAAGAAGAAAATTTTGTTTCCTGAGTCCAGCACTGAACCACTGAAATTTCCCAGTTTACCTCTCCGGACGTCTTTGTGAATTACTAATCTGGTGTAAAATGAAGGCGAAAATTAACTATTTATTTTATTGTACCTGTTACAAAGGCAATATTCCTTCCTAACTCGAAGAGAGAGTTGCAGTTTTAAGAAAGCTGTTATTCTAGCCTTGTGTTTCAAGTCTACGCTTTTCTTTACAGAGGTGTAATATCACAATGCTAATTTTTATGTTCTTTCCAGAGCACTGGGGTGTTCGTTGAGGTCAACAGGAAATAGTAGAGTTGCTATTATTTAATGGCACCATTTTTAGTAAGACTGAGTTGCTAGGCAAAGTATTGTTTGGTGTACTATATATTTAACAATAACATATTATTAGATTTGTAAATGGCCTAGAAATACTCCATTTAATAAGTACATCTTGTTAGTTGACACACAATTATGTTAATGCAATAGAATTGGTGAGTAATTTAAACGTAATTATAATTTTAGTGCTTAAAAGATAAATCGTACAGAACATGGAACTTGTGCTCATAGAGTATGCCTGAAATACCATTTTACCTTGGAAATTCATTTTTTTTCAAATGGAACAGAATAAGAATAATTCGTGAATCAAAACAAAATTGTGCTGCTCATTGCTTCAGGTAGGTTTCAAGTTTAGACTTGCAAAATTAAGACAATCAGAAAACATATCCGTAACTGAGGTTCAGAATAACCATGGGTTCAGGTTTTTTCTTTTACTCAAGCATAACCTAATAATAAATTATGTATCTGCGTTTGTAATCCTACATTAAATTTATTTTCAAGGTTACTTCAGTATTTATCTATTTGTCTGTCTATCTATGTATGTTCATGTCTTTCATTTTTATAGAGATAACTTCAGATTCATTCACTGCAATCAAAAGTGAGATAATGTGAGTTTTGGAAAAAATAAACAATAATAATTGTGGATTGTTTCTTGCTTTCACTAGATCCTTATTGTTTAATATTAGTATTTAGAAATTGGATTTTGTTATGCATTTATTATGAGATGTATATTTATTTTTTACCTTTCATGCGTGTTTTTTATCTAAAACTCCTCTCTTCCCTGTTAGAATGTTTTATTTTTTTCCTCCTGCATTTTTATCACATACAGAGTGGCTAAGTTTAAGGTGCTGTAATCCTTAATATTATTATTATTTTTGATAATTGAGTGTATAAATTCTTAACCCTAGCACCAGATGATTATTAGTTCTTTTATCACAGAAATAGATAATTAATCATGGTCAGTCTTCAAGGACCACTTTTATTCACTTTGAACTTTTTGCTAATAGTTCACTACTGAATAGTTTCAGTAATTGTTGTTGAACGTGTACAATGATTTTTCATGCTACTTTTCTGTAGTATTCTTGTTATTGGAAATACATTTTTAATGTTCTACTTAATTTTTCCTTCCATACCCACGGGCTATTACTCCTCTTTCCTGTCTTCATACATGCTTTTTCTTTTTCTTATATTGCTAGCTTGAATGTATTTATAGACTGCAATCATGATTTTTCTTTTGGTGGATTATAAATTTAAGTTTTTCAGCCTTGGCTCATTTTTCTTTTTCTCTTCACTGAATAACATTTTTTTTTTCTGTTCCACTTCATATTTTCTTGTGGTTTTCTATGTCCTCCTTTCACTGAAAAGCCAAGAATACAAGATCTATGAAGCAAGAGTGAACAAGAAAAAATACACACATAGTTATAGTTATGAAGACACACCCTCTGTCAGTGAGGACCTAAAAATTTATTATTTTTATGGTAGTCATATGATTATGTACCTGCTATGCATCAGAGATAAAATCCTCTGCATACCTGGGATAGAGACATGTTCTGCCTCCATTTTCTGTCTCTTGTCCTCAGGTATCACATTTCCCGGATCAGGGACTAATAATCATTAGTCTGTTATATAATGAGATAAGGGGTACCGCCAAATCCACATTTACTTTATCCTTCCTGCTATGTTTTTTATTGGAAGTGGCTGAACTGCTGTAGTTTGTGCTGTACTCTGGGGCATGTAATATGCCCTGAACACTCCAGTAGGCCCGAGGACTTCAGAGAATTTAGGCACTTGGTTTGCAAGCCTGAAATGGACTGGACCAAGAGAGAAGCATGGATTCACTCACCTCTGCAAAGATTATTACGGTACTCAGTACATATCACAGTAGAAATTCAGCTGTCTGGGTGATTTTATTCAAGGTGTAAACACTTTCAACCTTTCAGACTAACGTTTTTTGTATTCTGCTTTTAGGTTTAGGGTGAAAACTAATCTAGTCTTTTAGATGCCCAATATTAACTTCCAGTACACATCAAAACTTTAGATATGTGTCTTAGGTCTCAGTGTGGTCAAAGTTGACCAGCATCTCTAGCTGCTGGAATGACTACCTGAATTCCTTACAAAGTAAGTGGCAACAGGCCAATGCCTCTGGAGACCTACAATGTTGGTATGCATGCTTTAGCCTGCCTGATGTGAGTATTTCCTCTGTTTTGGTCATATATCTGATTTAGCCAGCTGCAGAAGGCAGCATGGGTTGCTTAAGCTAATTGTCTGCCTCTTATGCATGGTACTTATGAACCCAATAAGAAATGTTAGTCAGCTTCTGGCAACTCCCCTTGCGTTGTCACCTTTTCTTTGCCATTTAGCTTCAGCAGGAGTTCTTACTTTCAGGACACCAGCTAATGCCCCTGTTCCCTTTTGGGGAACACCAAAGGCTCTTGGCAGCTTAGAAAGCATGTTGGCTGTTTTCTGGATAGGTGCTTAACCACTAAACTGTTAAGCAAGTGATAAGCTCCAAATCCAAGTTTTTTAATGGAATTTAAACAAAATTCATGCCTGTCTGCCTGATTCTGGATCATAATGGAGCCTTTGGTAAGAAATGTCATCTCCCCTGCCTTTTGAGGCAATTTTGAGCATGCAGAGATGAGTGAAGAGGGCAAGACAATCTGTTTCCTTTAACACCTTCAGAATTAGTCTGCTGGAAAGCAGATTTTTTGGAGCTGGGTTTGGGGATCACATTTGGTTTAAGGCAAAACAATCTAGCCTTTGCTGCTGAGGCAGCAAAGCGTCATCCCAAGCATTTTTCCTCAGAATTCCTCAAACATCTCTGAATCCACAGATTTTACAAATTCCTGCTACACACTGACAGAAGAAAAGAGCAGTTCAAGGGCCCATCTCACAGTTTTGAGAAAGCCGCATCGGCTCCTGCAGTCTTTAGACAACTGGCTATAAACACAGTGGAAGAATACCAATTTTATTGTTCTGAACTCCTTAGAATAGTAAACAAGGTCTTCCTAATTCAGAAAAGAAGGAAATTATTTACAATTGTGTGAAACTGTACTACGACAAATGTTTGAAAAATCTAGAAACTTTGGGCAAAATCCTCATCCCGATGTTAAGGCTGCTCTGATCTGGTTTGTTTTAAAAAGTCGTTTGCAACACATCTTGTTTGGCAAATGGAGACTTCATCTTGTGTGTGACATTACTGTGCACTTTTTTAAGCAGCAGGGATCTCTGGCTGTCAGAATGGTCTGTAGGCATAAGTGTTTTTCACTGAGGGCACTGGCACCATTCCAGCCATCTGTTCTAGAATAAATTCCATCCTGTATGAGTTTTTAAAATCGGTATGTTTGACTGAATATTTTATTTGAAAAACATCCGTCATTAAGTATCGGTCAAGCAGCACAAGCTACTATTCTCCTCAGGAAGCCCAGTCTAATTCAGGTTTCATGCTGGAGTAGATGTAAAAATGCAATTTAATAACAAACTTTCATGGAATCAGAATTGTATCCAGAATGTATTGTTATGGAGGAGGTAAAAAGAGGGAAACTGCAACACGAGCAATCCAAAACCAATTTAATCATCGCAATGGCTTAGTACAAGCTAATTTAAATGACAGAGCATCTTTTAAGGGATACAGATGAACATTGTACGTGAAATTTTGAATTCTGTCTGAGGTGCAAACCTTACCTTGATCTGCTAAGTATAGCTTTGTGAAGTATAAAGCTGTCTCCATAGAATGTCCTTGAAAAGTCACTCAGAAAAATTTACCATCTTAACGACAGAACATGCAGGAAAAAGAAAATTAAAAAGAAAGAAAACAAAGAAGTTCTCAATGGAAACTAAGGCTGATGGATGGAACTCAGCTTGGCACAGGGCTAGTTTATATAAAGTGGCAAAGGGAGGAGGAATGAAATTGCAGTGATATAGCTTGGCAAGTGCCTGTCGCTCCAGGACTCTGAACAAGAGGTATTTCCCTCTAGAAGACAGGTTTAAAAAGCCTGCTGACATTCTGTGATGTTTCGTAAAGCATTATCATCTTTCCTCGTACAACAGTTACAGTCTCAAAAACAGAAGAAAACAACACGAAAAACCATAAGGTGCTTTCAGTTCTCTGTTGGAACTTCTATAATTAGCTTGTATGTATACAATATAATGTGATGTATTTGATTTGGTCGATGCTGCCTAAAATTCACATTTACTTCATACATGCATTTCCTGTTTTTCTTAATTGCTTACATAATGTTTCCTAATACATTATTTTCCCTGGAATAATACTGTAAGTTTTGTGAAGTTACAGCTAGACAAAGAGTAAAGACACTGAATTAGTAGCACCACTGAGGGCAAGCCCGCAAGACTGCAAGGGAATGTAATAGCTATTGTTTTTTCTCTGATCTCCTTGATAGCCACTGTGTGCCTGTGCACCCCCATGCATATGTGACTTAGAACCACCACAGTGCAATCTCATCTTTTCCTCAGGTCCTGGCTGGGAGCCCTGGGAGAGGGGACATACAGAGTTTATATGAAGACTGAGGGTTATTGTTAGTATCTGGACATATTGCTTGACAATCAAAAGGTCATAAAGGACAGGACAAGGAGCAAGGCTATTGTGGCAGTGGTGGTTTAAGGATGGCGGTTTAGATGACCTGCCCATCACTATAGTTGATCAAATTTAATGTCTACATATCAATCTTTTTGCTCCAGGTCAGAGAAGTCATACTGAAATGCCTGGGTTTCATTGAGGCAGGAGTGTGTCACAAATAAACCTAGGCTGTAAGTGTCAATGCAGCAATGGGCTCAAGGATGTATCAATTTATCTTCTGTGCTTGCTAAAGCAGTGGGTTTAGGCCTGCTTTAGAAAACTTCAAGATAGAGATGTTTTGGTTACCCTGTCTCAAACCTATGCAGTAAAACAAAGTAGATTTTATGGATTAGGAGGCTATTTCTGAAATGCTTGGCAGAGGGCTTAACAAAGGTTCATTGACACCAAAGCACAATTACACAATGACCTTATTTTAACAAAGATCATTAAAGAGTTGACATTTTTACTTTATGCAAAGTATATACCAGAGAAAAAAACATAAGCCTTTCTTTTTTTTTTTTTTTCCTGAGTCCCATATCTGTCGATCACAGGTAGAATTCAGAATTGAAAACTGTTATCATGATGTGTCATTCCAAAGTATTAATCCTTTTTTTCACTCTGATGTATTTTCTTCATCAGTGAAGGCGGGGGGGGGGGGAAGTAAATCTGTTTTCTTTGCAAGAAGATCGAGACAATAGGCTTTCTTCTGTTCCCTTTTGGGATGTTAGGTTAATTTTGTTGTTCCATTTTCAGGAAGAGCAGAGACAATAACATCCACAGTATGAGAATTACAATTATCCTCATTCTTGCAGTTCTGCTAGTTGTTAGAGAGGTCTGTATCCAGAGAAATAAACTATAAAACCTATTCAGAAAAATCCTTTTTCCAAAGGAGCTATTTCAAATCCAGAAACTTCAGTCTTTAAAGAAAAGCAGCACAAAATTATCTAATTGTTATATGACAGATTTCTTTTTATCTCAGCTCTTTCATCAGTTTGTAAGTTTGGGGTGGTTTTTTTTTGTTTTTTTTTTGTTTGTTTTTTTT
>VWYH01007515.1:59277-122271 GCA_013399365.1 Pampusana beccarii
TTTTTTTTTTTTTTGGTAGCAGTACCATTTTCAATGTCTTCTTGTCTTTTCTCCTTGAAAACTAATACTCATTCGTAGTTTGACGTTTTGCCAAAGAGCTTTGCCAAAACCCTTTTCTCTCCCTCCTACTTTTTCCAGAGTGATATCTCTCTGGGAAATGTATTCCTTCTTTCCCACACTATCGGGGCTAATCCAGTCAGAGGCCCCCACTCCTTACTAAGACATATGGGAAGTGCTGCAGGCATTTAAATGGGAATGTGCTTCATTCACCCTATTGACAGCCTCTTGGTTTGGCGTGTGGCAATGATCATTGATTTATCTCATTCAATGTTCTGCCTCTAGCAGTGGCTTATAACACATGATGCCAAAAAGGAGATCATGCGCATGGCACCTGAACAATTGGGTTGTTCTGAGTGAAGTAGGATGAATTGATTCTTTCAACCTGAATGTGACTTTTTTTTTCAATTATTTTCTTAACTGGTGTATCTATGACTGCAGCATGCCTGACAGTCCCTTGTCTGGAGTTCCTTTGTCTGAAATAGAAAAGATGATGACCTGTCCCTATGTGGTGAAAGCCAGGTACAAGATACAGGATGAGATCCAAACAGAGCCCATCCTCTGTGCAAGGTGCAGGGAGTGGGGCATCCTTGAGTCCCTTGCAATCACAGCATTGGTATGAAAAACAGTTTTGGCCAATTATGCTAGAAAGATCACCAGTGCCTAGTATCATGTTGAAATTCATCACAGGTAGTATAGATTAAAGAAAGAGTATGTCCAAATCCCTCTTTCTTTGGGATATGTTTAGAGATAAAAGGCTTTATCTACAATAAAATGTCTTACCAGAACAAAAATGCTGTTAGCATGTCTGTATTTTAAAATGTTTCAGGATTTTGCACAGCAGCACTTAAAAGTATATCCAAAACCAGACTAATAATTTGTGAGCATTGCACATAGTAATCACATATGGATTTTTCTGGTTGCAAGTTGAAGGTTGTTTTATGTTTACATACAAGTCAGATTTTGATTTTGGCTTTTTTTCTGTTATTTAATCTTGTCATTTGGGGCGTTTAGGAGATAACATGGTATCACGTTTTCAAATGTCAGAGCCAGAGGTATTTTTTTTTAGCTGGAGAATTTTTTTGGGGATGCAGGGAGAGATGGGCTTAGGACTTGACTAATTAGAAGTGATTTGTTTTCATGATCTGGATGAAGTGTTTTTGCCAAATGCCTAAGATACCTCTGAGATTCAAGCAGAATTTTGTCGCATCATCCAGGAAATCCTTATCAAAACACAGCCTGGATCTCTGGTGGCACTGGGTGTATGGTTTGATAACTGAGTCCTATTTTCTTGTCTGCACACCAGTCCTTTGTAGCACAGGGCATTTATAAAGGAAACAGATGGGGAAACATCAGTTATCTTTTGTGCCTTCTGTTTTCTATAAAGGCCAGGAAGACAAGGCAAGCTCAACCAAAATAATTGAAGGCTTCATAGAATAAGTCAGGTAAGCCAGGGGAGAGTAGATTCACTTCAGCTCCAGTAACAGTACAGTTCCTGACAAAAAAAGGTGATTTTCTTGTAGGTTAGTAAAACAGCTCAGATTTTGAAAAGCCATAGACGTTATTTTTCAAAGTAATTTTAATCCATGGAATTACTTGATCCTAATGGTCTGTAGTGCCAAGTATACATGGAACTGCTATAAACCAATTCTGAACAGAGTTTATTTAAAAATTGAGAGCCTCAGAGGTGGTGAACTACCACCTGCAGTTTCTATGGACTTCCACAGAAAAGGTCAATAATTATAAAAATCCTAAAAAAGTTATCTTTAATCAGAATCATAATCATTAAGAGCAATATTTTTGATCCAATAAATAGCTTCTGTAGCAGAAACTCTAGTCTACTGTGTTTATGTTTCTCTTAGTTTTGTGGTGGGTTGACCTTAGCCAGCTGCTAGATGCTCGCCCTACTGTTCTCACTCCCCTTACTCAACAGGACAGGGAGAGAAAATAAGATTAAAAAGCTCATGAGTCAAGATGAAGGCAGGTAGATCACTCACCAATTATTGTCACAGAGAAAACAGATGTGGCTTGGGGAAAGATTAGCTTAATTTCTTGTCACTTAACATTGATTTTGATGGTGAGGAAAAAAAAAAAATATCTAAACAGTTCTCCCCCAACACCTTTTCTCCCAGGCTGAACTTCACTACTTCATTCCCAGCTCTTCTACCTCCCCAACCTGCGTGGAGCAGGGAGATGGGGAATAGGGGCTTGGGGTCAGTCCATGATGGCTCCTCTCCACTGCTCCTTCCTCATCATCCTGTTTCCCTGCTCCATCCTCCTCATTCTGTTTCCCTGCTCCAGCCTGGCCTCTCCAGGGACTGCTCTGTTAAGGCACTCAGAGCTCCTCCTCTTTCCATTCTTCTGGTCTCATCCTGGTGCTCACAGGGCTGTTTCTCACGCTTTTTTTCCCCCACACTCATTGCTCCCACAGCCCCCCACCAGCACCTGTGCACTTGCACCCATCACAGGTTTACAAGTAAAATGTGAGTTAATTAACAATACCAGAATGAAAATTATATAAGATAGAGACAGTTTATTTAATCTGAGCTTTGTTCATGGCTGGGATACACGCTTCTAGTAACATTTTCTGCAATGTGTGTATATTGGTTTTTATTATTTTGACTATGTTGAGATATCTGATGAAGTTATCCCTCAGACAGTATTACTAGGTTGCCTACTACAGTAATCATATCTAGATACAAGTACAATTATTTTTCACAGTGCCTATATTAATGATTCAAATGTTTAAAAACCACAGAGATAAGAAACTCAGATTTGTAAGTCTGTATTAGACATGTAAATAAGTAACCTTTCTTGCAAGTACTAAGTGTCAACCAAGTTCAGCTTACATCCATGTTTACTGGCTTTAAATAACAGGAAAAGAAAGTTGATTCCCTACCTTATTACTCTCTGTGTCCAGATCTCTGTCTTTTTTAATCAATACCTATCTGCCATTGGTATCACTGTTGATTTCAGCGGCAATGGAATTGTCATATCATAGCTACCTTAATGCAATTTATAGACTTGTGATACCAACTGTCTTGTACTGTTTGTGTTTTCTGTTTTCTCTAGCCATTTCCTTTTGTGGATTCACGACAAGAAGAAAGTGGTGTATTCATGGTTTGGAGGTCTCTTAAAATAATCCTTTTCATTTTTACTTTTTCTTCTTCTAAGAAGATATGTGTAGCGTAATCTAATTGTAGAAGGCCAAGGAGCCTAGAACTCATAGTTACCTGCATCTCAAGGAAACCGTGCAAAGTCCTACCTAGATGGTACAGGGAGAAAACTCCCTTATCCAACCCATTTGCCACCGTCACTGGCATAAAAATAAATGGCTCATTCATTTGCTGTGTCACACAGCAAATAGACTGTTTAGGTATGGAAAGCTTCAGGGTGGAGACTACCTGTATAGGAAGACTTATAAGCCTGGTTAGCAATAAAGTCTTGTGTGCCTTGCCCACCACTCCTTATTTAACTTCTGCTATTTTCAAAGCAGAACTTGAATTTCTTCTGCTTAGCATAAGCTATACAGCATTACCTGGAATTGCTACACTTTACAACTAGTGCCAACTTCACCTTCCATTTTATAACTTAATAAGGTGTAGCTTTTTACTGGCTACCATTCAGTGGTTTGCAGGTGGCTGATGAAGCACTCAGTTGAGTTTTCCATCTGCTGCTCCATTCTTCCTCTCCAGACTTCATAGGACATGTATTTTCTCTTCAAACATTACTCTTTAAGTATGCAAAAGACTTCTTCTATCTTGTGTTCCAGCTTGCATGATGTTGCACTAATCTGCCATATCGAAAATACACTTAGTGATTTGTTCTTACTACAGTGACAGTTGAGTGGGAGCATATCCTGTAGCAGCTACCAGATGTGTCACCTCTTGGTGCCATGCCAGCTAGTGTTCATCCCATTAAAGGGCTAATTAAAATAAAGAAGCGTTCATATTTTGGATGCTTTTAAATCACCAAGAACACTATCACCTTATTATTAACATACCTCACGGTCCTACATTTTTTCATGGCATACCTTATGAGAGTCAGGTAATAATACAAGTAACAGATGTTTGTTAGAGACAGATAGAAGTCTCTTTTCTGGCTGTTGACAATGAGAGGAAAGCTCCATCTAACAGTTGTCTTCAGCGAAAGAAAAGGTTGTGTACTTCCATGGTCAGGGAAGCCATGCCCTGGTTAGGGCATGTTAGCCATTCTCCATGTTGGAGTATTCAGGTATTTTGGGGGTGAATTTTAGTAGGTCTCTATCCTTCTCGCTCTTCAGGTCCTTATTTTTTAAAAGAAGGTAGTAGTGTTTCATGTCGTTTTGCAAGAGTCTTTAGATAAAATGTACAGTAACCAATTTCCAGATTTATTTATTTATTTAGTTGGGCTTGCTAATGATCACAGAGGAGGAGAACAACTGAAGGGGAATAGCTGTGTGGGATCAGCACAGAAATACCTATCCCAGGACAGTCAAAAGTTAGCTGTCCCAAAGGATAGCTAAATCCAAACTGGACCCAAGTGTAGTCTTATTTTATCCATAAATACTTGACTTGTGCCTCAGCTTTCCTCACTCCCTTTACCGCCCTGTATCTTGACATGTAAGTGGAGACTTACAATATTTTTCAAAAGTTCTAAGCTGCTGTTGTTCAACATCAAAGATAACTAACATGTGCAATGAGATTAAAATGGAAACAAATGGATAAGGAGCTGTAAATAAAGGAAGTGATTTCATTTTATACTCTCCTAATTCTTGGTCTTTCCCATTAGCCACTAGAGAGCAGCTTTTTACAGGACCTGAGAAGAGATTACTGTCCTGCAGTGTTACTGAAATATAAAGGGAGGGTGTCTCTGAAATGGTCATGTTTAAAAGTCATTTTATAAATAAGTTTAGGCAATATGAGTTTAGATCATATTGCTTTTGTTCCTGACCCAGTTGAAATCTTAACACTTTCTAAAGTCTGAAGGCATAATATCCTGTGACTTAAGTATATACATTCTTGGATGCTGTCAAATATGGTTCATGATTTTGCAGTAATATCATTGCAATTTAAATTGAAAAAAAAAAAAAAAAGCTGGAAGCTGCTTCAAATGGAAGAGAAAAAAGCCATATTAGAGGAGAACAAAAGATCGCCTAAGCACAGAAACTCACCTCAAGCAGCAGCCAGTAACCGTTGCCAAGTAAACAGTGTAGGAACCTGTAGAGCATGGCCATTCCTTCAATTTACCCTTTCAGGTTTCAGCCATCCATAATTATGAGACTTCTTAAACCAAAGGCCATCATTTTTAACTGCTAGAAATGTACTAATTTTCCATAAAATTCTCTAATTGTTTTCTGTCTAAAACATAAAAGCCTGTGGCAATATTTTTCCCTGTTTTCATTTCATCGTTTTCATTTTTTTCTCACATCATTGCAGCTGGCTGACTCTATGTACTAGGAGAAATACAAACACTCATTCCCTACTTATTTCCATTGTATCATCACTAATTTTAAAGACTTTTTCGTATCTCCCAACAGTTCTCTCTTTACTGACTTCAAGAACCTAAACAGTTCAGTCTGTCCTCAGTAGAAATCCTCAACCATTCTGATCATCCCGGTTATATTTCTTTGTACTTTTCCAGTTTTACTGTGGCTACTACTGCAAGTGTGGTGCTCCTTCCACTACTAGTAGTTCTCTGTTTCGTTGCTCATTCTTTCCTAACGGTTTCTGAAATCTGGGTTTTGTTTGTCATCAAGCTGACATTTGGTGCTATCTGGAATAATAAGTAGTAATAGTTAATTTAGAACCATGTCTATGTTAAATATTCTTTCTCAGGGAAGTACACAATTTCGCATTTATCGGGAATTTATTTCATCTGCCTTTTTGAAGCCTAGTCATTCAGGGTTGTGATATCCTTTGCAGCAATTTGCTGTCAATTTTAATAACGTCTATCTTGCAAATTTGGATAGTCAGAAAACTTCAGCATTTCCGCACATAAACACTGCTTATAACACGCTTTCTTCAAGTGTTCAGTATTTTCAAAGCTTTATGAAAGAACAGGTATACCGGGAAGGTTCATTCACTGATTCTTAACATCCTTCAGTAAAAGTAGTGTTGATTCTCCCACAACAAATTATATTCATCAAAATGTTTTCCCTATTTAACCTAATTGTAGTCTGCAATCCAGGAAGAGAAGAAACTGGTTGAATAGCATTTGACCAGATTTATACTTCATCACACTGACTGTTGATAGGACAGAGTATCAGCTGGTGTCACCTCTGGTTCCTCATCTCCTTTTACAAGGGTGGAAGAGAGAGTCCAGTGCATAATAATGCTGGAAACTAATATTTACCTTTAAGGACTTTTCACCTTCCAGATTAAACTGACACATAAAATAAAATATTCAGAAATATTTAAATAAAATAGGAACTTAATAATTAGAATCAATGAAATCTACAGTTCCAAGTGACTTTGTCTTGAAATCAGGATTTGAATACTGCCTAGGTGTAAAGATTTTGTCTGAATCCCATAGGAAATCTGTGGAAAACCTGAAACTGCATATAGCCTGACAGTCTATTCATGGACTATCACCTGTATCAATTAATTTAGTAATAATTATAATTCTTTTAGATAAAATGCATGGATCAGATTCAGTTTGTCCCACTTGGGTACCTCCACTTAGATCAGATTTCCCTCTGGAGGCCTTCAGAGACACATTATTTCACTGAGTATAACAGAAATTTGTGGAGGTTCAATATCTAAAATGCAAACAGAAGTTCAGGTCCTAAATTATGTAGATTGGACCTCACCTCTGCTCTATAAATAAAAATTATGACTGGCATAGAACAATGTCTTCTTTCCTGGGAATGTAGTGACATCACATGTGGAAGCTGTAACGGTTTTACATCCATGTATGTGGTGAAACCTACTTCTAGGCAGGGGATGAAGGAAGAGACTCGATTGCAGTTTAGCAGCATTCACCACAGCAGGGACAGCAGTTTCACCTAGGGAAGGGCAGCTCTGAAGGAAGCTACCTGAGCTTCTTGCAAAGCAAGAACATGAACATCACTTCAAAAATGTCATAGACACTGGCAGCCGTTGACAGCTCTTTGCATAAATATGCTGGCACTTCGGTTAGTTGCTGACAATAAGCTGTCTCTACCCTGCAGTTTTAATTTTTGCCATAGTTTTCTCTGTATAGTGAGATAAATTAAGGGAAAATTTGATGACTCCTGTTTTTTCTTCATATTTTCCAAGGTGTGCACAAACTTTATATATTACTTCTTCTCTCCAGTGTAGAACTACCTGTCAATAGCAGGGCATTTTGAATAGGAATTGATCCTTTCTTTCATTGGCTGCAGTAGCAGAACAGCAGGAGTGAAAGAAGTCGGCTCTGCTCTGGTTATTTGCCAGTGAGGTCTATTGCCTGGATCTCTGTTGTAACTGGAGTTCTAATCAGTATGTCATCAGGCTAGAGATAAACCACAGGGTAAACCATTACCCCAGACAAAACAGTGCCATGCAACACAAAGCAGGAACCAGCAGGTGCACCATTCATTGCATAAAGGTATGTTCTTGCTTTAGCAGAGAAGCAGCACACAAGATATTATCAGATTAAATTTTCTCAAGTTGAAAACACTCCCTCTAGAGAGGTCACCTATACCACTAAGAAATGTGCAGACATTCGGTGTTATGTAAATGTTATTTTTTCCTATTGTTTCATTAATAATAGAAGTCTGCTTTGAAAAAGCCTTTGTAGTTACCCTCAAATAATTATATTAAAAGCTACTGTCTAGCAAGGGTTAGAATCAGTAGACATGCATCATTTAAAACACTGACTAATATGATTATATGAAAAAAGCTTCAGTTTGATTTTTTTACAATCTTGAATAAGACAGCATATGGTATAAAATTAAATTGAATACTCTTAGCCTTCCTCTCCTAATCTAATCCACACTAAATTGGTCAGAAACAATTATAAATACCTCTTTTTTGACACATCATGATAGCATAGATGATTGTTTTTTGTATAATTTGAGGAGGTCATTTGCTAACAAGACGGAGCATTTAAAACGGCTAGATTTAAGCAGCTAACCTAAAATTGTCTTTTTTTTTTTTTTTGCTAGGCACTGTAGAAGAGTCTGGCTCAGGCAATTTAATTTGCCTTTCGTAGTCTATCACAAGCTTCATGATTATTTCTTACAACAAAACACTCAGTGCAACAAATTAGTAGATTCTGCTATGTTGGTTGGATTGCATTCCAATTCCTGCCTTAATGATGCTGGCTGCCTTCAGTGCTGCCAGCACAATAATTATTGCTGAGTTTTCTAGACCTTATCAAACCAGCAAGGTGATCACCCCCTTGGAACAGCTGGTGATAGGAGGTATGGAAAACTGAAAAGATATTGCTGCAACTCTGTGCTATCATGCCAGCAAGTGTCACTTGAATGATGGCAACTGTTGGCAGGGGTAGGGCTCTGCTGGAGGAGTAGTTCCAGATTATAGCTTTTGCAGCTTCCAAAGAGAATTGCTGTGGGCACTGAATTAAAGAAAGCAAATTGGAAGGTGGGGAAAACAAAGATTTGAAGGCAGATGTAGAAGGAGAGATGATGATTTGTGACGATTAAGCAATTTTTGTTTTACTGCATGTGATTGACTCTTTTATGAAGCAAAAAACTTCCACAAGCACCATAATGTCAGCTATGCAGGTTTGTTAGGCAGCCCTCTCCAGGCTTCATCACATAATTAAGATACCAACTGGTATCAGGAACCTGATGTAATTCTTCTTCCAATAAAAAGAAGTATACTACTGTTTATCAGTATTTTACCATACGAAATACAGAGGCAAACTAAAAAAAAAAAAAAAAAAAAAAAAAAATTAACAATATCATCATCATCAAAATAACTGCTGAGTGACTGCTACTGTGCTTGAGTGCATATTTTGGATAAATAAATGGGCTTAATCCTAGACACTCAACACTAACCTTTACACAAAATAAACACACAGTAAAAATCAGAGTTTATCTTCAAATTACTTGATATAAATTATTTCGGGGTAAATCACAGAAATGTTATTAACTGCCATAAACATTTATGCAAATAAGAAGGCCCATTATACCCCTCTTTAGTGTCTCTGTTTCCTTTCCTGTTTCTCCCTTTTGTTAGAATATTTTAATTTTGATCCAATTACATTTTATTTTCTGGACAACCTACTTAAATGGAAGTGGAGTATTTTGACACCGTTCTCATCACTGGGATGCGGTGCCGTCTATTAGCACCATGGAATATAGCAATTGTTCATCAGGAATGTTTAGTCTTTAGTCAGGACTTTGCATCTATCCTTTTCACTTTCCTTCAAATTTTTAACTTTTCAGTCTTAGCAGACTGGGAGTAGAACTTTGTGAGTCACTATCTCTTAAGCTGGACCTTTGTTATAGTACTCAGTTTTTCACTGTTTGTTACCTTGTAGATTGATAAAGTTTAGCTGCAAATAGATAATATTTCAAAACAATGTACTTGAGAGAAGGAGATATTTGTATGCAGACAAGAACTGGTGTGCTAAAAAGAGGTCAACATACAGTATTAATACATTTGTCATTACAGACTAACTTTTTATTCCTTACATTTGTCATCAGGGCTAGAAAAAAAGGAATGGCCAGTTTGCCTTTTAATTTTGTTATAGCTCTAATGTTGGAAGAGGCAAGAGAATGAGACTGTAATCTCTGCCACTTACATTACAGAGGCTGTGCTTTCCAGTGGCAGGTAATGGGTTTTGTATTTCTTTAAAACAGAAAACTTGGGATCCTACTAATTTAAACATAGTGTTTCATAAAACCAGAAAAAAAAAAAAAAGTATTTTCCTTGAAATGTTTAATGGAATCTTTTTGAGGCCATGTCTGACTGACTCACTAGCTTTCCACAGGGCTTAAAATGGGGACCCCTACCCCAGTTGCCCAACGACTTTGGGTTTTCCTGTAGTGACTATGACAACAGAGAGTGTTTCATATGCTGCCTTTTTTGCTTGTAGTCATATTCCGAAGCAGATTGAATACAAATGGTGAAATATTGCAAATTGCTGCAAATCATTTGGCTCTAATCAACAACTCTTGTGTTTAATCAACAATCTTGAACTAGCCTATGAGAATACTCCACTTTCTTTACCAAAAAAAAAAAAAAAAAAGCTTAACTCTTAAGATAGAAATTTCTGTTTGTGGAACTGAGTTGTAGACAGCAATTGGTGTTCTCCAGCTGTGGTTAAATGTTAATGTGCTGGACGTGGGTCACTGGGCACCTGGAAGATGAGATCTGAGACCCTATGCTTGTCCCTGGGAATGTGGTGCAGAGAGCACATGACAAGTCTGACTCTCAATGTAGCCATTTTGTAGAGAAGATGCATTTCTGCCTTCAGCACTATTTGGAGTTCCATAAGGACTAATGGCTTTATCCACAGGTAATAGGCAAAGTTTAGCAGCTAGAAACTTTTCTGACTATAACTGATGTCAATTATCTCTCTTCCATAAAGTGGTCTGCATAGTTTAAATGTCAGTTTTCAGGGTATAGCAAGGCATTAAAATATGGTAGGTGTTTCACATATTCTATATAAAATAATGACTATTGCAGCCAGAGCATCTTTGAGAAGAGATTTCCATAAAGTCAGCCAAAGTCAGCATCTGCTTATCCAGGTTTGGTTGTGGAATAAGTGACTATAAAGCAAGAATCCCTCTGTGCATTAGAGTTCTGACACGGATTAGTTGTTGTTCTCTCACTTGCTTTGTAGACACTTGTATGTTAGAATACAAGTAAAATCACCATAGTGACTCTAGATTGAGTCTTTTCACTTGATATAGTCATCTGACACCACCAAACACTTGGGTCTTATTATCACAAGATTCAGTCCTGATGAAATAGTGGGTGATCCTTGCCAAAACCACTTAAAAATTATTTGCCTAAAGAGGTTTCTTACAGGTGTGCCTTTCCTGCTGTGGCGTAGAAGCTAATTTTTTGTTGTTGTTTGGAGGTAGGTTTTTTTCAGGTATTAGGCCACATTCTATTTTTGGCTGAAGAAAAACACACAGAAGGTAGTTTCACTGCCTCAAGTTAAGATGTCCTAGATACACCCTCTTGTCAACTCCATAACAGTATTGTCAAATCTTTGTTGAGTTTACAAATTTAATATACTGTAATTTGAATCATTGTGTAGAAACTAGTTGTATCTTTGTGAATGAAAGCGAGACCTGTTTTATTGTCAAATATTTCCAATAAGACAGAAACAATTTGAAAGTATTAGATAAGGCTAATCTTTCTGAACGCTCGCTGAATGCTTGATTTTGCCTCCAGGCTTTACTGCAGGCAAATTCAGATTGTGCAATTATAAAATATTATTAGAATTTAATTTAAAATTATTTTTATGTTCAGAACTGGCTCAAGGCTTTTCAGTAGTGTCAGTAAAACTGAATTTTGCCACTTTAAAGATGAGGCATTGGAGCCAGGGCTTCGATGTTCTTGCTAGAAAAAGAGTGCAAAGGAGAGAGGGAAAGGGGGAAACAGAGGTAGGGCAGAGAGGTGGAAGGGAACCCCTGAGAGCTCGGTCTTGATCTTCCCATTGTCAGTGGCAGAGTGGGAGAAGGTGAGGTTGAGCATGTTGGCACCATTGAAATTTATTCCCACCAGTGGTCACTAACCTGTCTGTCATGATCCCTCCTCTGGCCACAGTCACAGCTGGCCTGTCTCTGCAGACCTGACGTAAGCAAAATAGGCAGCAAGCCCAAGGCCTTCCTCATGACCTACCTGACTTTGTACCAGGTAGTCACGTGAAGCTGTCAATGCAAAGCACTACCTCCAGTAGACGTTAGGTTCCCAGTCAATTTAAGTAGTTTTGTTAATCTGTGATCATATTTGACGCTTGCACCAGTGGACTGACACAGCTTTGGTAGCAGGGCCTGTAGCTGGGGCAGGTACTGTGTTGCTGTTCTGCTTCCAAGCCTGAGCTGACAGGCAAAGAGACATCAGCCAGGTCTGTCCTGCATGCTCGACTTTCAGAAAAACTGTGGGAAGAGACAGCCGTCACATCTCTGCCCCTGTGATACAGGCCTGCACTCTGTAAATCTGGCCTTCTAGTAGTAAAAGTTACATCTAAGCAAGTATATTAAACTGTTCTTATATATTCCATCTTCTGTGACTAATACTTCGGGTTTGGTTTTTTTTTTGGTGAGTGGAACTTATATGGTTTTGAATGTTCCTAAAAAAACAAAGGCAGGTTTACTAAATGCTTACTAGACTCCGAGCTTGGACCTGACAGCTGAGTATTTTGTCTTATAACATTATCTTGTTTTTAAGGTAAAAATGAACCTCACAATTTGACCAGTTTGAGTCTGAACCACTTTTGTGCACATTCAATCCTTATCTTCCTGGTTTAGCTTGAGTACAAATATGTTTTATTAAAGTAATGCACAATTTTTTATTACAAGTATTCATGAACAGGAAATAAAATACTTTAAAGGGATTAAAACTCTTAGCACCCCTGAGTTATTCTGAAGTTCATCCTGTAGCTGAAATACTCCATTATATTTAGACTTATGGGTAAAACACTTTACATAAGATTCACTTTTCAAATTTTCTTTCAGGCATGCAAAAAGATGTGGTTCTGATACACATCTAGGTCTTGTTACTGTTGGTCAGCCAGAAACAAGAAACTCTGTAGTCTTAAAATATACATGCATAAATACACACAAAAAATTTGCTGTAACATGCTAAGATTTTTGATCTAAATTATAGCATGACCTTAAAACCCCAACCTATTTAAACTAGTCACTGGCTTTAAGTGTGCAGTTACATACAAAAGTTTGCTCTGAGGATGAATGAACTGAAATACTATTGCAGTTTCAAGAGTACTGAAATCTACTATACCACACAAATTCTGGATTTTTGTTGTTGTTTTAACTTATTAACAAGTGTGAATTTGGTCTTGTCCAGTAAAAAACCCTATAGATATGTGAGACAATTATCTCTACAGCTCTGTGTAGCTATGTAAAATGTTGCCATGAATTCAAGTATTTCCTCTAGGTTTCAAATTTTTACATGTCTTAAGTGCAATATTTTGGGGTTTGTTTGTTTGGTTTTAATAATAATAATTCTAACAATACAGCTTCCTATAAGATAATTCTAAAAAATAATTTTAGGAAGCTGTATTAAAAATACCAAATCATTCAGTGTAAAATCAGGGACATCCTGCCCATTGGTTTTTTCCATCAATAATCATTTCCATGGATATTGGTGTTTGGTAACTTGTATGAGGGAAGAATTTGCAAGAATAAAACTTGTTAATCAAGCATTTTGCCAGCAATTTCCTCTTTTTTTCTGCCTGCTCACAAAGGAGGTGGTTCTTTCAGGGAAGTACTTGGAAGACAGGATTTTGATTTTGTTATTGTTTGAGTCACTGGGTCTCCATGTATGTATGCTGGAGTCTAAATGTTTTTAAATTGTTAATATAATACCCTGAAGATACGTTCAGTGCACAGTAAATCATTTTTATTTAAACTAACTGTCAGCTTCACCATCTCAGTTTTGGCTAGAATCTTTCTTATTTTCCTGTCATGGGTGGTAACAACTGAAGTGTTATTTAGATAACAGTTCTGCTTCTCATTACTATGTAACAAAAACCTACTGTAGAAAGCTGGTATTTACCATTTTTTTTGTTATTACTGTGTTCAGTTAGAGAAGGCAGCAGCTGAGATTCAGAATATACTCTGTACCTGTGGAGAGCCCTGTTGTCCTCAGTAGGTCACAGCAGAAATCCACTTGTACACAATAGGATGCTAAGATGAGGTCCTACACAGGATTTTTAAAAACTGTGATTACCTTCTTATCAAGTGTGGTGAAGGCCTATTCCTTCTCTCAGCAGTATCAAACGGATTAAGGACAGGGGCTTAGTATTGTATATGTGATTTCTTTAAGGAACCAATGGACAAGTGGAAACTAATTCCTTCTTGATTTTAACTTGAATTACCTGTGCTTGTGATGTTTTTTATTAGATGTGCTGAGAACACCATTGTGTCCACAGTTCTTCACAGAACTTCATATTAGTTTGGTCTTTTTTCTTCTAAAAAAAAAAAAAAAAAATCTTATTTTCTTTCCCTGCTGCCTTGCAGTAAAGGACTTGACTCACATGCACATGCACACTTGCAGATTTGTAGGTGTATTTTGTATGGATTTGACTTTCAAGTTATTATTCTGTTTTTCTGCTGGGTAGCTGTGGAGAATTCCTTGAGTAACAGGGCCCTCTATCTCAGGATGCTATCTGAAATTTTGATGAAAAATTAAATGAACCTCTCTAAGGAATGGCACAAATATATGCATTCTGCGTCAAGATGATGGAAGTTCTGGGGGTGGGTTATCTAGAAGTGTTGCATGTGATGCAGGTAGGCCTTAGCATTAGAATTCTTTCGTAAGCCACAGGCCCAAAGTACTTGTATTTATTAGGCTTTCTATGCCACGGAACCAAGAACTGAATGTCATTAAAAAGCTATATGTCTAACTTAAAAACACAAGCAAATGATTAGAAGCTCTGGGCATCTGATGCAACACAATTGAGCTGAGGGTACTTAATGAGTTACTGATTAGAGCTTAATGTCTGTTGCTCATTCTTAGCCTGCACCAGTCATGATATAATCCACAGTTGATTAATTCTCCCTCACTGTGATGTAAGCTAATGCTCTCTTCTTCCTTTGGAGTGAACCAAGAACCTATTACCAAGACTCAGCTGGTCAGTCCATCAATCGAGCACGACCCTGCCCCAGGCCCCAGTGCACCTGGTCCCTCTGTGCTGTGTGTACTGGCCAGGGGCCCTGGCTGGTGTGGACCGTAGGTATCCACTTGTGTGTGCACTTTATTTCATATCTATGCAAAGTTCTGATTCTGCACCATTGTGAAGTAGTCATAGTTGAGTTTCTTCTCAAGGAGCTTTCCAAGGAAAGGCACTTTGTCATTTTCCATTTTGGAGTTTGTGTTATAAATCATATTTTGACTGGTTTCTTCTTTGTAGTTCCTGTCTGAAATTTTAGTCCAATCATATACGTTAAGAATCATCTCAAAATAGTTTTATTTATCCACTGGAAATTCAATTCTTAGGTCCCTCAAGGTCAGTAACACTGTTAACCTATTAACAGCCAGCCTCTGACAAGAATCTGGAAGTAGTTTGAGCTATTCCAACTTGACAGTATACAGACTGTTTTTATCTTGTATTTGTTTTTAAAACATTTAGCAGAAGTCTGGAAAAAATAATGCATTAGTAAAAATTGTTCACTGTAATTACGCATTTTATCAATCATTACGTAAGATAATCTGTCTATGATATTTTATATATTTGGAAGCCTAAGAAGATGATGTAGTGGATGTTTATTTTCTGACGTTAGGAACTGAATCTCCATAACCCTACATTTAGGGTCCACTGCATTATTAAAGTGGAGTTGAATTAAAACATATTTTTCTTTTCTTACCGTAGTGTGCTTTTTCACCCAAAGCATCTATTTTTCCTCTTTCCTGGTCTCATTATAAACTCTTGTTTCCAGAAGAAGAAAATGGGTAGTTCTTTATTCCTAGAATTTAAAGATTAATATTTCTTTGTCAGTCCTTTCCTTTCTTTCTGTAATGCCCTTGAAACATCGCTATACATTTGAAGCTGGTAGACGTGATTTGGGGAAAGAGGTGCAGTTGTTTAACCAAAAATTTTAAGGTTTTGAAGTAAAAGAAAAAAAAAAAATCTTTAAAAATCAGGTCTATATTTTCTCTTGCTATGTAAGGAAATCGCTGATGATTCTGGCATATGTGGAAGAGGAGGAAGCTGCATAATACTATTTTTAATAGATTTTGTCAGTACTTTGTCCTACTTTTCACTTTTCCCCTTTTGAAAACACAGAACCAATGAGTGGTTTTTGTTTGCTTTTTTTTTTTTTAATTAACTGCATGTAGAAAGTCCATATTACTTTTCTGTTTGTGGGTTGTTTTTATTTTCTCTCCACCTTCATCTCTTCAGGAAGTATGAATAAAAATCCATTTCTGTCTTATATTTTTCATTTTATAAATCTGTGATGCACCTTGCTGTGGTAGTCTGATCTTCTAAGGAACAGCAGCTGCATTTCCGTACCGTTTTAGCTCTGCACAGCCTACCAGAATGCTGCTGTTCCACATATCCAGCAGTTCCCCTACACAGCTGATTCCTTGGAGTGACAGGAGAAACTCTAATTAGCAAGTCTGCCTATGGCAAACATGAGGTAGATACAGGGACAGAGGGGGTGCAGACTCATCTCCTTGTTCTAAACAGCTGATATTTACCCACTGTCTCATGTGCCATGTTTTCTGGCAGATTCCCCCCACCAGAAGTTTCAGCATGGACACAAAATCTGAGAGTGTGGTTGCTTGGTACTGAAGAAATAGCTAGTCATCCAAAAAAAAAGTAGTACATTGGTGTGTGGGAAGTGAAGATTCACGCAGAATTGCCATTTATCCAGTGCTGCCCCATAAACAAGATTTGGTAGAACTACTGCGTCTTTTAACAAAACAAAACAATACAAAAAACACCACAAAAACCAAACAACCCCAAAAAATGAACAAACCAAAAACAACAACAAAAAAGCCACAACAAAACCAAAAATGCTTGTTGTATGATAGTGCATTTTCCTTTTAACTTAAAGTTGCAGCAGGAATATTAGCTTTTCTACTTTTTTTGTATAATTAACTACCGTGCTTCAATTTTCATCTATAATTAGCATACTTAACTGTATGATTTCCTACTGGTAGAATAATTCATGTCATCCCATGTATTTTTTTGCTTGCTGAATCCCTACTGTGGCCATACTAGGAAGCTTGTACAGTCTAGACTCTTTTTGCTACTGCTTTGGTTTTTTGCTCATTTGTTTTTTTGTTCAGCTGACGGAAATGGGAGCTCTGTGCTCAGAGTGAACATTTTCCCTTTGTTACCTGTTTAACAACGCTCAAGGTGTAGCAGGTCTTTTGCTGATACCACTAACAGACTTCACAGAGACCTACATAACACTGCTTTATACCACATATTGATCTTTTTTATATGAATGACTATGTCAGTAGTCAAGGAAGTATTTCTTAATGATAAACTTAGAAGCACAGGCAGTCTGAGATTTTATTAAGTTCCTAATGCAGCTTGACCTACCTTTTCTTTGTTCATCACATTGTCACCGTTAGAATATTGTGTCTTGGGATTCTGGGAACTCTTCTATGACGTTGCTTTGCTAGGGAGAATTGTAGGATACACAAATCAGTACAATAAGATCTTGAATGATGTAGGACCAGAATCTCTTTTTGTCAATAAATCTGTAAAATAAAATGATAGGGAAAATACCAAGGCTGACTATAAGCTGGATGCATTGTGTGAAAGGAATCTTTGTTGTGGAGAGGAATTCAGCAGTTGACACGAAACCATGAAATTTCAGATTCAAAATGATGTGGCTGACAAACTTCACCAGGGGTATTTGACAACCTCTATCTTAAAGTTCAACATATGCTAGTGACTGCTATATAACATGCTTTACATTTTCAATGGTAGTGTAACTGTAGGTTGTCTTTATAATGCCAAGTTTTCTTACTTAATTTCAAAAAGAAAGTGTTGGTGTGGCAGTGGACTGCAGCATGAAAACTGAAGAAGTCTCCCATAGCCATATCATGCAAGAACAGTGGTGAACAGTAATTATTCATTTAGTACTTGATCTCAAAAGCTGTTATTTTTTTAAATGAATGGAGCGTGTGGCAGATAAACCTAATTCAATTAATCCACAGTGTAATATATACTGAGTAAATAGTCACTTGTCATTTAATTAAACTTTATAAAGAAACAGCCTGATTTTTCTTTTTTTCTTTTGTGTCTGTGGCATTGGCATTATTATTAGTATTATTATCATAATTTTTTTTAATTATTATTATTTTTATTCACATCTTCATAAAACTCATCCATTCACCATTCCAGGTAGTAAAATTGTTGGAAAGGTGTCAAAGAAGCTGTCTAAAATCACTTCACCATTACATTGGCTTCTAATATTCATGTCAATATTTTTTTTTGTCAAAACATGCCATCCTGCCTATGGTTTGGGGTGCAGTGCTATATTTTGACATAATATCCAAATACCAGTTAAGGGACTTCTGCTGTTTGCATTCTGCAACTATTTCTACTGATATTGTTAGAAAGGCAGTTTTTCTATTTTCTGATCTATCTGCTTGGAATGGTATTGCTTGAAAACACTCGACAATAGCCCAAGATTGTCTGTTAATTCACTTTTAAAATTAAGTGTCTAGAGTATTGGGTAACGGCTGATACTTTAGCTGTTTGTGACAGTGGGAGAAGGTGAACTACAGTCATTATCAGCAGAAACAAGTCAAAAAGTTGCATGCATTTGATTACTAGTAAAATACCACTGATAGGGCAGCTGGAATAAATAAAAGGTGGGGAAATAATGGAAGTAAAGTCACAAGACTAGGTTGAAGGATGGTGTTTGTGGGTGGAAGCAAAGTAGCTGAGAAGATGTCATAAGTCTGCCACTTACTTTTAGCACTGATACCTGCCGGTGTATGTAACAAAGTGATTTGTGTTTTTCCTCCTGCAAACATACCGTCCTAGTGAGCAGTTTAGTATCTCAGTAGAATTACCCACATGAATATTTTAGTTAACTGAATATAACTCAGTAAATTGACAGTGAGAAATGCAGCTTTCATTAAAACAACAAGGTGAAACAATGCAAACTCATTTCATTTTAATGCTGACTGAAGTATTTTTTTTGTAACTCAGGGCAGTTCCCTTGGGTATGAGAAGGAGAATGGCCCTTATAGATGCTTTCTGATCTGTTCTAACCTGTTTATCCTTTTGCTTTTTAATCATAGGTTTCTGTGCTCGAGAGGCAGATATTTGACTTCCTTGGTTATCAGTGGGCACCCATCCTGGCAAATTTTATACACATTATTATAGTCATCCTTGGCTTATTTGGAACCATCCAGTATAGACCTCGTTACATAACAGGAGTGAGTATTTAATTTTATTTACTTATTTTGATGTTTATGTAAAAAAAAAAAAAAAGACATTCCAAAATTTATTGCTTATTAATCAAATAGAATTCTTGTCTTGGTTTAAATTTCTTCTGTAATATTTTACATTTACTTATTATGCTTTTGAAACACCTGCAGTAATTAAGTGGTAACAACTTGCAAAAGTTGAAAGTCAATATGATCACAAACTACAGATGATTAAGGGAGTGGAGCATCTCCCTTATGAGGAAAGGCTGAGGGAGCTGGGTCTCTTTAGTTTGGAGGAGACTAAGGGGTGACCTTATTAGTGTTTATAAATATGTAAAGGGTGAGTGTCACGAGGATGGAGCCAGTCTCTTCTCAGTGGCAAACAATGATAGGACAAGGGGTAATGGGTTCAAGCTGAAACACAAGAGGTTCCACTTAAATTTGAGAAGAAACTTCTTCTCAGTGAGGGTGACAGAACACTGGGACAGGCTGCCCAGGGAGGTTGTGGAGTCTCCTTCTCTGGAGACATTCAAAACTCGCCTGGATGCCTTCCTGTGTAACCTGATCTAGGTGTTCCTGCTCCGGCAGGGGGATTGGACTAGATGATCTTTTGAGGTCACTTCCAATCCCTAGCATACTCTGATACTGTGATACACAACAATATGAACTTTCAGGAAGTGAAGGCAGTTTGAAGAATTACAGCATCCTTAGAATTACAGGGATTTAGAGCTAGAATGCATGCTGGCCATAACTTTTCTAGATACACTGGACCTCCCCAACACGTCAAGTCTTATTGTCATTTCTTATTATTGCTATTTGCCATCGTTGCTGGAGTGTCTACCTTTACATATGTCCCTCCTAGAAATTATAGTCCAAGTTGAGAATGAACTATGAGAATATGGTAAGAAATGTAGGCTTGATGGTTATAGACTGAGGATTCCAGAATAAAAGTAAGGATTTAGACATTTATATTTTTAACCCATTTTGTCTCCTTCTTCAGCTACCCCTCATGCACAGACTCGGTATTGCTGTACTCACTGGTACAATACAGTATTAATGAAATCCTCATTTCATACTCTGGGTTTGTTTTTATCCCCATGTGTAGGTCTATAAAGACCGAATAAAAAATCTGAAAGCCATCATTCAGAACACCTTTTGTTAGAAATAGTTTGTTTAACAATATTTCTATCAAAATTGAATGCTAATTTAGTTAAAGTTTGTATACTTTTTAGAGACAGGCAGCAGTCAAAAAGATTTGCCCATACACAGCCGTATTTTCATGTCAAAAGAAAAATAACTCCACTAAATCTGTACCCACTTCTTCAAAGTCTGTTTCCTCATATACTGTTCAGGAGATAAAAGGGTTTTGTTTGTACCACTCTGCTACCATCCATATTGCAGTAGTGTGATGTTAACAGTGATACATTAACATTTCTGTCTGTGTTTCTATCTCTGTGATTTCCTGTATGCAGAAAATGTGTGTCTGCATGTATAATGTCTTTATAAATGCACACAATTTAATATTTTTCAAAACATAAACTATCAACATTGAAAAACATATTGCAAGCCTTAAATATTTAGTGTTTCCTTCAAGTCGTAACTCTATGAGTCACGTGAATGTGAACTAGAGTTTTCTTCTTCCATTTCTAGCACTTTGACCAGTACAAAAGTCTTGAAAACGAAAAACTAAAATTCAAGGAAGTGTCAGTTAAATAAAAAGAGTAAAAAGTCTCATCCCAAGACTATTCCAAGTCATAAAAATGAACATGAGCATAAAAGGCTTAGCTGAGCTAAACAAAAAATCTAGATTTAAATGGCCTTTTCAACAGGAGTACAGAAAATTACCTGCTACAATGAGTGTATTGTGAATGGGGAGGAGTACCAGCCTCGTAAATAGGTACCATTCACACGAGTTTCTGGGTGATATGATTCGTACTGCACCATCCTACCAGTTTTCACACATATCTTTTCTTAGAGCTCCCCCTCACCCTCATTGTGTAGCCCATCTGGCATTCTGAGTTTGCCTCCCTGCATCCTCTCATTTAATTGGATAGAGCCAATTTTAGAGCAAATTGTTTCTCTTGCTCAGATTTGATAATAGACATCTGAATCTGCCATCTATCACAGAATGCTTAGATAGGAAAACAATGACGAAACTTTCATCCTTCATTTAGCTGGATCAACAGAGGAGTGCTGTGATATTTTCATTTTTTCTGCTGCTCTCATTGGAAAGTATCTGAAGTAAGAATGAGGGAAATGGTATTGGTTGCTGGAGGGAGAGATAAGGGCACTGAATCCTTTTATTCAGTTCTACTGGGTCCAGAATAGGCACCTTAATCAATCTGGGAAAAACACAGTGATGTCATCTGACATCAGGAGTAGAGTTATGAGTTCAAAGGCAAGAAGAAAGAAAACAGTCTATAAACTTGCACGGGTCTAACTTTGAGGTTTTCAGGTGAGTGGTTGTAAACACTCAGACTTAATAGATTCTGCAAGGGTCAATCTTTCTTGAGTGGACTCTATAGGACCCTTAATCCACAGTCACATTAGTACCTCAAGTATAGCTTGCTTCAACAAGACTGTTATACAATAAATTTCCTTTTTGCTGTGCATGCTTCATAAAGGATATCACAAAAATATTCTCCAGAGGTTGTGAATCATAGGTTAAAGTGAGCAGGAAAGTTTTAAAGTGAGATTCAAATAAATGATTCATTGGCTTAAGGATAAGAGGAAATAAGTTTCAGACAGATGGGACACCATAAGTGAAACTGTGTCCTTGAACTCGCAAGAGTCACAGGGAAGTTTGGAACTCGGTGAGGAGAAAAGATGTTCATGTGGTTGCAGGCCTTGGAAAATAGTTCTGATTACATAGGATGAAGGAGTTGTGGTAGACAAAGAGGACATGAAATTGAAGTTTAATATCATCAGAGGGGTTAATCTTAATATAGGTTGAGCAAGAACACATTGATTTTTGCTTGTAAACCTAAACCATTAACCAAAAAATGAGCAACTGATGCAAGTTGTGAAACATCTGTTCTGAGGGTGGGAATGAGTGTTTTTTCAAAGATACATTTTCAAAATCTAATAATTAAGTAAACATTTTTTTGTGAAAACAATTATGGTAAAAGGATTGTTTAACAGCACTATCCTGAAGCAGAATATAAGGATTTCAGTAGAAGCAAAGGTTAGCTAGTGTAATGATTGAGATGTAAATGTGGTTTTTAGCAGTCCTGTCATAGGATCCATGAATGCAATTGCTTCAGAGGTAATATCAAGGCAAATTATTAAGGGTTCTGTAAGGAAGGGATAGGGATCTGCCTGGGGGCTGAGTTTCTTCCCATTCCTTCGATAGAGGGATTCCAGCTGTGCTGATCTGCTTAGCACATTTCCTCACTCTACTGTGATTATTATTAGTTGCCTGACAAATATAGTGACCTTCTACAATGGAGTAACTGCATCAGTAGACAAGAGAAGAACTATGGATGTAATCTACCTAGACTTCTCTAAGGCTTTTGGTATGGTTCCCCCAACATTCTGGCTGCTGAATTGGAGACATGTGAGTTTGACAGATGGACTGTTAGATGGATGAGGAAGTTGCTGGATGGCCACATCCGAAGAGTTATACTCAATGTCTCAATGTCCAAGTGGAAACCAGTAATGAGTGGTGTCCCTCTGGGGTCTGTACTGAGGCCAATAGTATTTAATATCTTCACCAATGACATAGACAGTGGGATTGAGTGCACCCTCAGCAAGTCTGTAGATGACACCAAGCTGAGTGGTGCAGCTAAATGGCTGGAGGAAAGGGATGCCATCCGGAATGACCTGGACAGCCTTGAGGAGTGGGCCCCTGTGAACCACGTGAAGTTCAGTAAGGCCCAGTGCAAAGCCCTGCACAGACCCTGATATCAATGCAGACTCAAGGGATTGAATGGATTGAGAGCAGCCCTGTGGAGAAGGACTTGGGGATACTAGTGGATGAAAAATTGAACATGAGCTGGCAATGTATGCTTTCAGCCCAAAAAGCTGCATAAAAATAAGTGTGACCAGCAGGCCAAGGGAGGTGATTCTCCCTGTATCCTCAACTCTCCTGAGACCCCACCTGGACTATTGCGTCCAGCTCTGGGGCCCACAATACAAGAAAGACATGGACCTACTAGAGCATGGTGTAGAGGAGGACCATGAAAACTGTTAGAGAGATAGCACATCTGTCCTACAAAGACAGGTTGAGAGAGTTGGAGTTGTTCAGCCTGGAGAACTGAAGGCTCTGGGGAGACCTTATAGCAGCCTTTCAATATATTATACAAAGGGACTTGAGATATGGAGAAAGACTTTTTATCAGAGCCTATAGTGACAGGATAAGGGACAATAGGTTTAAAGTGAAAGAGAGTATGTTTAGATTGAACAGAAGGGAGAACATTTTTATAAGCTATGGATGCCCCAACCTTGGAAGTATTTGAGGTCAGGTTGGATGGGGCTTTGAGAAACCTGATCTAGTGAAAGATATCTGTGCCCCTGGCAGGAGGGTTGAACTAGATGATCTCTAATGGTCCCTTCCAACCAAACTGTTCTGTGATTTCTGTGGTTAAGGAAATGCCACTGAATGAATTGATGTTTTCTGGTTCCTGCATTATGGAAAACCTTGACAATTTTATTCTACTGTTGTCTTAAAATTTCTGAAAAGCGTTCTCAGAATATATAACAAGGACAAAAAATCCCATTTGTACTGAATGTCATTGTCTTCTCCAAAAAGAGAAATCTACCTGGCAGGTGAAGCCTACCTCATGGTTCTCCAGTGCTACAGAGGCAGCATTCTAAAATTAAGTACTTTGTTTCTTCACTACCATGAGAAGAAGATAAAGGAATGTCTAGTGGAGTTTGACAGTGACATAAACAGAGAAAAAGTGAATTATGAAACGTAAGAATTTGAGGAAAAGCATGTCCAGGAGGTAGATTCCACTGTAATTTCCACTGCTTATTTGTACCTTCTAGAATCTAGAATTTGTACTTCTTCTAGAATCGGTTCTAACAACAGAGATAGTTTTTGTTCAATTCTGTAGGTTTTATTGAGCAGTCTTATAGAAAAGCAAGAATTATAAGAAAATGAGAAAGCATTTGCCTGGAATAAATTCTCCTGTCTTCAGTATAAAGTGAAGATCCCATACCAATAAGACAGAAAAAAATTAATCCAGAAGGAATTACCTTGTTTCAAACCCGTGTTAGTAGGTGATTGTACAAATAGCTTTCTCATATTGACCTATTCATTGCACAGTTCAAATGGGCTTTGGTTGTGTGTGAAGCAAAATTATGCAGTAGACAACAATATTACTAACAGTTTCCCAGGGATTATTTTATTCTGTTCTATTATTTCCTCCTCTTAAACATGATAGTAACATCCACTAATAATAGTGAACATAATAGGGACTCATATAGACCACAATATGCTAACAGAAGAGAACAAGGAACTCCATTTGACACAAAGCAAATTTGCAACCTTTAAGAGCAAAAAGAATCTTGTACAGGATAATCCCTGGTCACATTAAGTCTGAGAGAAAAGGAGAGATTATTACTGGTACATTACTTAACACGTAATTGCTGATATATATTAAAAAAGAGAAAGAGGCAATTACCTTATGTCTGAGCTTTTTGCAGCATCATAAGTCTGCCAAACCATTAGGCCCCAGAGAGTATAACTGTGTTAATATATGTCTTTTTAAAGACTAGACATTGTCAATTACTTCAACACCCCTAGTGGGATCTACTTAATGTTTTATATGACAACTAGCCCTGCATGTGCCAGATCTGTTTTGGAGTATTTCAGTTGTATATTGCAATTTAATATCTTCCATGTTTTTTAAATGTTTAAAGTAGTACCTGAAGCTGTGCAGGAGTTAATCTGTCATATGTACATACCAGGATACTACCAAACAACACAGAAAACTGTAAAGCCAAGGGCAGCAGGGAATCTGCAGTGCTAGACCCATACTCCCTGAGGAAGTTTTTGAATTTTAAAGACAGTTTTCTTATAGTTAATGATTTGGGCAGAATTTTTGGTGAGAAAACATTTCAGGAGACTGTTTTGCTAACTCTTGTAAGAGAACTGGTTTTCAGTTCTTTTTCCTGATGAAATAGTTATTTATAGTAAAATAAAAGGACTCTTATGATTAACATTTTTAGTAACGGAGTTCTTCTGACATTAATTTACCTTATTCACCTAGTCTGATTTATTTTCATGATACTTGTTTTATTTAAAATAAAAAAGCACATGTACTCAAGCACAGTACAAGAATTATAAAAAGATACGTTTTACTTCTGCTTTCATTATAGCTGTTGGGAATATATATACAAACCCATTTAATAAAGAGAAGTATTAAATGGAATGGTCATTGTACGTTCTGGTCAGCCAGTAAGACACGAACTTCTTGAAGGCTATGAAGTCACTAAGAAACTGCTCTTTATAAAGGAGTTTCTCAGGAGGTATTTTTGTCTCCATTCTGTGACAAATCATTTGGTGTTTCATCCTTAATTGTACTTATGTGATTACTTATGTTGCAGCTAAAATTATTCATAGAAGGAGGCAGACAGTCATACCAAGTTCTTCTATGCTCTACACAACTTTTCAGAGCAAATGATAATTTGGGAACATAAGACGTAATCTTCTGCACTATCATTTTGAGCTGATGCCCAATGGTAGTATAAGTACAATTAAGTAAATAAAGACCTTGAACATTTTAGTAGCAGCTTTGTCTGCTGGCTTTCACAGGAGACTGTGAATCCGGATACTGATTCTGTTTCAACATGTGCCATTGGCAAGATGTTTTGTTTGCTAACTTGTCATTCAAGCATACATAATGATATTCTTCAGTTTGTTCCTTGATTCAGTAGTTTGCAATGGATAATAGTGAATGTGAATGTTTATTCCATAGTTTCTATCTCTGCTCTTTCAATGTATTCAGTTACTGAATACAATATTGCTAATATTTGACATAGATTTCTGGTAATTTTAATTGTAAATTAAGCAACAAAATAGCTACATAAATAAATAGATATATAGAATCCTAGAACGGTTTGTATTGGAAGGGACCTTAAAGATCATCTTGTTCCAACCCACCTGCCATGGACAGGGACACCTTCCACTAGACCAGGTTGCTCAAAGCCCCATTGAACCTGACCTTGAATACTTCCAGGGATGGGGCATCCACAGCTTCTCTGGGCAGCCTGTTCCAGTGCCTCACCAACCTCATGGTGAAGAATTTCTTCATTTATATCTAATCTAAATCTAGCCTCTTTCATTTTAAAGCCATTACCCCTTGTCCTATTACTACATGCCCTTGCAAGGAGTCCTTCACCAGCTTTTTTGCAGGCCCATATTACGTACTGAAGGCTGCTAGAAGGTCTCTCCAGAACCTTCATTTCTCCAGGCTGAAAAACCACAGCTCTCTCAGGCTGTCTTCATAAGACAGATACTCCAGTCCTCTGATCATCTTTGTGACCCTCCTTGGGACCTTCTCCAGCAGGTCCATGTCCTTCTTCTGTTGGAGACCCCAGAGCTGAACACAGTACTCCAGGTGGGGTCTCACAAGAGGTTATGTTTTGAAGATCAGCCTCTTAAACTCTCATTTCTGGCACAAATGTATTTGAAAAAAGCAGAATTTCTTTTCTGTAAATATCACCAATAACAGCAACAGAATGTTTTTTTTCTGTTGGGTCTGGTTTTTTTTTTTAGGATATTCTGTCACTATATTTACTAAAATCTTTGCCGAATGAGAACCAGAACACAAACTGAACAAAGCTGAAATAAATCCACTTAAAATTGGAAATCATAGTTGTAGGAAACTTTTATCATTATCCCTGCTGTTCTCAGTGTAAAATTTTGAGGATTTATTGGTTTCAGTCAGGTTGAACATACTGTGACACAAGTCGATTCGTGGTGTAGTACTTACAGGCCAGATCAAACCAGGAAGTGTGTGACCACATAAGTTCTGTTTCCACGTTAGCAAAAAAATCTGTATCAGTAAAAACTTAAGTAGTGGCTAAAAAGTCAGACGTGATCCAAATGTATATATAACATCTGGAAAAGTTGAAACAACAAAAAATAGAGGTGTCTCAATGACAAGCAATAAAAGAGGATGTTGACTGAATAGTAATTTCTCCAAAGAGTAGAATTCCAGAAATTAAGCACTATATAGCGAGTGTGTGTCTTAATCAGGGAGGACAGAATAGCTATTTTATTTAGGAAGTGCATGTGTATAAAGAAGTTCTTACACTTGGGAAAGGAATAAGTGAAGGTAATCATCCCATAGTTTCAAGTCACAGTAATATAAGCACACTACCTTTACATTTTCTATCAGAATTTCAAAAAGATTCAGAAAATACAAACTGCACAAGATCAAGGAGATGATAGCATCCTTCAAAGTGGTCATTATGGAAAGCTCTGTCTACACCTAAATAGAGCAAATTCTCAGTCAGGCCAAACTTTAACAAAATAGTTCCTCAAGGATAACTCATTTTATTCTTGGGGCTGTTGATTGAAAATTAGTCACATAGAAAGTTTACCATCAGTTGAAAGTAAATCAGATGAATTTAGTATAAAATAATTATATCTGAGTCATCAAATAATAGTGACTACAATATTAGTGGTCACTGTGTCTCAGGAAATATCAAGAAATGAAAATTTATTTCTAATCCTCAACTTGGTGTAAAATGAAGAATAAAATCTTGATCATAGTAGGATCCCCAGAGACTCTCAAATTAAAAAGGAGACAAAGTGAAGGAGAAACAGCACACTCATATGGCTCCTTAGCAGAGACAGTTAACTAAAATAGACGTCTCTGTGAGAGTTTGTGTCTCCTGAGGTCAATTAAAAAAAAATATATATTAAAATGATAATACAGCATAGGATTGCACAGAAGTAAGAAAAAGCTTTGAAAAGCAAAGTACATGATCAAGAGTATGAGGACAAACAAAAAAAGTACAGAACAAAAATATAAAACTTAAAAGAACACCAGTAAACCTTCAAAAAGAGTATTGGAGAGCCATTTTTGAGACACTTCAGTAAAGCTCCAAATCATATCATGAATTAAGACTATCACAATGCTGGAGAATCCACCTTGACCCTGAATTAACCCCAAGTTTCATTCACGGTTTCATTTTCATTATGCCAGATAAATCAATGCTAAATGAAGCACTGGTATTTTATGGTATAGTAATTACTGCATAGGGGCATTTTCACAAAATGTTTTTCATGC
The DNA here is from genome assembly GCA_013399365.1 of Pampusana beccarii. NCBI lineage: Eukaryota > Metazoa > Chordata > Aves > Columbiformes > Columbidae > Pampusana > Pampusana beccarii. The sequence goes on from VWYH01007515.1 coordinate 87,590, forward strand.
CATGAATAGCAACGTGAATCCTCCTTAGCGCTTTCCATGATAATTATTCAATATCATTAACATTCTTTTCATTACAGAATTTATACTAAATAATTTGGTTGAGGGTTGCTTGCTCTTTGTTGAAGCTCACCTTCTTAAAAAGGTCCTTTGTCCTGGTCTTCTTTTCAGTAACGCTCTTTCAGATCTTGACAGTGTTTTCTGAAATATCTCCATATTCAGAAATACTTGGAGCAAGAGTAGGTTATTACAACTTTTTATCTTAAAAATTCTTATAGAAGATTACTGATAACAGTTTGGATGTCACAGAAGAGTGGAGTTTGGGATTCTTTTTATAGTCTGTCCTTTCACTACTGGATGCTACCTCCATAAGAATGACCTTTGTAAACTTTGTTAACTGCTGTTTTATCAGAGAGTTTTGCTCACTTCTGGCAGATGCTGTGAAAAATCAGTAGGGATGTAAGTAGAAGACTGCCCTTTGGACTTTAAACAACATTTACTGAAAAGGGTTTCAATTCACAGGGAGGTATGCTGTTTAATAGAAGGCTTTTGCTGCTGTTGTGTTAAAAGAGTAGACTTTAGTATGTTTTGGATTTAAATGTGCTTCCATTTATATTTAAAGGGACAGGCTCAGCAGTTTACTTTTGAAACTGAATCTAGTCTTCTTTATGGTAGGGGTGTGAATGTGAAGGAAGTAGAAGTTAGTGAATAGCTAGCTGGTCAGCAGCTTAGCTGTCAAGGTTCAACTAATCCAAATTTTGAGTCTAATGTCTTGCACACGTACTGAACTTGAACAAATAAAAGCTTAAGGATTCCAGTCGTCAAAAAGTCAGTCTTTATGTTTACTGGTTAGTTTATGAGTGGAGTATTAAATATCAGTTTAAAACAGATGGTCTGCTTTTATTTTTAATCTGATAATCAGTCCAGAAAGCTAGCCTAGGCTTCAATTACACTGGATTTTTGACTTTGATTTCTTCTTTTAGAAATATTTTGATAACTTGCAAGAGATCTCAACAGATCTCAAATTCTACAGCCCTTGAGATTCAGCTAAGCCTTGGGCAAATATGTCAGAGAATCCTTCCACTATAATATTATACACAGTGCTTCTGTCTTGACTATATGAAGGTAGATGAAAGAAGGTAGCCTATAGTAAATTTCTTTTTTGGCTCTTGACTTGAAAATGTTCATATTATTTAGAATAAAGACCACACAAAGTTGTGGGGTTTTTTTCATAGGAATTGTCTGAGTAAAGTTTGACTGCTTTAATCTGCTCTCTTCACTAGAACATAATGAAGTGTGAGGCACTGAGGTACAAAAGGATTAATCTAAAGGAAATTATTAAAAGGAAATTTCTTCTGTGTTCAGAAAACCTGACCCAACTTCTTCTTAAGAAAGTGTAAAATTTTCTTTCAAGATTAAAGCATACCCAGACAGTCTGCCAGCTCTAGGGAAGCACAATGGAAAAAGCTCCCTGGTGATCAGAGGACTAGTCAAGACATGAAAAGGAAATGATCCCAGTTAAGAGATCCTAGGTCTCTGATTCCCCTAAGTTTTGTATGGGACATTACTTTTTCAGAAGTCCCCTACTGTCAGAAAACAGAGTTCTAAAGAGAAAAAGTGTACCAGCCCTCATGAGTTTTGCTGTAGATAATTGAGTGAAAAGCTGTCAGACTTCAAGAGTCCTTTTAAACAGTAAACATTTTGAAAACACACTAAACTCGTATTACTGATATGAACATGAAATGTATTAGGTTCTTAGGGACACTGAATCTTGAAAATTAATTTGGGTTATTTTCAGAAAATATGGTGAAAGACACCCTGGACAAGGCTCCAGGACAGAGTTTACTTCAACAACAGTTCTGCTGAGAGTTTTGTTTTCTTTTAGACTGAGATGGATTCTCAATTTTTCTGTTATAACAAATGCTTTTGAAGATACTTAGCTAATACTGTTTTGAAAGTGATATATATGTTGAACATTAGAAGATAAAAGGTTATAATTTGCATCATATAAGGAAGTACAGCATTCATTTCCAGGAAATTTTATGCAGAACCTGTTCAGTGCATGAAGCTGTGTGATATTTTTAATTTAAATCCTTAATTATTAGTTTCATAGTAATTTTAACTGGTGTAGGATTCAGCTATTAATACGTTCATCCTTTCCTAATGCCTTTATCTCCTTTCAAGGAATCACATTGACGTTTTTAAAGTAGCCATTCAAAATGTCTCTTCCTCAACCATTTCACAGAAAAGGAAGATGGTTTTCCAGGGACTCTCCACTGAGGAGTAGAGTTCATGTAGAATTGCTAATAACATGTAACAAGTATGGCATTCTATTTTCGTTCAAATCAGAGAGCTCACTAACAGCATCCCTGAAAATGTGCCAAAACATGCAGTCCCTTTACATTTAATTATCTCTTTCTTTATAATAGATCCTCTCATTTGTTACTATAATGATGAGTGGGTTTTGTCCTACAGGTGTGTGTGTTTGTTTGTTCATTTGTTTTTTAAGAACTAGCAACCCTTTCTGTTAAAATAATGTCTAATTGGCACTTTGTAGTTGAAACACTATAAAAAGCATGGAGAATGAAAAAACTTAGCTGATTATGTCTTTTACAGATATTTGGAGGAAGAGATTAGAGAGAAATTCCATGGGTTTTGCTACTGCTACCTAAACTTCAGTTGAAAGCATTAAAATTATTTCAAACATCCAATAGCTCTGGTGATCTAAAGATAATTAAAAATTGAGCAGGGATAAGGTAAAGTTTCCACTGCTTTGAGATGACCTCTGTAGTTCAGTGCCAAATATTCCTGTTTACCTGGAGTAATCCGATTTCCTCGTATTTCTCACTGTTGCTCCTATACCTGTTACTATGGATTTCCACATTGTTTATTTAGAATTTTTTTATCTGCCATATATCAATTACTGCTCACATTTGCTTCTTTCAGACGTTATAACTCTACCTTTTAATCTTGTACGTGTTTATAGCATACATTCATGGAGTATCTGTCCACCTCAGAGCTTTTAATGTCTCTGTCATTGTGTCACACTACTGAAGTAGTGACTCCCCCCACTGCTTTATAAAGAGGGAACTGAAACACTAAAAGTCTGAGAAGTTTTTCTCGGTACCAGAGGAAAGGCTGTGACAGATGAACAGGTGAATCCACTTTTTCTCAAGTTACAAGCCAGTGCTTTGTCTACTGCATCCTGCGAACACAGACATACCCAAAACTCTCTGTAAAGTCTAGGAATAAAGATTGGGATCACATCTGCTTAACAGTGTGAAATACTTATGTAAGAAAAAAAATAATAATAAACCAGTCTTTGAGCAGTATCTCTCTCACCAAGGGAAAAATCTGCTGATGCCTCAAGCTGTCTTTGTGATAACTCTTTTGTCAGACTCAGTGGCTGTTACAATGGTGGCTGGGACCCGTAGTTGCACTCCTTCTGGGAAAAGATTAATATATTTTAATTAACAGCTTACGCCACAATGAGATAAGCACTAGAAAAGAGCGGGAAACATTGCCTCTAGTCCAAGCTAGCTATCCGAGTCTCATGTTCCTCTGCTCTGCTGCTTCTCCTTACAACAGACTGCAGGTTCAGAGCTTGTTCTGGAGTGTAGTCACATCGTAAAAGCTCTGCTGCAGCTCCTCATTCTGTTCCAGCTCCTTCTGTGCTTCTGTCTGTGTCTTCTTCTATTCTCTTGACCTCAATTCAGGCACTCATCTCTACACGTGTATGTAAAATGGCACTGTACTGCATGTAGCTAAAATGAAGCTGTTTGTTTTAAATGAAATAAAGCCTGAATAACAGTACTTACCAATACGTTGCACTGAAACCCAGTTGTTGTTTTGTCCAGCTGGTTAAGATTTAGGCAATTTCAGTCATTCCAGTGAAGCTGATTTTAGTCATAGTTGTTTTATATCTCTGCACAGGATGATCTGCCAGGAATCAGAGTGCATTCTTATCTTTCCCCCGCCCCGCTTCTCCCCCAGGATTTTTTTTCTATGCAATATGACTTATTCTCTTCTTTTCTGACTTTCATCATCACCCTGAGATTATGCTTCAAGAAAGGTTCATTGAGAATCACACAGAGATATACTATCTTATTCATATACAAATCACCATTTCCAATTTTGAGAGAAGATGGAGATGATTTTCTTCAGTCATATTCCAAACATGGGTTGTTGGCGTTTTTTTGCCTTTGAAAAAGAACCTACATAAAAATCATTCTGTAAATCTCCTTGTCATAAATCTCCATTCCAGAACTTCAGAGATATTTTTCTTTTCCCATCTGTATTTACCTTTTTCAATTTTTAATGTTTTCATTATGGTTTTCGATTGCTGAAGCTCCATAAGAAAGGGACACACTACTGGTTTTAAGCTTTCCTGCTGCTATGAGTACCATTACCAGTGAAGATACGTTTTCTGAATGACACTGAAAAGCAAGATAAACAATGAGTAGAGCTGTAAAATGCACTATTAAACATGTTCAAAAATTTCCATTGTTCTCTATTTAGCTGTCAAGGGCACTATTTACTTGCAGTTTGTTTTTATGGGTTATTGTGTATACTTGGGCATAGATGTTAATGCTACATACATTCATGTTGGATAAACTTAAGTATAAATAATAACTAAATTTAAAATAATAAAGATCATCGTGAAGGAGCATTTTATGTGCCGTGAACTCAGCAGGTATGATTTGAATTATAAATGCCTCTAAGGACAGAATTTTGCATGTCAATATATCACCTTATCCTTGGTGTCATCTCAAGGCATATCAAGGATAAGAGGGTCATTAGGGGCAGTCAACATGGCTTTACCAAGGGGAAGTCATGCTTGACCAACTTCATAGCCTTTTATGAGGAAATAACGAGGTGGATGGATGAAGGCAGAGCGGTGGATGTGGTCTACCTTGACTTCAGTAAAGCATTTGACGGAGTCTCCCACAGCATCCTCACAGCTAAACTGAGGAAGTGTGGGCTGGATGATCGGGTAGTGAGGTGGAGTGCAAACTGACTGAAGGAGAGAAGCCAGAGGGTCGTAGTCAACGGGGCGGAGCCCAGTTGGAGGCCGGTCACTAGTGGAGTGCCTCAAGGATCGGTACTGGGGCCAATATTATTCATATATTCACCAACAACTTAGATGAGGGAATTGAGTTTACTATCAGCAAGTTGGCTGATGACACTAAACTGGGAGGAGTGGCTGACACGCCAGAGGGCTGTGCTGCCATCCAGAGAGATCTGGACAGGCTGGAGAGTTGGGCAGGGAATAACTTGATGAAGTACAACAAGGGAAAATGTGGGGTCCTACATCTGGGCAGGAACAACCCCAGGTTCCAGTATAGGTTGGGGAGCGACCTGTTAGAGAGCAGTGTAGGGGAAAGGGACCTGGGGGTCCTGGTGGACAGCAGGATGACCATGAGCCAGCACTGTGCCCTTGTGGCCAAGAAGGCCAATGGCATCCTGGGGTGTATTAGAAGGGGGGTGGTTAGTAGATCGAGAGAGGTTCTTCTTCCCCTCTACTCTGACCTGGTAAGACCGCATCTGGAATATTGTGTCCAGTTCTGGGCCCCTCAGTTCAAGAAGGACAGGGAACTGCTGAAGAGAGTCCAGCGTAGGGCAACNAAGAAACTTCTTCTCAGTGAGGGTGACAGAGCACTGGGACAGGCTGCCCAGGGAGGTTGTGGAGTCGTCTTCTCTGGAAACATTCAAAACTCGCCTGGACACCTTCCTGTGTAACCTCATCTAGGTGTTCCTGCTCCAGCAGGGGGATTGGACTAGGTGATCTTTTGAGGTCCCTTCCGATCCCTAACATTCTGTGATACTGTGGTAAACTTTACTTCTAAACAAGTCTAGTAAAGTAACACTGTAGTTTTACAAGTAAGCGCTATGATTCCCTCTGTACTAGTTTGAATTATCAGTTGTGCTGCTGCTCAGTTTGGTTCCTAGCTACAGTTTCTTAGCTATTTCCAGTCATACAGTTCATTAGAGTTTTAAAATTATTATTGATTTAATTTATGAATATCTACAGTTGGTTTTGTTTACTTCAGTATCAATTTGGGGTGAGTGCAGACATAACCAATTTTTATTTTAATGATGTTTTATTCAGCCAATAAGCTATTTAAAGATTCTGTGGTGCTTCTGCTCTGACACAATGAGCACTTCATTTTACTTTATGGGTCAAAAAAAATATCATTTAGCTATGCTGGGTTTAGTGTCCAACGAGAAAAATACAGCATTTAGTAATAGCCACAGAGGTTTCCAAGTTAATTAAATCACCAGCTTTGGGAAGAGCCTAGATGTTGGTCCTTGGATAATTTTTTTTGTTAAGGGATATCATTGTGTAACTAATACATAAACAAGCACAATTATTGGAGCCATGTTTTCTCTCTTAAATGTTTTGATTCAGTGATAAATATGAAAATTAAATAATTAATTTTAAGATGGCATCATTTATTTTAACTTTTTGCTGTTAAGCAGTTCGGCATTCCTAGTCTAGATCTAAAATAATCTTCTTCAAAACTCTTCTATAATATATAAACCACAAAAAGTTACTCATAGCTTGTGGCACTGGGCACTCTGCGTATTTCACCCTAATTATGCAGCTACCTGAAGAGCAAGTTCCTATCTGAAATCTAACGTAGAAAGAAGTGTAACACTGGTTTTACTTACGAAATTGGTTCTACATACTCACTACTTCTACTTTACGTGAAAGAAGAAGCAATATTCTGTCTTTAGTCTTGTTGAAATACCTATTCGTAGATTTGAAATGTTTTGGGTGCTCTAAACGGTACAAAGATTCTGGCTTCTACATCACTTACTGTGCTAGTTAAGCCAATTTTGGATTTTGTCTTGGTGTGCTGTATTCTGTAAAAAATTTAGATCAAATTTCTCTCTTTAGAAACTTACCCTTGTAATAAATTTAATCACTAGAAATATTAATGGTTTTGCCTGCATGTCTTAAGTTGATTGACAGAGCTTTGCCCTTGTAAAGATGTCATTGTTAAATTCACATAAATATAGACACAGTGTGAATAAGGAGCTTTTTGTGATATGTGTCTGTTTCTAAGATATGTCGCTGTTTCTGTTTCAGAAGTCTCTTTGAGATTACTTTATTGACACTGACTTTTTACCATTTGATAACTGAATTCTAGAAAACTGATTCTATAAATGTGCAGTTTTATTATGGCCACAAAAAGTCTGAAAATGGGCACTGGTAAACAGTCTATATTTCAGCTCAAATGCAGATGAGACAAAGAATAAACACAGAAATTACCACAGAAATTCAGTAAACAATTTTTTAGTTTACTAGGTACAATCTCTAATCAAAGTGCAAAATGTATAATGTTAAACAAAATGCAAAATGGAAACAAAATCTAGTTAACTCTGAACTTATAGAAAGTCACAGGATAAAAACAAAAGAATCCACATGTGGTTGACTAAAACGTGTCAAAAGGGCTAACCTAAGAAAATGCGTACACTGTAGCCAACTGTAAATAAACTGGACAATTTACCCATAAAAATGCAGTAGCCATGCTACAGGTTAAGAAAAATTGTCATTATATATTAATATTGTATATATATTTATTTTTTGTGTCTTATTCCAGATGTGAAAAATAGTAAGGTTCAAGTTATAAATGAAATAATACAACTGCAATGTCTGAAGCACAGCCACTGACATAGTTTTGGACTTGACGATAACGCCTGTCTGTTAGATGACATAAAAATTAGCAAAATGGTCATGAAATGAGGTAAAGAAGTTTTAGTCCTTATATGCTGTTATTTGGACTCCAATGCACTTTAAAAAGTGACTGCATGTTAGGAGGATTCCTGTACATACCATATCACTGAGAGTCTGTAGGAACTACAAAGGTCTGATTAAGTCAGGGTAGTATTGCATATGTTCATGCATGACAATGACTGGAGATTTTAAGTACAATGCTGCCTTCCCCATAAGATTAGTCTTTGTCTCACTGGTGAGAGGGAAGACGGTACACTCAGATTTATCCCTTTTTGCCATCTGGGAAACAGAGGTGCCAAGTAAGCGCTGGCAACATCGAAATCAATGAGGATTTTTTTCTTGTCTTCAGAGGGGTTGGGTTTTTCTCTCCATGTGTCAGCAGAGTGATCCTGAGCTCCAGCTGGCACTAACACCCACACACCACTGGTGCCAGGTAACCACATCCTCCCGGGCATCGCTCAGGGCCTGGGGAGGCCTCCTGGCAATCCAGTCACTGCTCCACACACTCAGACAAGGGTCCCCAGAATCTCGCCTTTCAAAAGAAGAAAACTCCTTTTGTGAAGCACATAGGCTTTCAGGCAAGCAGCACAGTTAAAAACAACACGAACTTGTTACGGAGTTACTCAAGGAGAACCGGGCCTTTTCTTAACGTTTGCACTTATGCTAGTATGCCTTGTGAAAACGTCATATGGACAGGATATTGTTTAAATTATCTAAATGTTGAATGAAGCTATATAGATAAGTCAGCCAACCTGACAAGCATAGTTTGAAAAACTAGAATTGTCCTGTCTTGAAAAGTATTCATTTTCAAAACTTACCCATTGGACATATATTTATCTAAGTGTTTTAACAATTCATCCTTATCTTTCTTAATTTGCTTATAATGAGTGGTTGTGGCTCTCTTCAAAGAGATCAGTTGGTTAAAATACTCAGTGTCATTGATTTTTCCAATATTCTTGCTTGATCTGGATACAAAGGGATGGCTATTCCATACCTGATTTTGTTGTCAATGAAAACGGACAGGTGAAACATTCCAGCAATGTAAAACACAAACTAATCATCTGAAAAATAGTTGTGAAGACAATAACTGTGGGATCAGTGAACAGTTCATAAGTTCTTAAAAAGTATTCAAATGATCTTTCAGAAAAAGAAGCTAAAGTCATATAGGATATTTACACTGTAGGCAAATTAAAATGCTAAAAATAATTAGTAGAGCTAACATAGATTTTGCAAGCGGTTCTGTATTTAAGCAGTACCTTGTAAAGTAAGAGAGAAAATAATAAAAAGAAAAAGAGCAAATAAAAAAAATCTTTAAAGAGATGAAGAAGTACCAGCTCAGCAACTTATATATCTTATTTCCTGTAAAATATATGAATATTTTCCTAAATTATTTAATGTTATCAGCAGTTATGTCTTTCTCTGTAGGAAATTTATGCATACTTGAGCCTCATGATTTCAAAATAGGAACTGTTCCTAAAAGACAGACAGACTTACAGAAATGTTAAAGTTTTATTGTCTTCAAAGTAAACAAAATAGAATATGGACTTAATCACACTGTATTATTCTTGACTTTGCTTCTCTGTAGAAAACCTTCATTTAGTAGTTACAAACCTCACTGAATGCTCTCTCCTTGCTGTTCATATAACTCATGTCCTTATATTTTGTTCCTTAAAATATGCTGTGTCTGGACAATAATTAGGTTGCCATCTCTGGGCTCCTGGGTTTAGCTGTGGTGCAAATTCTCTGCACAGTTCCCCTTCTCAAAAACAGAGCCTGCACAGTCCCCCTGCTTATGGACTTATGCTCTAGTTAACATATCTGTAAATATTATCCCTCCAAAGTTCGACTCTCTGAGAGCTTTCTGTGTCTTCTCAGTTTTTCTAAGTTCTTTTCAATCTTCTATCAGCCTTCATATCTTTCTTTGACTTTCTTAGTAGATCTACCAGGCAAAACAAGTACGTAGGACAAAAGACAGCAATTTTTCAATATCTTTCTGCGTCTTCTCTTGTTGTATTTTGATAATTCAATTTTATATTCCTATCTGTACAAAGAAAAGGGGATAGTTTTGGGGTTTGGTTGGGGTTTTTTTTGCTTTCTTTTTTTTTTTTTTAATTTTTGCTTTGGCTTGCCTGTCTCCTTGGCATAATTACTACTTCCTAAGGCTAGGTTATTACTTTCTAATTTGCTCTGAGCCCTGTTTAGATAGGGTGGTGTGCAGGTTGAACTTGACTGATTCCGGTTCCACATCTGAATGTAGTCTTATACATATATATTCCAGAAAAAACACTAAACTCCCTAAATTGCACATATCCTCAGACCGTTAATATGATGCTGGTTAGATAAGCTGCAAAATATTGGCTTAGTAATGAGAAATCTGGAGTTGTCCCATCACAGACTCCTGGGGAGTTAAGGGTACATTAAAAACCAGTATGTTAGACTGACACTATTTTTGAATGAGTTACCTAGTAGTACATAAATATTTCCAAATTAGTTGAACGACAAAATGTTCGCAAAACACTAACTCAGATGTCCAATATCCATTTTAATATCTAGCAACTAACTAGGTTTAGCCCAATCATTTTGGCAATTGGCTTTCACTACCAGTAATGTACATTTTCACAGAAACTGGCACTTGTTAACGTTAGTGATAAGCATTTGCTTACGTTAGTCTCTGTGAAATTCAAGTAGACATAGGAATTGCTTCAAGCTGCAGTTGACTTTACCAAGTCAACCATGAGTTTAGCTCATGATAAAAATAAAGAAGCTCACACTCACTAGCATTTCTCAATTGGTTTGTTGCTATTGCTAGAATCCTAATTTTATTAAAATTTCAATTTGACATGGAAATATATTTGTTTTGGCAATGAATTTCTTTCTACCAAGATATTTCAAGTCTAGCTACGTAGGGAGGGTGGTAGGTGAAAGTAGAATAACTCAGTACTTTAGTGACTGCTCATCTGAGAGATGAGGGAAAAAGAATTAAGCTTCAATAGGCTTTGAATTTCTCCTACATATCCTGTGCTGCTGCTGTATTATAAGGCCATTGTCCATTCTTGATATCTTCTGTTTAGTTCTTAACTTTTAAATGTTTTTTCTATTTTTTCTCCAATACATTTCAAAAACAAACCTGAAATATCCAATCTCATTTTGCATGATGGGAAAGGTATTTTTTGGGCAGCTTTGTTAAGTATCGTGTGGGGGATTTTTTGCTATTTTGGGTTTGTGGGGTTATTTTCAGTCAGGTCTTAGATTCACTAACTGTAGCATTTGATGCTTCCCATCTCATTTAAATCTATTAAAGTAGTCACAGTCAGACCCTGCTATTACTTGAATGGGAGGACAGTTTGCATTTCTTTACAGTGTAACCTTTATCATGAGGGAGTACAAAAATGAGAGAAATGTGAGTCCTCTCTCCCTGTAGGGGCTGACTCTCAATGAATAATCTGTCATCTGTCTCTTCATCTATTTTATGTAATCTATTTGAAGCTCCGTGGTGAATGCTGAATGTCCATGACAACTGTGTTAAGCCAGCCAGGAATATTTATGAAAATTCTTGTGTGTAGTTTTCTGTTTGATTTCTCTGATACTTGGAACTACTTCTACTCATTCATTAGGAAACATTTACACTTATGAACATCTTCTTGAGAAGTCAAATGTGAAAATTAAAGGGATTTTTGTGAATTGGTGTTTTAGTAGAATACTATTTGTTTATAACAGTCCCATCAGGACTAGGTAGCTTATCAGTCTACCATAGACAAGGCATACTATTTTCTTTGCCAACAGCACATAAAATAGTAATGCAATACTATCATTGTATCGCTATTTTAATTTCTCTGGGCCAAATGAGCAACTTTTTCCTTAAAATAGGGTGAACTCAGAAGTTCCTTTAATGCGACTTAGGAGCGAGGGTTGTTTTCACCCTTTTTTTGTGTGTGTATGTGTTAGAAGAGTGCCTTTAATTGCTGTATTGTGTCAAGGCCCCATAAAATTTTGAAAACAAAATGAAAGGTTAATATCATGCTTAATACCAATTAAGCAGGTGGATGTCACTTTAAACAGTTACAGAATTAGTTCACAGTCAACACTTCCTTTGAACCTCCAGATTCTTATAGGACAGTCATTTGGAGGTTTTCCACAGCTCAACAGATGTTTGTTAAAGGTTTTCATTTTACTGGGAAGAAAGAAGTGAGGCTATGACCACTTTCTGTAGAAAACATCTACAACAGAAAACGTGTGCGTATGAACTGCAACATACGGACAGCATCATGATGCCATAAGAAGACCAGTATTGTATAGAATTATACAGACATTATGATTGGGAGGGACCTCACGAGGTTCCTAGTCCAACCTCCTGCTCAAAGCATGGTCACTGAACTTATAGCAGGTTGCTCCAGCAGGGTCTTGAAAAACCCCAAGGATTCACATTACTTGGTTTTGATCTTTTATACCAAAAGTAAAAACCCTTTTCAAACTATTCTAGGTGGTTGAGATTTGCACTGACTCTTCTGAAAAGACGGTTACTCCCATAGTTTTAAGGATACGTTTGCAGCGAGATGAGTAAAGATCTGAATAATACAGACATGCTGAATACATCTTGATATAGGTCCCCTTGAAACAAGACTGAACTGCTTTCAGCAGTTATACTTCTAATTACATGTGCCAAGAAGACCAGATGACAAGGTGGCATTTAGAAAGTCAAGGCATCTAATGATCATGTTATACTACAGTGAAAACTGATTTCCACTCTTGTAAGGTTTTCCTGCTGTAAAACTTCTGGGAGGAGTAGACTGGTAGGAGAATGGAGAACGATATTGTTAACAGTTTAACCCTTTGAAGTGTTCCTGAGCTATAGATAAAATATTTATACCTAGGAGAGGGAGAAATGCTATTGATCCATTCCTCATGAAAGGCTTCTTAGTCAACAGTTGTGTGCATGCTGTGGTTGTCATCAGTGAAAATGGAAATGTTTTCGTATACTTAACAGATAGTAGTTAGAATTGAAATTCTCTTTCTTTCCTTTCATTAATCCAGGGAATAAAGTGTATCTTAAACAATAAAAAGCTGCATTTCAGCTAGCTAATTGTTTTTAAATGCTTCTTCAATTGTAAGTTTTCCCTCAACATTTTGTAATTTTATGTGTCCTTCCAGAGCAAACACTTGTACAAAAATTTGCCTCAGCTTTTACTAAATGAGGAGAGTTTAGCTGTAACTAAATTATATATGAACTCAACTTGATTCTAATGAAAATTGCAGCCCACAGAATGCGAGGCATAACTGAATATTCATTGCAAACTTTTTTTTTTAAATATAAGGACCCTTTTGAAAGCAAAAATGGGTACAGAATATCACCATTTCATTAGTTTGTACTGTCTTTAGCAAGTATCACAAATACTGTGAAAAGGTACGAAGGATGTTAAGGCTAAAGAAGTTTTATGTTGATGTTAATGCAAGATCTAATTAGAAGTTCTTCATTTCACTTATTCATTGAAGTAGTTGAACTAACTATTATTTGATTTTCTGTGAACAGACAGCTGTGTGTAGTCATGAGATGCTTGCTGAAATGAAAAAAGACATTCAGACAACTAAGAAACCAACCCTCCATACACCTACGTGCATGTTTTAACTTTTCACATATCAGTAAAACACTGAACTCAGCAGGACTACTTAGACATAAAGATAAATATGAACACATTGGGGGAATTGTGGCTATAAATTCTGATCCACAATATGATTGGCTCAAAAGAGAATTTGCACTGCAGTTTGATATGGACTTAAAACAGGACAGCAAAAACAACCTCTCTTTTTAAATTAAATCAAATTTAAATGCAAATTAACAATGTGAAAGGATTTTCGCTTACTGAGCTTTCTAACCCTCATAAAAAGAACTATGACTTTGCAGTTCAGATCTATGGAGGGTGTGCACTTGCAACAGGAATTTGAAGACATCTTACCAAATAAACTTATCTGATCAATCCTGCAAACACACTTTGGAAAATATTTATACAATGTATAATGAATTTACATTGTTCCCTATATGTTCTCTTCCTGCCAGTATTCTTATAAATGACTTTCAGAAGCATGAAACTTCAAAGCTAAGAGAAGTAGCTAATGCTTCAAGAAGTTGTCTCACATGATGTCGGAGTCAAACTTTTAAGTAATAATGTATTTACATAAATATCTTTTGATAATTATGAAGTAAAAGGTCCAGTTTACAAAATTTTATGTCTATGCATTTGCAATTTTGAAAATGCATTTATGAGCAGTATCACCTGCTTATGCAAGTAATAAATTATATGTTCTCTGGAAAATTGCAGACTAATTTCACACCTTTTAGTTTAACTAGGCTTTCTCGGCAGAATGCTGGGATTTGAATTATCACCCAGTAAAATGCATGGTCTGAAAGGTTGCTGCTGTTAATATCATTATTAATCACTTTTGTTACGGTAATTTCTAAAAGACAGGAAAAAATGTTCTCTGTTGTGCTAAACAGCGTACAAATACTGCAGCGGTGGGTTAAGGCAGTAACTTGGAGAGAAAAGTTCAAAAGTAAGGAAAGAAGAACTTAGCAATCACGGTGACAAAGGCAAGAGTAATGCTGAACTGAGGAGACACTTCTTGTGTTTTATAGCAAGGACCTATAGTGGACCATATAGTAGGCTCCCATCTTGAAAGAGATCCCCCATCTAGATCCTGGCACCATGCACTAAGTCAGACTGGACTTCTGTTATGGTTTCCTGGGAGTGTCAAACACCTTGAAGGGGCTGGGAATGGGAGCATCACCCCACACACATCCTCAGCATGCTGAAAGACACTGCTGGAACAGTGGAGAAAAGCATGGCCATGAAGAGGCTCAGCATAGAGAAGTCCTGAAAGGTCTCAGAGGCTGATGGTCACTCCTTGGCTTCTTCTTGTGATTGTTAAGGCTGGAGAGTCCCACTGAAGTTTTACCTCATTTATCTGGGGAACAGAAAGGGATCACTGCAGCTCTGTTTGACCAGTGGCTGCTCTTTGAATAGTGCCAGGATACAATTATTATGGGAGAGTTTGTTGATTATCTTAAAATAAGTGTCTTTTCAGCTTTGCCTCCTTTTCTAACAAGATGACACATTAGATATCATATAAATTATTAAATGTCTAGCTTGTATCAGATACAGAACGTCACAAAAACATCATACAGTTATCACAGGCCAGCAGATGTGAGGATTTTAAGTCCTTGGCTGCATTATAGCCCTGGTATAAATAAGCAGGAGGCTATTGCTTTCAGTGGAACTTCACTGAATGTACCAACTAAGAATTTGGTGTTAAGGGCTGAAAGTAGCACTGATTGGATGCTTTTTTCCCCATAGTAAATGGAAAGAAATAACAACAACAACAACAAATCACCAGCATAACTGTACGAGTAATTGTTTTAGAGTATTAGAGCTGGAAAATAATCTGTATTTATCTTGTCAAGACCTTTCTTCCTTTCAAAAATCTCATTATATTGCAGATTCAGAACTTAGTTGAAGTCTTGCTTTTTGTTTTTATTACATGGATTTATTTCTCATGGAAAGAGGCAGCTTGATAGCATTAGAGAATTAAGTCATGTTTTTTATCCACTGAACAGACACAAGCATACTCTAGTCGACATCTGTGTGACCATTTACGTAAACCTGCCGAGTAGCTCATCATAGGCCGATAGGTGAAAGAGTAGTTTAATTCCAATATTAATGTATGTAAATTTTCCATGACCAAATATTTCAAGCTTTGGCCTATCTGCCACACATAATCTAATCAAAATAGGTATTTTTACAGCACTCACTACTATAGTTTCTGACTGCCTTACAAATATTTCACATTACTAGCCTTTTAAAAGAGAAAAAATTAGGTTATATTTCTGTAAAGATAACATCTTTCTTCCACCATAATCTGCTACTTTAGGATTTTTTTTTTACCTTCTTTATTCAGTCTTCGCTTTACTTTCTTTTCTTTTTTTTTTTTTCGTTTTCTTCTTCTCAGTCTTTTGTTTTTATAGAGGAGATTTCATAACATTGCTACAAGTGCTGGTAGAGGAATTCAGTTTTGATAAGTATTGTCTGTTAGGTACCCACTACATTTAATAAAAACAAAACCCAAAGTTCGTTCTTTAATAGGATTACACTTAACGTTGCGTTTTCTTTATCCAGGTATGTCAGCTTCGCAAGTACTTAAATTCCATTGACTCCAAGGAACTTCACTTAAAATTAATCATATGTGGTTATATGTATTTTCAAATTAGGATTAAATTAAACATGCTAGATTAGAGCATTAGATCTCACTGAAATGTAGAATATTTCTGCCCATCCAATAGATATTGCCTGATGATGACCCCAGGCTTCCTTCATTTATTGCTGTTAACTGAAGTCTATTGATCCTGCTACAGAGATAAGTGGTTAGGAAATCTTCGGTTTGTCCTGCTGAAGTCTTCATAGGTTTGGACCTGGATTTTGAATCCAGCGTGAAGTTCTCAAGTGTGCTAGGTGAATGTTTTCAGTGCCAGCTTAATATTTCTCCACTTCACTTATCACATAGCAAATGTACTGTCAAATGTTAAAGGGGAAAGACAAATGGACATGCAGGCAGAGTGTAAACATTAGTAAACAGGTTCTGCAGCATCTCCAGTATAGGTCATTAAGAAATGAGAACTTCCCAGGGAAGTGGCGCTAAATTGTAGCATCTTGTCTCTAATATTTAGCCCTTGAAACCTGTGAACTGTGAGTCAGGTTTAGTAATTAACACATTTGGGTGGCAAAGGGGAAAATACTGAGGGATAAGAAACTGAACAGAACAAGTGACTGCTTGTGTGGGTGGTGAGAAACAGCAATGTTTCTGCTATGAAGGTAGAAACAGTTGTCATAGATACAGGGAGACCTGGTTCCAGAGCCAGTTGCAATGTCCATGGAAAGTCAGCCAACATATGACAATATTGCTAAAAGTGAAAGGAAAAAGACAACTGTGGGGGGAAAAGCCCAGCATGGTGGAGTTCACAGTCTGCAGCTATCCAATTTTACTTTCAAGGGTAAATATACCAGGCTTATTGCATCTCAGATTCCCAAGAATTCATGAGCTCATGATTTTGCTTAGAGCTCTGTCCTATAGGAACAGATCAGACACCATGAACTGAAGTTCCTGGGTCCCAAGCTAACATTAGAGCAACAAGTGTTGCAATTGAAATAACTGCAAACATATTAAAGCTCTTCAAAAATTCAGATCAACTTTTGCTGGCTTTTTTTTGCAAATTTCTGCAGTTTCTGCCAGGACGTATGATAAAGTGATGCTGAGGTGGTTAATAATAATAATAACAACAACAACAACAACATTTATTTATTTATCTATTTATTTATTTGTTTATTTATTTATTTATTTATGGGATCTTTTGGAAAATGGGGCAATATTTTTTCTGTCTCCTTTGCTTGGAAATGAGTCAATAAAGCCATCAAATCTTTTCAGACACTTGGTCACAACACAACAGGAGTTTAAAGATAAGATTATGGATTTTCTGTAAGGAAATTGCAAGAAGAATATAAGCAGATATCATTTATGAAAAATAAAATTTTAAAAATAGAGAGAAAAAAAAAATGCAGTTACTATGCCAGGGAAAACATTGACGACTGCTTACCTGATCATTCTTAGGATAGCAACACAAGGCAGGAAATCTCATACTACTGGGAAATCTCTAAATACGCCAGAAGCAACTGACAAGTGTAAAGCTATTCTTAGAGTAGAGCAAAGCTACAAACAAGCTAAAAAAATATTTCAACAATATGCCTGACAACAGAATAAAAAAATTAAAGACGTGACTTCAGTTGTAAAGTCGACCTTGGACAGAAATGGTGATAGGCTGATATTTGAATTTTACTGCCTGCTTAAGTGGTGTTTGGCTTACTTGCTGGTTATGTTTGCTCAGTTTTCATTGCATTATTCAAAATGAATTTGATCTAAACCAAAACTACCCTTATAAATAACATGGAGTAGGAAATTTGTAGTGGTATCTATAATTCTTTTTTAATCACAATAACAGAAAAGGAGGATAACATAGTAATAAAGTAGCATTTATACTGATGATCTAACAGGTGTCATGTAAACATATTTAGATATATTTTCCCCTTCTGGGTCCCAAATATTTCCATCAAGAGCAAAAATGAACCCTTATTTGAACAGTGTAGATAAAATCCTTGTTAGTCATTATTAGAAACAACTCTGTCTTTTTCCTTTAATTCTTACAGTGCTGTATGCACATTTAGAATTTATTAACAGTTTGAAGTTTGTTCTTCTGGCTAGACAATGCTGACCACAGCTTAAAACGTCATCATAGGAGGGCTCTTAGAGTAAAACAGCATCCCTTTTTCTCTGGAGGCATCTAAATTGGTTGTGCAGCTCTCCCACTTGAGGATAATACGTAACAAGAAGGAATAGAACTGTACTTTTTTTTACACTGGGAGCAAATCTCCAACATATTCTTTTGTGTTATTCGTTATTTTTCTATCTGCAGCACATTTTTTTATTTGTTTTACCTTAGAAGTTTAAGCCCTGATTTCAAGTTTTCAGAATTGCAGGGGCTACTGCATGAAACTCTCGTCCATCCATAAATTGCCTTCCTTAGCATTTATCCTGCAATAAGAATGATCTTATGCAGTTGGGGGGTAGTTAACCTTAAAGGAGTACATTTTAAACACTTAGACAACCGATCTTTTACATATGTCTTTCACAACTGATCTTCAGTTGAAGAATCAGAAAGAAGTGTTATTTATATCACATAATAGGTTCCTGTTAGGTATCTATTACTGAAAAGGTTAGAGCATGTCTACTCTGCATTGTTTGGAAAAGTTTTGCCTCTCCCTGAACACCTGTCTTCTTGATAAACTACCATTTAGAAGTACAATGGATGTCATACCTATTTCCAAATCAGAACTGATTCTCATGGAACTGTTCTTTAATAAATATTTGTCTGTGGAGGCACTATGACACTTGTAAGATATCTTTCAAAAATATAGCTATGTGGATAATAGTCTTGGTATCTTCCAGTTGTAGAACTAAATGAACCCAAGCCTTCTTTTCTGCTTCCTAATTCCTGAGGATTAATATAAAGTGAGAAAATGAGCCATAATGCTGACTCTTACAGCATTCTGTTAATTACATTTCTGTATCCTAGACATGCTATAGTTTACGTATTCAGTTTAGGGTCCATTTCTTACTTGCTTTCTAACACGTAGAGAGCAAAAGAAGCAAACTGATCATACAAAAGGTTTTGAATTTGCTGGACAATACATTGTCTCTTCCCATTGACTTGCTGAGATTTCTTTATGGCTATACTAAATCCACAAGGTTTGGAATAAGTTGGGTATAAAAAGGCACACAGGAAGGAGCTGCAGACTTGCCACACTGAAGAGATATTCTCACGCAATCTGTCACAGCAGTGATTTAAACATGCTGGCTACAGATCATTTTGAGGAAGAATTCTGAACAGTGCAATTCATGCCAGAGTCAAGAATTCAGAAGACTAACGTGTTAAGACAAAGATTCAAGACATTCCTGTAGTTAAGCAGAGGTTCCTTATCTTTCTTTCATCAATAAAAATGTTGTCCTGTAGGATCTTTAAGACTTAATTTTTGCAGGTTTATATATAGTAGTCTTTCAGTTTCCACAACAAAATAAGGTATTAAGACAGAAATCCCTGCTGAATCAAAACAATTGTACAGACCAGCTTCTGGCTTCTTTCCAGTGAGAGTTAGGGGATCACATCTGCAATCTGCACTTAAGACCTTCTATAATACTTGCCATTTATTAGTTTGAATGTTCTGCAAGAATATCCCATGAGATAACTGAAAAAAGATCCACTTCATTGCTTCCTAATGCACCTTTGGCAGGCAAAAGCATCAGCACACTTAGAAGAACAGCTCTGGGGTAAATAGGGAACGTGAGTTTAGATATCCCAGCTGCACAGCAACTTTTTATGATGTTTCGTCTGCTTTCTCTGCAGCATTTTGTTCCAAAATGAGTGCCATGGGAATGCCATCATCACAATAGGTTCTCACTTAAACTGGGAAGAGACAAGGTTGCCACAGCATCAACTCAACCAAAAGACACTGCAGATGTCAGAGCTGGACAGAGGACAGGGGTGCCTTGTCCTTTTCTCCCCATACATTCACCCCCAGGCAAATGTGGCCTCAGGCTGGATGAGACAAGCAAGCGTTCAGTAATGGGAAAGTACAGAGATTTCAAAGGATTCCCCTGTTCCTAGGTCTGCCTTCTGCTACTTAGCCCTCTTAGCACGACAAACATTTGCATAAGCCCTGAAATCAATCGATGTTGATACTGCTAAGCCAAGATGGTCCAATTCCTTTGGACCACTTTTGTCTGGTGGAGGAGAGCTGGTTTTCTAATTGTATAGCTAGGTCTGTATGGTGAGTCTATGGGTGTTCTAGATTTCCATCTTTTCATTTTAATGCCAAACTGCTTTGCAGTTACTTCCATTGCTTTTCTATTGCTGGTTCTCTAGCTAAGATTCTTTTATCTTTCTTACCATTTCATTAGTGTTCTGGGACAGAATCCAACTGACACGGAAGTTTTCTTGATCCTCCATCTCTAATTTCTTGCTAACCACTATTGACCTCATAACGATACTCTGACATTTTTCTTCTTTTTTTTTTTNGTTTTTATACTTATCTTTATGCCTTTTGCGCCCAGCTTATGTGGGGCACAGAAACTGTCTACATTTCAGAATTATCTTTTCTTCTGGCAGTGAAATAACCCTTTTTGTGCCTTAGAGATGTGACCATATTCTCTAATGACATCTTGTGGCTTATGTATTTTAACATTATCTTATTTACTTAACCTTTCACTCGCTCTTTTCTCTTTTGAGACTTTTTCTCTAATTCTCTTTGCAGTATTAATATTCCTATCTTCCTTACCCTCCTTACTTTGAAGATTCTCCTGTTTGTTTTCTGTATTACTACTGTTATGGAATGTCTGTAATGAAGGAATGAGGGTAAAAGAATTTCTAACAAGGAGAAATGACCAGCAAAAAGCACCAAGATTTGGGTAATCCACGGAAATTTCTCATAGACAAAAGGACAGCAGAGCTTTCCTATGGGACTCATTTCTTTTTAAGTATCATCAAAGTATGGAGGCATATCTGCTGAATATTACTGAAATTCCGGCAGTGCATTTACTCAATGTCTGAAGTTCTAAAGCAGGGTGGGGAAAAATAATGATTTACGTAACGACAGCCAAGTTTGGCAATAAGTGTTTACACATAAAGTTGTCTAGTATTTTCCATTATGGGACCTTGATGTTTAACCACTTTTATTAGTAAACTACAGTTAAGTCCTTCAAACTAAATGTTTTCTTAACTCTATTTATTATTTTACAGTTATTTTTTTTGAGCCTTTCTGATCATCTAGATCAATGGAATTAAAAATGAAAAAATCACTGGATTTTTTTAATAGCCATTACGCTAATGAGTTCTAATAGTTCTAATTTGGGGGGGTTTTTGGTTGTTTTTTTTTTTGTTTGTAACATCAATGTGACATTTAACATGGAAAGAAAGAGGGAAGAGATGCCACAGGGCATTGTTTCAGGCTGTCATTTGTCCCCATTGCAAATTCATCTAGCTTTGTTTGAATGGGCAGTGATTTCAAATTAGAGGATGGCAGCAAACTCTAGACAAGAGAGCCAGCGTGCAGCCATCCATCCCACAGCCAAGCCATGATGCTGAGGAAGCAGGCTTTGCTCCTGCTGAACACACAGATGAACCCTGGGGGCTGCACGGGCCCTCACTCTGCCTGTCCCACTCCTGGCTTGGGCAACTGGCACTTGTGCGGGATGGAGAACAAAATAGAGCATCCTTTCTTTGCACCAGCTGCGTGGAGGAGAGGAAGGAAGACATTGTTCACTGCAGGGAAAGGAAGGAGGACAGAGCACAGGAGCCTCCAGCCCATATAATTGCAGCTGGTGTGGTGTTGCCTCCTGTGATTTTGTTGCCTTGGTTGGCACAGGTCTGTTCTGAAAAGCTCAGGGTCTCTAATGGCTCACGGATTGATCAACATCTCTCTGCATTAGCGTCTTAGGGTTTCTTTTTGTTTTCAGTGTTTTCATTAAACAAGATAGAAGTATTTATGCATATTTATTAACAGAAGACTTATCTGGGAGATAAAAGAGCATTATCCTCCTGCTACCATCAGCTCATGTGGAGTGCACTGCTCATCACACTTCATTAACTGTGGCTACCAGGCTGCATAACACCCACTATCCACTGTTTAAACACAATTGTAAAAATAACTACACACACTTTTACATGCACTGGAACAAGAGTCTATGAAAGCTGCAAATGCAGCACCCAAGACTGAGAAAGTTCCAGAATTGAAGATGCCTCTATGACCTTTATTTAGCCACCTGTGCTTTTGAATTATGCTACAGTTTTTAATTGCGTGATCAAAGTGAGCATCTCCTTATTAGAGCACAACATGGGTTTCTCTCACTCCTAGTGAATAATGTGGTTGCCCTCAGCATCCCAGACTCATTTGCGGCATAAATTTCTCATCGCTAACACAGAACTAATAACTATTCCTCTGCCCAGCCAGAGTTTTAGGAAGGTAATCCATGCTTAAGATGTACTCAGAAGCTGTAGTAAGTCAGCTAGCCTAAGAAAATGTAACAAACAACTGAATGCAGATGATATTCAGTAAATAAAGCACAAGTCTGGACTGAGTGATGAAGGTAAAAAGAAATCTTGAGCAGCAGCAGCATCCAGTGAATCTCTTCTATGATTCCATGAAAAAGAATTGGATGTTGATGTAAATGAGCATGGGTAACTTCTCATTCTCACTTTTCTTATTTTTTCAGTATTTTATTTTAACTTGCATTTCCTTTTTTGGCTTGGAAGCATCTTTTTTTTTTTTTTTTTCTTTGCATGAAATACATTATTGTGTTTGGACAGAAAATTATTTTTGAAACGTCCAAGCAATGAGGCCAGCAGCATATTCTAATTTAGTTCAAGCATGAAATATAAGCATGAACTTTAGCTTGCATAGTTACACATTTTTCAATGGTCACAAAGTTAACCTGTTGATCTTAAGGCAACAGCAATTAATAAATCACGGTATTTTCCTAATCAGTGTTTCAGTACTTATTTCCATATACCAGGAGGAGTATACACTTGATCTAGCACTCTGAAATGGAACTGAGGAGCGGGAGAAACCTGTTCCATTTTCATTATACCTTACAGAATTTGGAGTAATTCAGTTTGGTCTCTTCAAAAACTCATTGCTGTTCCAAGCAAAGTTATCAATCTGTCATGCTGTTGTCTCCTGTCATAAAACTGTCATCACAGTCTCTCTGGTGTGGCAATGCTGGGGGCACTGGTGAAGCTTCTTGGCTCGCTGGTACTCAGATTTTGCATAGCCAGCTAGGCTGCTGCAATGGAAGTCACACAGTTTTTCTGCTACAATGTGGGAGCTACCATGCCTTTCATTACTAATATCATCAAATACCATCTCGACATCTGGATGTATTCCCACCCCATTTGAAATATCAGCTGTTTATTCCCTCACTGTTAACCTTTCTGACCTCCTTGTAATTTGTTGAGCTATCATCCTTTCAACAATCTGCTATATTATTTTTTTTTCTTTTTTTCTTTTTTTTTTTTTTCCTGAAAAGTACTGGGAAAGGGTTTGTGTAACACTGAGTGTTTGTCAAAATAATGGGTATGCTTTTCCATCTGAGCTGTGCATAGGGTCGTAGTGCCAAGACAGATCTGTAAGAATCAAAGAACCAAAGGAAAAGCTGGGGAGGAACCTCTGGAAATCATCTCACCCAACAACCCCCACAAAGCAAAGCAAAGTCTTTTGTTTCAAGACAGCTTTGGACCCTATAGACATACCATTGGGTTTCCATTTGCTCTGTCTCCTAATATTATTACATCAGAAATTATGCTGTAATTCATTTTATTAATGATACATGACAAATTTGTATGCATCTTGTCAGTTTAATTCCCTCATCATGTGATTTTCAATTTTTTTAAAAAAGACTTGTTTAATTTAAAGCTTAAATAATCTCCTTAAATTCTAATTTACTGAGTTAGGACTGCTATAAAAAGAATATGTAGTCTAGCCTTAGCTTGAAATAACCTCTGCATTGAACAATGATTGTTTTCTGGTAATACATCCAAACAGAACCATCCTCATATTTTAATGACAGATTTAACAGAACTCTAGAACACTATGCAGAAGAGGGTTTTTATTCCTAAATATTTTCCAACAACTCTCCAGCCTTTGAGTCTCATTAATCACCAGTTTGTTGTAGAAAATAATCTTCTGAAGTTTTAAATGTTTCTTGCCAGAACTATTTAGCTAGCTGCTTTCAAGACATAATCAGTACTTTCTACTTTTTTTTTTGTTGTTTCATCACAGGTGATAAGTAATGTTTCCATGAACCATTTTCCATTAAAATCCTCTTGAGAATGTAAAAATGACAGCCTTTTTTTAATGCCTAAAGAAATAATGTGATGACTTTACTAGGAACTATTCTATGATTAAAGGTTCACATTCCAAATAGCTGCAACTTCTTCCTTTACCTTTATATGTAGATCCAATTCTATTCTATTGTAGTTATTAGTTCTGATGCAGTAACGGTCTCCATGGAAGTTTGTGATTCTGACTCATGCACTGAAGGGAAAAATATTTTAAAGATCATATGATTCTTAATTAAAAGAATGACTAAACTACTGATACAAATGAAAAAAAAAAAAGTTCGTTAAATTTCTGTGGGAATGGTGTGTCATCTCTGTAGAACAAACTAGGGCTATTTAGAACATCTCAGCAATATGTTGCCATATAGTAACCTGTCTGAATTCCTCTCAGTGTGATCCAACTCCTGCATTTACAAAGCTTTCCTTGTTTCAAAACGTGTAAAATGAGGTGTGATTGTATTTTTTCATGGTTTTTTTTTGTCCTTTGAATTAGTGGTGTATAGTGCACAATGCTTAAGCTATACTCCTAATCTGCCATACTCTCTGAATTTTATCTCGTAATAGCTTTGTTCATCTACGTCTTATCTGTAGATACATCTTGCTTTCCCTTGACTGCCAGTGCCATATCTTCCTTTGTTAAAGATATATTAAAATGGTTCTGGCAAAACCGATCTTCAGTGAGTACAAGAAAAAAAAAGCACAAAGGCATAATGTATTTGTATCTCTGCAGTAGCATTTCTTTCTACAAAAGACATGGCACTTTCAGGGTTATACAGGCTACCCATGTAAAACCATAAAACCTTTATTTGGCACCTCTGCGTACTGAAACTGTCCAACTAGCTGATAAGCGGGCCCCATGCCACTGAAGCAGATGGGCAGAGCTGCAGAGAGCCAAAAGACAATGTATGTGCATCAAGTGTGGATGTTGGTGGCAGCCTTCCCAGTCAGTGATGTCTTAACGATTAAATGTCCCGAGTTTTTTGCATCTGTAGTTACAGAGATGCCAGCCTTACTTCTGGATGGTGTTTGAAAATCTCTCGTATTTTATTTTTGGTTTATAAAGAACTTGTTTGAGAATGCTTGATCTGGAAGGAACTTGAGACAAGAAGGTTAACAGTAAAGGAAATAGTAGCAATAACCTTTCCCAGTATAAAACAGGCACCCAAAAATGAGATGCAAATTTGAGTTCCAGAGGAAGAAGAGTGAAAACATTACTTAGGGTATTTGAGATATTCAGTGGAAAGATGCAACAGGTACTTTCGGAGAAAGAAAATAAAATGCAATCAGAAAAGTGCAATTACTGTAATTTTACCACAAAGAAGGATTTGGAAGTTGCATCATGAAAGAGACTCAAAGACACGAATAATGCATGTTAGGCTGTTCTTCGATTGTATCACATTTAGAGAAATAGCATCTGGCCAGTCTATGTATATTAAGACGACTGGACCACAAAATTAGCTGATTACATCAGCAGTTTAGTCTCGGAACTGGAAGAACTTATTGCACACAATCTTTTTAGCTGATGTTTTTTGATGCAAGTTGAAAGTGAAAAAAAAGATAGTTTCCCTAAGATACTCTAGGAGAATGTTTTTCTTTGTTTCCTAAATAATACAGAGCCAAACATGCACACAGACACAAGTATAAACCTTCTTGAAGAAGGCTGTAATTCGTACAGTGAACAAAGTGTAATGTGTTCTAGTGATTTGAGTGAAGTCAGATGTTGATTGATCAATAAATGAGGAAGATATTTTTATAATTTTACTTCCTTAGGATATATGTAGTCTGGTTTCAGTGTAAAATGGATGGTTTTAGATACACATAGTCTTAAATTTCTCTGAAGAGATTAGAAAATGAAGTCCATTTTTGCATTTTATGCTCTTTTAGAAAGAGCGATGTTTGAGTATCTACTTTTATTTTTATAGCTTCAGATTTCTTTTTTATCTCATTGAAACATTCAAGATTGAAAAAGTCTGAAAAAAACTATGTTGTATTAAAATACATTGATCTTATCAAATCAAGCATTGTTGTCAATCAGATGTATCAGAAGGGAATAAGGGAAGGGGAAGTGTGTTCTTTGTCTTCCTCTCTCCCCTCCCTGTGGCTCATTAGCATCACTTGGGGAGTCAGTCACACTCATGTGGGCACAGTGACAGTCTCACAGGTATGTGCCCCCTACACAAGGAAGTTGCATCTAACCCTGGGCTCACCATACAGTTTCATGAAGTTAGTTTTTGTGCCTCTAGAGTCTGGGTCCATCCACTCCAGCAGTCTTAGCTTCCTAAACAAAATTCATTCTGGCTCCATGGTATGATTTGCACTAAACAGCAGTGCTAGTTGAGGTCCCTTTAAAAACAAGCATTCTGCAGATCCAGTTTATGTTTTTTATCTCTGAAGAATGAGAAGTGACCTTTACAGTTGACTGGTACTTTCAAAACAGCCACCAACCTCCCAAAACACATATGCCAGCCAGTGACTTGGAAAGTTTGTGTGCTCTGTTCCCCATCCCTGAAATACAAACTCGTGTAATGTCTTAGCCACCTCTCAATTTTTTTCCAAAATTTTGGAGGAGTTTTAGGAATTTTTGAACATTTGTGTTTTAGAAAATAGTTCAGAGAGAGGTGAGAAAGCATTTGGTGATTTACATTCAGTTAAGTCTCCTTTGGAATATAAACAGCTAGAACCAAACTCAAATCCCTCAATTAACTCAATGGCCAGACTCCTCATGGCTTTGAAAGTTAAAGTGTCAATTCAAAGAAAAGGGAAGGAAGAAAACAATACCTGGGAAGTTGAATACAAACCTCTCAATTTATCAAAAGAGATCTTATTGTAAATGGCTTAGTTTTAGCAGGAATTTTGACGTAGTCACTAAGGGAGATGGATTGCCTTTATAAATAGTTGCAGTTGGCAGTCAAATACTGAGACATCAATAAAAGAACCTAGACAAATGTCAGTAGAGTTCTGTTCCTAGCAACAGTATCTGTTGATTTTATTTTTGCATTCAGTTAAAAATGAACACTGAAAGAATTCTGAGTGTCCTGATTTTTATTTTTAATAGGGAATTTAAATGTGCACAGCTGCTAAAAACTCCATTAAAAGAAGCTGTTCAATGACTGAATTATAATCAAGGTTTTTCTTTATGAGTGTTTCTGAAAAGTCCAGAGGCACCAAGGAAACAGTCAATACAAGTGTAGCTACATCAATTTGCTGGAGAAGCGTGTGGAGAAGCATGGAAGCATAGAGAAGCAATGATTCCCCACAGAGGGGGTGGGCAGTCAGTGGGCTTTGTTGGACCACTCTCAAGAACTGGTACCATCAATGGAGCCTCTCAGGAGGGTGATGCTCCCCAGACCGGGCAACGCCAGGGAGGGAGCAGCAGCGATAAGGGGCTATTCACATAGTCTGCAGAAAAGCAATTACACAATCTATTCTTGAGCATTTTTCCAAATATTTCTTAACAACTGAGGCAGACTTGTACATACGAAACCTTTCTTCCATCTGCCATTTTTGTGCTAAATGTGTGGGGGTTTTTTGCAGCAGGTTCATTGCATAGTAAAAGTCACCGTCAGGTGAAGCCCTGGATAAAGCAGTAACAGTTTATAGTAGCCAGTGATCTTGTCCATGTTTCTTTTTAATTAGTAATTCATTAGAAAAATGCTCTGTGGTGCTACAAGTTACAGTGAAATTTTACAGAAACAATTCTTGAAGTTTTCCCCTAAGATTTGATAATGAAAAATATCCATGAATGACAGCTTGAATTTTCGTTAATGCGGTTTCTACACTGATCATTACGTACTAACCTTGAGGAAATCCAGAGTTAAAAATACTTAGTGTCTTAAGAATGGTCTAGAAGGCAGGGTTTCGAAAAAATATTTCCAAGTATTTCTGGCCTTGCACTGAAGAACAAAATGACCTCCAAAATTGCATCATTTTGCTTTCTATCTTCCTTCTTTTCTACGCCAACAATAATATGAATTTAACAGCTGCTCAAAAAATAATGCCAGTTCAAAGCCTTGACTTCAAGGTTTTAGATAGTGTACAGCATTGATTTCTAGTGCTAGTAGCTCTTGAGGTAGATCCTGGTAGAATCATGTTGGAATTGAAGCAGAAGGGTAGATGCTATTGCCTGACCAGATCAAGTAATGTTTTGAAAAATAGAGATATTACTAGAATTCCTATATAAAGAAGGCATTCTGGACTCTGTTTAACTGAGAATTATCTGTATATTGTTTTCCTGTTACTTATGTTTAATTAGTCATCTCTATTTTGAGACACTTTATAATCTCTTGCACAACTGGAAAAAAAACAAACAAACAAACAAAAACAAGTACAGGAAAGTAACATATTAATAAAAAGAACAGTATAATTCCATCTGTGCATATGTATGTGTCTGCAGTTGGGTGGATATGTACTGTGTTGCAGAAAATGGAGTATTCAAATATTTGAAGTTGATTCCTGCTGGTGAATGTTTCACAACAAAGATGTGATCAAAAGAAATAGAGGAACTGAATGAAAAGTGAAGCCAAACCAATTAAATCTCTACTGCTAAGTCAGAACAATAAAATAAATATGTCCTGTTGAAATTTCTGTCTTACCACTTTTGTCAAAAAGGTCATGAGCTTTAACATATGGGTGAAGAAGAAACCTACAAAAGAAAGAAAAAAAAGCATTTGAGATGACAAAAACAAATTTTCAAAGTTCTCCACTCCTAATTTGTAAGAAGAATTGCAGATATATTATCTTTCTAAAGTAAACTCTTTTTAAAGTAACTTGTTAGTCACAGAGTTCTATCATTTGAGGATGTAGAATATTTGTAACACCCTAGTGTAACATAGTAGATTGGCTGAGTAATGTTAAAATGCAAGTTACGTATTTCTTTGTGGTAACTTTTACATTTTGGCCATTCATCCTTACAGCATCGTTAGAAGAAATCATTATTTATTAAGAACAGAGTAAGTACACTGAGAAAATGTGTCATTTGGCACTTGGACACTGAAACAGAATCCGAAAAACTAACAAAAGTGATGCAGTACCCTAGAGCAACTGCCATGTTAGCACTTCTCACAATCTTTTCCACTAAAACCTGAAGAGCTGGAAATCCAAGAAACAGAAAATGAACAAATGAATGAGTCAAGCTTAAGCATTAATGGACTATCAGTGTGTGTAGCATACAAGAGACAATAGTTCCCAGAAGATGTCTCTTCAGCAGTCGTTTGGGGATATTTTACACTGGTGATGTTTAAATTGCTTTGTTATTTTTTGTTTATGTGGAAAAAAGAGAGTGCATACCTGCATAGTGCCATGTTACTATCTCATTTTTGATGTCACTGGTACGAGATTTTTAATGGGCTCTGTGACATTGGGAATTTTGCCTTGGAGTTTAGCTTTCCAAACAGCGAGGGTGGAGTGATACGTGTCAGACACTGAGAAGTGAACCGAGTCTTGGAAATGCCTTTTCCTCTCAATTGACTGTCAGGGGAATCTAGGCCCTGCTCAGAGGAGGACATCTGCATTGCAGACAGCTGAATGTAGGCAGATGGATACAACTCTGTCAGTGCTATGTAGAAATCCAGCTTCTCTCATGCAGAAGGAGTTGAAGCTATGTCTTCTGAAAAAATGTAAATCTCTGCTATGCGTTCTGGGTCCAGCATAATTTTGGCACACAATAAAATGGAAACAAAACAGAAGCCAAAAGGAAAAAGTAGCCCAGTAAGTCCCACCCAAACTATAACTCCCTGGCTATGAGTAGACTGAGGGGCAGCTGCACATCATAGCAATGTGCTGGGTCTGGTCTACCACCTCATCTATTTGTGACCTGACCAGAATGTGCCTCAGCTTTCTTCTTGCCTTCTATGCTTATGGATCTTTCCGACACAAATCAAGGGGAAAATACAGTTAATACACTTCTATGTAAAACCAGGGCTTATAAATAAGCCCAGAGAGCTTGAAAGTTTATACGTATCTACTGGGTGTATAGAAGCCTCTGGGAAGAAATTTCAAGCAGCACTTGCTTTAGATCCACAAGCAGTGATTGCTCAGGAGCAAAACCACAATCCAACAGTAATTTTCTGTTTGGTAGTGACCAGGCCTGATGCACTTGACAGTTCAGCAGCTTTCAGTCAGTTTTGGCAGAGGATGCTAATTATTGAAGTGTAACAAAAAGAAAGTAGAGTATCAGGTATAATTTTTACCTGAGGGAGTAAAGGGAAGGAGAAAGTATAAATACCTTTGTGACTGATTAAAGGCTTAAGAGCCAAGGACTCACAGTGCCAAAGGGTTAAAAAAAATTCTGATAAACACAAGCAGACAAATTAGCCTGTCATTGCAATCTGAGACAGAAAAGTCCAACAACTCAAAAATGGATTTTATAAAATCAATTCATATTCACTTAGAAACAGAAACTCACAAAGATGGACAGTGCTCTGACACTGTGGCCATGATTGATTAAAAAATAAAAAAGAAGAAAAAACAAACCAGCAAGGAAAGGTCTAAGTCCTAATGATATGAGGAATTCAGCCAAGCAAAACCAGTGCAAACTGCATGCTGTGACAACCAACAAGCAATGAAAAAAATCTGGAGGATTATGTCATTCCACAAGAGCTTCCCAGTACATTCAAGAAAGTGAATGAACATCTATTGAAGTTGAACTGGTTGCACAAAGCCCTCTGCTGACAGGAACATTATTATTTGTTATCAAGACTACTGGTTTTGGCCCTGAGTTCTCTCCCATTGAGGCCTGTAGGTAGCTGCTGGGCAGGGAAAACTTTCATCTGGATCATTAAAAGCAGAGCACGGTTGCTCTTTGTATTAGGTTGCTGAGAGAAGCAGTTCTGCTTAAAACAGCTGGTACTCATGCACTCAATAACTGAATCTCTCCTGGGCATAAATTTGGCTCCTGATTTCTCTTTGGAGTTAGGCTGTGGTTTCTGATTCTGCTCTGCGCTGGAGGCTTCCTGCTGAGATATGGCTCCTGCTGGCTTCTACACCTGGACTCTCCACCATGCTGTGCTGCCCATACCCTCATCAGCTCTCAGAGGAAAGCCTCAGGCAATGGGAATGGAAAGGAAACAGCAAAATGTATAGACCAGATTAAATTGGAGAATGGTGCCTACTAAGTGACCGCATGAAATCACCCTGTAGCCTACTGTCGTGGCTATTTCAAATGGACTTCTCCCAGGGCAATCTAGGTGATGTCTTTTACTAGTTCCAGGAAGGTGGAAACAAGAGGCAGAACTTTTGTGTTTTGGTTTGAACAGGCAACCACAGAGATTATGACAATTAAACCATGGACTTTGCTATTCAGGAACAGCTGACTCCACCAAATAGTTGTTTCTATTTCAGAGGGGCTTTTCAAAGGTAAGCAGAGCTATAGTCACCTGAAAGATTAGTTGAGTGTTATCAGTAAGTTAAATAGTATGTTGGTGCCAAGTATTCAGAATTCCAGTTGGTGTTAAATGTGATGGGGAAAATGTAAGTTTGAAAATTGTGTTTTTAAGTGGTGTATCTTCATAGATAGGGTAAATTAGGGGGAAACAACTTTAGAAGCAAAGATAATGATGTGTGGACAGTTGTTACTGTGTTACTGGAAAGAGCTACTCCTTTCCAGACATGTTGGACTCAAGGTAATGTTCAAGCAACTCAAGGACTGTTGCACAGATAGCATAAAGTATCACATTTTTAATAACTTCAACAAATGTAGTAATTATTTTTTTGAATGATGCATGGAAGAGTCTTGGGGTATATTTTCAGATTTGGAAGAAGCTGAAACTATAATTGTATACATTTCTAAAAGACGATAAGTAGCAAATCACTAATCTCAACAGCAGTTCAATTGCTTTCAATTGCACAAGGTAATATCCTGTAGGTCTGGAGCCCTTGTATTGCTCAGTCAAATGTGATTGTAATTGATTCACATAGCCAAAAATAATTTGGGAGCAAGAGAAATGCCGTGTGGAAGTTCTGTGAAAGAAATGGTCATATCTAAAATTCCCATAACTATCAGAGTTACTCACTATACTCAAAAGGTGACATATTTCTCCTTCAGGCAAAGTGACAAGAATATTAGATGTGAGTTCTGGGGACTAGGTTTATATCAAAGGCAGTAGTGGGCTACCTGGACCTTCAGTTCTTCTGCTGTTCTGGTCATTTTCTTGTTGGGCTGTGGAATTAAGTCTAGTCATTTAATTTCTTTGACCTTCAGTTTCCCTGTTAGTAAAAAGGAGATAATGTAACTTAGCCAACTTTGAGAGAAGTGTGAAAAGATGTATGGATTCTTAGAACACTTCCAAGTATTTTAATATTTCAGTTTCCCATTCCCCAAGAAAACAGACATCTTATATTAATTTGTGTTGATTCATAGCAAATTTTCAAACCTGTAACTACACAGTACCAATAAATCATAAAGTATGTAATTCTTCTCATAATTATTTGTAGAGGGTTAAAAATTAATGTTTACTTGTCTATTTTACCACATAAGAGCTGTGTTTATATAATTTATTTAAAAAAAAAAGTTTTACTGATTGTCAACAGCTTTGCAAAATAGTAAGTATTTAAGTTTTCAGTCTTTGACTTCCAGTTTTACCTCTTTCCAGTGTAGATTTCCATAAAAATAATAAGCTGTGTTGTCATTGCTATGCCTTCTGTCAGTATCTCCTGCTTGGTCAAGTGTGTTTGCATCAAGGTTCTTGTCTTGTTGACATGTGAGTGCTGTAGCATTGTGGTGGCTTCTGTCAGATAATGCATCTGTCTTGAACTCCTACATATGAGAAAAAAACACAGCTATAGCCCTTTGAAGAACTCTTATAAATTGTGTTTCTGATTAGATATATATAATAGAGAGTACCAGAGGGATTTGGTCATTGTCACAGACCTTCAGAGCTGAATTTTGCAACAATTTGCTGAAACGCGTAGACAACGAGAGGCATTTATGACTGCATGTGATCCAGAGATAAGAGATGTGCTAGATCTGAAGCATCTGAAATAAGAAGCAGTGGGAAGCACAAGTATCCTTGTATTTCAAGACAATTATACTCAGTGTTTATCCACAGAATCCAGGCAGCAAACAATAAAACGTTTCAAAAGGAAGCCATTTAAAACATGCTTTTAAAAGATATTTTTAAACCTTATCTGTAGTCAAATAACAGCAGATGCTTGTTAAAAGAGTGTATCTAAAAACCAGATAAATTTGTCATTTTTTTAGTGATAGACTGGAGAGTGGAAAACAGAAGTTTCACTTCTTCAGGTACACATAAGGCTCTCTGCTGGGATAAGCAGCTCCAAAGGGTCTTGGAATGTTGTGATGGACGTGCTGTGCACAGGGAGCTCTTTAATCAGCTGTTGCCTATGTGCAGTGTGACAAGCTGTGCCATGAACAGCCAATCCAGTGAAACCTAGTTTCCAGTGGCTCTCTCCCACATTTTTCCCCCTTCAGGTGGACTGATAAAAGATGATTTTATAAGCCTTTCTCTATGTGAGGATTTAATAGATTATCTCTTCCCATTTGCAGGCCTATTTTCCTGAAACTTTTGTGAAAAAATATCTTTGAATCTTCCAGTCTTTTTTCCAGTTTGCTTAAAATTGTTCAGGATCATGGAAGTTATTTCAGGGCAACAGACATCACACATGGGTATTGCTGCTTAAGTCTAATTTCTTTGGGAAACCAGTCTAAATGCAGCATTTAGAATTTTCACTATAAGAAATCCACTTCATGTGTCAGAAGGAATTCTTGCATTAACTCCATCAGAGTGTATATATATGCTTGTATATAACATTAAAGTATTAATTGGCAAAATCTAACAAGTTAAAATGCTGCAAAGTTATAAAAAATGCCACATTAAGGTTATTGAATCTAAATTAATATTTCCTTTTCTTGTTCTAGTAGTTACAATGCTCCATGTTACTTATGAAGCCAGGTGTACCATGAGCAAGCCACAGGAAAATGAAATGCTCAGTATACTTCATGTCTCAGAGTTCACAGAATCACAGAATCACAGAATGTTGGGGATTGGAAGGGACCTCAAAAAATCATCTAGTCCAATGCCCCTGCCTGAGCAGGAACACCTAGATGAGGCTACACAAGAAGGCATCCAGGCGAGTTTTGAGTGTCTTCAGAGAAGGAGACTCCACAACCTCCCTGGGCAGCCTGTTCCAGTGTTCTGTTACCCTTATTGAGAAGAAGTTTCTTCTCAAATTTAAGTGGAACCTCCTGTGTTCCAGCTTAAACCCATTACCCCTTGTCTTACTGTTGGTTGTCACTGAGAAGAGTCTGGCTCCATCCTCGTGACACTCACCCTTTACATGTTTATAAACATTCATGGGGTCACCCCTCAGTGTCCTCTTCTCCAAACTAAAGAGACCCAGCTCCCTCAGCCTTTCCTCATAAGGGAGATGCTCCACTCCCTTAATCATCTTTGTTGCCCTACGCTGGACTCTCTTCAGCAGCTCCCTGTCCTTCTTGAACTG